>OV050030.1:74727899-75217899 GCA_920105625.2 Clusia tigrina
TATGGACCCTACAAAGCCATATACAAGATTCGGGGTCGATCAGAGGAAGGATACGCCTCCCTCCCATATAATGAACTTTGGGGACCTCACTTAAAGTCAATTACCCTATCTATGCATCTAGTGATGATATATGAATAGGCATTGGTAAATGTCTACACTGGGTGTGTACTAGGTTGCATTCCAAATATGGGCAGATTATTACTACTGCCACGCCCACAATTAACCAAAAATCATTACTAGGATAATATTAAAGATTTCTCAACGAAATTTCACAGGAATATTGCGGGTACTAACACTAAACACCACACAAAAATTGGGCGTATTATTTATATTAGTACGTAGATGGACCCTAGAAAGCCATATACAAGATTCGGGGTCAATCAGAGGAAGGATACGCCTCCTCCCCATATAATGAACTTTGGGGACCCCAATTAAAGACAATTACCCTATCTATGCTTCAAGTGATGATATATGAAAACAAATTGGTAGATGTATGCACTGGGTCTGTACTAGCATGCATTCCAAATATGGGCAGATTGTTACTACTGCCACGCCCACAATTACCCAAAAATCATTACTAGGTTCCTATTAAAGATTACTCAACGAAATTTAACAGGAATGTTGCGGGTACCAACAAAAACACCACACTAAAAATGGGCGTGATATTTCTACAGCCGCTTCCACTATTGACATATTATTATAACTTACGATCTATATAATATTTTTGGGCGAAATTTTATATTAGTACGTATATGGACCCTACAAAGCCATATACAAGATTCGGGGTCGATCAGAGGAAGGATACGCCTCCCTCCCATATAATGAACTTTGGGGACCTCACTTAAAGTCAATTACCCTATCTATGCATATAGAGATGATATATGAATACGAATTGCTAAATGTCTACACTGGGTCTGTACTAGGATGCATTCCAAATATGGGCAGAAAATTACTACTGCCACGCCCACAATTAACCAAAAATCATTACTAGGTTAATATTAAAGGTTTCTCAACGAAATTTCACAGGAATATTGCGGGTACTAACACTAAGCACCACACAAAAATTGGGCGTATGATTTCTACAGCCACGCCCACTATTGACATATTATTATAACTTGCGACCTATACAATATTTATGAACGAAATTTTATATTAGTACGTACATGGACCCTACAAAGCCATATACAAGATTCGGGGTCAATCAGAGGAAGGATACGCGTCCTCCCCATATAATGAACTTTGGGGACCCCAATTAAAGACAATTACCCTATCTATGCTTCAAGTGATGATATATGAAAACAAATTGGTAGATGTATACACTGGGTCTGTAATAGCATGCCTTCCAAATATGGGCAGATTGTTACTACTGCCACGCCCACAATTACCCAAAAATCATTACTAGGTTCCTATTAAAGATTTCTCAACGAAATTTCACAGGAATGTTGCGGGTACCAACATTAAACACCACACAAAAAATGGGCGTGTTATTTCTACAGCCACGTCCACTATTGACATATTATTATAACTTGCGACCTATTATTATTATATTACACTATTTGTGACCGAAATTTTATATTAGTACGTATATGGACCAAACAAAGCCATATACAAGATTCGGGGTCGATCAGAGGAAGTATACGCCTCCTCCCCATATAATGAACTTTGGGGACCCCAATTAAAGACAATTACCCTATCTATGCTTCTAGTGATGATATATGAAAACGAATTGGTAAATGTCTACACTGGGTCTGTACTAGGATGCATTCCAAATATGGGCAGGTTATTACTACTGCCACGCCCACAATTAACCAAAAATCATTACTAGGTTCCTGTTAAAGATTTTTCAACAAAAATCACAGGAATGTTGCGGGACTAACATTAAACACCACACAAAAAATGGGCGTGTTATTTCTACAGCCACGCTCACTATTGACATATTATTATACCTTACGATCTATATAATATTTTTGGACGAAATATTATATTAGTACGTATATGGACCCTACAAAGCCATATACAAGATTCGGGGTCGATCAGAGGAAGGATACGCCTCCCTCCCATATAATGAACTTTGGGGACCTCACTTAAAGTCAATTACCCTATCTATGCTTCTAGTGATGATATATGAAAACGAATTGGTAAATGTCTACACTGGGTCTGTACTAGGATGCATTCCAAATATGGGCAGGTTATTACTACTGCCACGCCCACAATTAACCAAAAATCATTACTAGGTTAATATTAAAGATTTCTCAACGAAATTTCACAGGAATATTGCGGGTGCTAACACTAAGCACCACACAAAAATTGGGCGTATTATTTCTACAGCCACGCCCACTATTGTCATATTATTATAACTTGCGACCTATACAATATTTATGGACGAAATTTTATATTAGTACGTACATGGACCCTACAAAGCCATATACAAGATTCGGGGTCAATCAGAGGAAGGATACGCGTCCTCCCCATATAATGAACTTTGGGGACCCCAATTAAAGACAATTACCCTATCTATGCTTCAAGTGATGATATATGAAAACAAATTGGTAGATGTATACACTGGGCCTGTAATAGCATGCATTCCAAATATGGGCAGATTGTTACGACTGCCACGCCCACAATTACCCAAAAATCATTACTAGGTTCCTATTAAAGATTTCTCAACGAAATTTCACAGGAACGTTGCGGGTACCAACATTAAACACCACACAAAAAATGGGCGTGTTATTTCTACAGCCACGTCCACTATTGACATATTATTATAACTTGCGACCTATAGAATATTTTTGACCGAAATTTAATATTAGTACGTATATGGACCATACAAAGCCATATACAAGATTCGGGGTCGATCAGAGGAAGGATACGCCTCCTCCCCATATAATGAACTTTGGGGACCCCAATTAAAGACAATTACCCTATCTATGCTTCTAGTGATGATATATGAAAACGAATTGGTAAATGTCTACACTGGGTCTGTACTATGATGCATTCCAAATATGGGCATGTTATTACTACTGCCACGCCCACAATTAACCAAAAATCATTACTAGGTTCCTGTTAAAGATTTTTCAACAAAAATCACAGGAATGTTGCGGGACTAACATTAAACACCACACAAAAAATGGGCGTGTTATTTCTACAGCCACGCTCACTATTGACATATTATTATACCTTACGATCTATATAATATTTTTGGACGAAATATTATATTAGTACGTATATGGACCCTACAAAGCCATATACAAGATTCGGGGTCGATCAGAGGAAGGATACGCCTCCCTCCCATATAATGAACTTTGGGGACCTCACTTAAAGTCAATTACCCTATCTATGCATCTAGTGATGATATATGAATACGAATTGGTAAATGTCTACACTGGGTCTGTACTAGGATGCATTCCAAATATGGGCAGATTATTACTACTGCCACGCCCACAATTAACCAAAAATCATTACTAGGTTAATATTAAAGTTTTGTCAACGAAATTTCACAGGAATATTGCGGGTACTAACACAAAACACCACTCAAAAATTGGGCGTATTATTTATATTAGTACGTAGATGGAACCTAGAAAGCCATATATAAGATTCGGGGTCAATCAGAGGAAGGATACGCCTCCTTCCCATATAATGAACTTTGGGGACCCCAATTAAAGACAATTACCCTATCTATGCTTCAAGTGATGATATATGAAAACAAATTGGTAGATGTATGCACTGGGTCTGTACTAGCATGCATTCCAAATATGGGCAGATTGTTACTACTGCCACGCCCACAATTACCCAAAAATCATTACTAGGTTCCTATTAAAGATTCCTCAACGAAATTTAACAGGAATGTTGCGGGTACCAACAAAAACACCACACTAAAAATGGGCGTGATATTTCTACAGCCGTTTCCACTATTGACATATTATTATAACTTACGATCTATATAATATTTTTGGACGAAATTTTATATTAGTACGTATATGGACCCTACAAAGCCATATACAAGATTCGGGGTCGATCAGAGGAAGGATACGCCTCGCTCCCATATAATGAACTTTGGGGACCTCACTTAAAGTCAATTACCCTATCTATGCATATAGAGATGATATATGAATAGGAATTGGTAAATGTCTACACTGGGTCTGTACTAGGTTGCATTCCAAATATGGGCAGATTATTACTACTGCCACGCCCACAATTAACCAAAAATCATTACTAGGTTAATATTAAAGATTTCTCAACGAAATTTCACAGGAATATTGCGGGTACTAACACTAAATACCACACAAAAATTGGGCGTATTATTTATACAGCCACGCCCACTATTGGCATATTATTATAATTTGCGACCTATACAATATTTAGGGACGAAATTTTATATTAGTACGTACATGGACCCTACAAAGATTCGGGGTCAATCAGAGGAAGGATACGCCTCCTCCCCATATAATGAACTTTGGGGACCCCAATTAAAGATAATTACCCTATCTATGCTTCAAGTGATGATATATGAATACGAATTGGTAAATGTCTACACTGGGTCTGTACTAAGATGCATTCCAAATATGGGCAGATAATTACTACTGCCACGCCCACAATTAACCAAAAATCATTACTAGGTTAATATTAAAGGTTTCTCAACGAAATTTCACAGGAATATTGCGGGTACTAACACTAAGCACCACACAAAAATTGGGCGTATGATTTCTACAGCCACGCCCACTATTGACATATTATTATAACTTGCGACCTATACAATATTTATGGACGAAATTTTATATTAGTACGTACATGGACCCTACAAAGCCATATACAAGATTCGGGGTCAATCAGAGGAAGGATACGCGTTCTCCCCATATAATGAACTTTGGGGACCCCAATTAAAGACAATTACCCTATCTATGCTTCAAGTGATGATATATGAAAACAAATTGGTAGATGTATACACTGGGTCTGTAATAGCATGCCTTCCAAATATGGGCAGATTGTTACTACTGCCACGCCCACAATTACCCAAAAATCATTACTAGGTTCCTATTAAAGATTTCTCAACGAAATTTCACAGGAATGTTGCGGGTACCAACATTAAACACCACACAAAAAATGGGCGTGTTATTTCTACAGCCACGTCCACTATTGACATATTATTATAACTTGCGACCTATACAATATTTGTGACCGAAATTTTATATTAGTACGTATATGGACCAAACAAAGCCATATACAAGATTCGGGGTCGATCAGAGGAAGGATACGCCTCCTCCCCATATAATGAAATTTGGGGACCCCAATTAAAGACAATTACCCTATCTATGCTTCTAGTGATGATATATGAAAACGAATTGGTAAATGTCTACACTGGGTCTGTACTAGGATGCATTCCAAATATGGGCAGGTTATTACTACTGCCACGCCCACAATTAACCAAAAATCATTACTAGGTTCCTGTTAAAGATTTTTCAACAAAAATCACAGGAATGTTGCGGGACTAACATTAAACACCACACAAAAAATGGGCGTGTTATTTCTACAGCCACGCTCACTATTGACATATTATTATACCTTACGATCTATATAATATTTATGGACGAAATTTTATATTAGTACGTACATGGACCCTACAAAGCCATATACAAGATTCGTGGTCAATCAGAGGAAGGATACGCGTCCTCCCCATATAATGAACTTTGGGGACCCCAATTAAAGACAATTACCCTATCTATGCTTCAAGTGATGATATATGAAAACAAATTGGTAGATGTATACACTGGGTCTGTAATAGCATGCCTTCCAAATATGGGCAGATTGTTACTACTGCCACGCCCACAATTACCCAAAAATCATTACTAGGTTCCTATTAAAGATTTCTCAACGAAATTTCACAGGAATGTTGCGGATACCAACATTAAACACCACACAAAAAATGGGCGTGTTATTTCTACAGCCACGTCCACTATTGACATATTATTATAACTTGCGACCTATACAATATTTGTGACGGAAATTTTATATTAGTACGTATATGGACCAAACAAAGCCATATACAAGATTCGGGGTCGATCAGAGGAAGGATACGCCTCCTCCCCATATAATGAACTTTGCGGACCCCAATTAAAGACAATTACCCTATCTATGCTTCTAGTGATGATATATGAAAACGAATTGGTAAATGTCTACACTGGGTCTGTACTAGGATGCATTCCAAATATGGGCAGGTTATTACTACTGCCACGCCCACAATTAACCAAAAATCATTACTAGGTTCCTGTTAAAGATTTTTCAACAAAAATCACAGGAATGTTGCGGGACTAACATTAAACACCACACAAAAAATGGGCGTGTTATTTCTACAGCCACGCTCACTATTGACATATTATTATACCTTACGATCTATATAATATCTTTGGACGAAATACTATATTAGTACGTATATGGACCCTACAAAGCCATATACAAGATTCGGGGTCGATGAGAGGAAGGATACGCCTCCCTCCCATATAATGAACTTTGGGGACCTCACTTAAAGTCAATTACCCTATCTATGCATCTAGTGATGATATCTGAATACGAATTGGTAAATGTCTACACTGGGTCTGTACTAGGATGCATTCCAAATATGGGCAGATTATTACTACTGCCACGCCCACAATTAACCAAAAATCATTACTAGGTTAATATTAAAGATTTCTCAACGAAATTTCACAGGAATATTGCGGGTACTAACACTAAGCACCACACAAAAATTGGGCGTATTATTTCTACAGCCACGCCCACTATTGTCATATTATTATAACTTGCGACCTATACAATATTTATGGACGAAATTTTATATTAGTACGTACATGGACCCTACAAAGCCATATACAAGATTCGGGGTCGATCAGAGGAAGGATACGCGTCCTCCCCATATAATGAACTTTGGGGACCCCAATTAAAGACAATTACCCTATCTATGCTTCAAGTGATGATATATGAAAACAAATTGGTAGATGTATACACTGGGTCTGTAATAGCATGCCTTCCAAATATGGGCAGATTGTTACTACTGCCACGCCCACAATTACCCAAAAATCATTACTAGGTTCCTATTAAAGATTTCTCAACGAAATTTCACAGGAATGTTGCGGGTACCAACATTAAACACCACACAAAAAATGGGCGTGTTATTTCTACAGCCACGTCCACTATTGACATATTATTATAACTTGCGACCTATACAATATTTGTGACCGAAATTTTATATTAGTACGTATATGGACCAAACAAAGCCATATACAAGATTCGGGGTCGATCAGAGGAAGGATACGCCTCCTCCCCATATAATGAACTTTGGGGACCCCAATTAAAGACAATTACCCTATCTATGCTTCTAGTGATGATATATGAAAACGAATTGGTAAATGTCTACACTGGGTCTGTACTAGGATGCATTCCAAATATGGGCAGGTTATTACTACTGCCACGCCCACAATTAACCAAAAATCATTACTAGGTTCCTGTTAAAGATTTTTCAACAAAAATCACAGGAATGTTGCGGGACTAACATTAAACACCACACAAAAAATGGGCGTGTTATTTCTACAGCCACGCTCACTATTGACATATTATTATACCTTACGATCTATATAATATTTTTGGACGAAATACTATATTAGTACGTATATGGACCCTACAAAGCCATATACAAGATTCGGGGTCGATGAGAGGAAGGATACGCCTCCCTCCCATATAATGAACTTTGGGGACCTCACTTAAAGTCAATTACCCTATCTATGCATCTAGTGATGATATCTGAATACGAATTGGTAAATGTCTACACTGGGTCTGTACTAGGATGCATTCCAAATATGGGCAGATTATTACTACTGCCACGCCCACAATTAACCAAAAATCATTACTAGGTTAATATTAAAGATTTCTCAACGAAATTTCACAGGAATATTGCGGGTACTAACACTAAGCACCACACAAAAATTGGGCGTATTATTTCTACAGCCACGCCCACTATTGTCATATTATTATAACTTGCGACCTATACAATATTTATGGACGAAATTTTATATTAGTACGTACATGGACCCTACAAAGCCATATACAAGATTCGGGGTCGATCAGAGGAAGGATACGCGTCCTCCCCATATAATGAACTTTGGGGACCCCAATTAAAGACAATTACCCTATCTATGCTTCTAGTGATGATATATGAAAACGAATTGGTAAATGTCTACACTGGGTCTGTACTAGGATGCATTCCAAATATGGGCATGTTATTACTACTGCCACGCCCACAATTAACCAAAAATCATTACTAGGTTCCTGTTAAAGATTTTTCAACAAAAATCACAGGAATGTTGCGGGACTAACATTAAACACCACACAAAAAATGGGCGTGTTATTTCTACAGCCACGCTCACTATTGACATATTATTATACCTTACGATCTATATAATATTTTTGGACGAAATATTATATTAGTACGTATATGGACCCTACAAAGCCATATACAAGATTCGGGGTCGATCAGAGGAAGGATACGCCTCCCTCCCATATAATGAACTTTGGTAACCTCACTTAAAGTCAATTACCCTATCTATGCTTCAAGTGATGATATATGAAAACAAATTGGTAGATGTATACACTGGGTCTGTAATAGCATGCCTTCCAAATATGGGCAGATTGTTACTACTGCCACGCCCACAATTACCCAAAAATCATTACTAGGTTCCTATTAAAGATTTCTCAACGAAATTTCACAGGAATGTTGCGGGTACCAACATTAAACACCACACAAAAAATGGGCGTGTTATTTCTACAGCCACGTCCACTATTGACATATTATTATAACTTGCGACCTATACAATATTTGTGACCGAAATTTTATATTAGTACGTATATGGACCAAACAAAGCCATATACAAGATTCGGGGTCGATCAGAGGAAGGATACGCCTCCTCCCCATATAATGAACTTTGGGGACCCCAATTAAAGACAATTACCCTATCTATGCTTCTAGTGATGATATATGAAAACGAATTGGTAAATGTCTACACTGGGTCTGTACTAGGATGCATTCCAAATATGGGCAGGTTATTACTACTGCCACGCCCACAATTAACCAAAAATCATTACTAGGTTCCTGTTAAAGATTTTTCAACAAAAATCACAGGAATGTTGCGGGACTAACATTAAACACCACACAAAAAATGGGCGTGTTATTTCTACAGCCACGCTCACTATTGACATATTATTATACCTTACGATCTATATAATATTTTTGGACGAAATACTATATTAGTACGTATATGGACCCTACAAAGCCATATACAAGATTCGGGGTCGATGAGAGGAAGGATACGCCTCCCTCCCATATAATGAACTTTGGGGACCTCACTTAAAGTCAATTACCCTATCTATGCATCTAGTGATGATATCTGAATACGAATTGGTAAATGTCTACACTGGGTCTGTACTAGGATGCATTCCAAATATGGGCAGATTATTACTACTGCCACGCCCACAATTAACCAAAAATCATTACTAGGTTAATATTAAAGATTTCTCAACGAAATTTCACAGGAATATTGCGGGTACTAACACTAAGCACCACACAAAAATTGGGCGTATTATTTCTACAGCCACGCCCACTATTGTCATATTATTATAACTTGCGACCTATACAATATTTATGGACGAAATTTTATATTAGTACGTACATGGACCCTACAAAGCCATATACAAGATTCGGGGTCAATCAGAGGAAGGATACGCGTCCTCCCCATATAATGAACTTTGGGGACCCCAATTAAAGACAATTACCCTATCTATGCTTCAAGTGATGATATATGAAAACAAATTGGTAGATGTATACACTGGGTCTGTAATAGCATGCCTTCCAAATATGGGCAGATTGTTACTACTGCCACGCCCACAATTACCCAAAAATTATTACTAGGTTCCTATTAAAGATTTCTCAACGAAATTTCACAGGAATGTTGCGGGTACCAACATTAAACACCACACAAAAAATGGGCGTGTTATTTCTACAGCCACGTCCACTATTGACATATTATTATAACTTGCGACCTATACAATATTTGTGACCGAAATTTTATATTAGTACGTATATGGACCAAACAAAGCCATATACAAGATTCGGGGTCGATCAGAGGAAGGATACACCTCCTCCCCATATAATGAACTTTGGGGACCCCAATTAAAGACAATTACCCTATCTATGCTTCTAGTGATGATATATGAAAACGAATTGGTAAATGTCTACACTGGGTCTGTACTAGGATGCATTCCAAATATGGGCAGGTTATTACTACTGCCACGCCCACAATTAACCAAAAATCATTACTAGGTTCCTGTTAAAGATTTTTCAACAAAAATCACAGGAATGTTGCGGGACTAACATTAAACACCACACAAAAAATGGGCGTGTTATTTCTACAGCCACGCTCACTATTGACATATTATTATACCTTACGATCTATATAATATTTTTGGACGAAATACTATATTAGTACGTATATGGACCCTACAAAGCCATATACAAGATTCGGGGTCGATGAGAGGAAGGATACGCCTCCCTCCCATATAATGAACTTTGGGGACCTCACTTAAAGTCAATTACCCTATCTATGCATCTAGTGATGATATCTGAATACGAATTGGTAAATGTCTACACTGGGTCTGTACTAGGATGCATTCCAAATATGGGCAGATTATTACTACTGCCACGCCCACAATTAACCAAAAATCATTACTAGGTTAATATTAGAGATTTCTCAACGAAATTTCACAGGAATATTGCGGGTACTAACACTAAGCACCACACAAAAATTGGGCGTATTATTTCTACAGCCACGCCCACTATTGTCATATTATTATAACTTGCGACCTATACAATATTTATGGACGAAATTTTATATTAGTACGTACATGGACCCTACAAAGCCATATACAAGATTCGGGGTCGATCAGAGGAAGGATACGCGTCCTCCCCATATAATGAACTTTGGGGACCCCAATTAAAGACAATTACCCTATCTATGCTTCTAGTGATGATATATGAAAACGAATTGGTAAATGTCTACACTGGGTCTGTACTAGGATGCATTCCAAATATGGGCATGTTATTACTACTGCCACGCCCACAATTAACCAAAAATCATTACTAGGTTAATATTAAAGTTTTGTCAACGAAATTTCACAGGAATATTGCGGGTACTAACACAAAACACCACACAAAAATTGGGCGTATTATTTTTACAGCCACGCCCACTATTGACATATTATTATAACTTGCGACCTATACAATATTTATGGATGAAATTTTATATTAGTACGTACATGGACCCTACAAAGCCATATACAAGATTCGGGGTCAATCAGAGGAAGGATACGCCTCCTCCCCATATAATGAACTTTGGGGACCCCAATTAAAGACAATTACCCTATCTATGCTTCAAGTGATGATATATGAAAACAAATTAGTAGATGTATACACTGGATCTGTACTAGCATGCATTCCAAATATGGGCAGATTGTTACTACTGCCACGCCCACAATTACCCAAAAATCATTACTAGGTTCCTATTAAAGATTTCTCAACGAAATTTCACAGGAATGTTGCGGGTACCAACATTAAACACCAAACAGAAAATGGGCGTGTTATTTCTACAACCACGTCCACTATTGACATATTATTATATCTTGCGACCTATACAATATTTTTGACCGAAATTTTATATTAGTACGTATATGGACCATACAAAGCCATATACAAGATTCGGGGTCGATCAGAGGAAGGATACGCCTCCTCCCCATATAATGAACTTTGGGGACCCCAATTAAAGACAATTACCCTATCTATGCTTCTAGTGATGATATATGAAAACGAATTGGTAAATGCCTACACTGGGTCTGTACTAGGATGCATTCCAAATATGGGCAGGTTATTACTACTGCCACGCCCACAATTAACCAAAAATCATTACTAGGTTCCTATTAAAGATTTTTCAACAAAAATCACAGGAATGTTGCGGGACTAACATTAAACACCACACAAAAAATGGGCGTGTTATTTCTACAGCCACGCTCACTATTGACATATTATTATACCTTACGATCTATATAATATTTTTGCACGAAATATTATATTAGTACGTATATGGACCCTACAAAGCCATATACAAGATTCGGGGTCGATCAGAGGAAGGATACGCCTCCCTCCCATATAATGAACTTTGGGGACCTCACTTAAAGTCAATTACCCTATCTATGCATCTAGTGATGATATATGAATACGAATTAGTAAATGCCTACACTGGGTCTGTACTAGGATGCATTCCAAATATGGGCAGGTTATTACTACTGCCACGCCCACAATTAACCAAAAATCATTACTAGGTTCCTATTAAAGATTTCTCAACGAAATTTCACAGGAATGTTGCGGGTACCAACATTAAACACCACACAAAAAATGGGCGTGTTATTTCTACAGCCACGTCCACTATTGACATATTATTATAACTTGCGACCTATACAATATTTTTGACCGAAATTTTATATTAGTACGTATATGGACCATACAAAGCCATATACAAGATTCGGGGTCGATCAGAGGAAGGATACGCGTCCTCCCCATATAATGAACTTTGGGGACCCCAATTAGAGACAATTACCCTATCTATGCTTCAAGTGATGATATATGAAAACAAATTGGTAGATGTATACACTGGGTCTGTACTAGCATGCATTCCAAATATGGGCAGATTGTTACTACTGCCACGCCCACAATTACCCAAAAATCATTACTAGGTTCCTATTAAAGATTTCTCAACGAAATTTCACAGGAATGTTGCGGGTACCAACATTAAACACCACACAAAAAATGGGCGTGTTATTTCTACAGCCACGTCCACTATTGACATATTATTATAACTTACGATCTATATAATATTTTTGGACGAAATTTTATATTAGTACGTATATGGACCCTACAAAGCCATATACAAGATTCGGGGTCGATCAGAGGAAGGATACGCCTCCCTCCCATATAATGAACTTTGGGGACCTCACTTAAAGTCAATTACCCTATCTATGCATCTAGTGATGATATATGAATACGAATTGGTAAATGTCTACACTGGGTCTGTACTAGGATGCATTCCAAATATGGGCAGATTATTACTACTGCCACGCCCACAATTAACCAAAAATCATTACTAGGTTAATATTAAAGATTTCTCAACGAAATTTCACAGGAATATTGCGGGTACTAACACTAAACACCACACAAAAATTGGGCGTATTATTTCTACAGCCACGCCCACTATTGACATATTATTATAACTTGCGACCTATACAATATTTATGGACGAAATTTTATATTAGTACGTACATGGACCCTACAAAGCCATATACAAGATTCGGGGTCAATCAGAGGAAGGATACGCCTCCTCCCCATATAATGAACTTTGGGGACTCCAATTAAAGACAATTACCCTATCTATGCTTCAAGTGATGATATATGAAAACAAATTAGTAGATGTATACACTGGGTCTGTACTAGCATGCATTCCAAATATGGGCAGATTGTTACTACTGCCACGCCCACAATGACCCAAAAATCATTACTAGGTTCCTATTAAAGATTTCTCAACGAAATTTCACAGGAATGTTGCGGGTACCAACATTAAACACCACACAAAAAATGGGCGTGTTATTTCTACAGCCACGTACACTATTGACATATTATTATAACTTGCGACCTATACAATATTTTTGACCGAAATTTTATATTAGTACGTATATGGACCATACAAAGCCATATACAAGATTCGGGGTCAATCAGAGGAAGGATACGCCTCCTCCCCATATAATGAACTTTGGGGACCCCAATTAAAGACAATTACCCTATCTATGCTTCTAGTGATGATGTATGAAAACGAATTGGTAAATGTCTACACTGGGTCTGTACTAGGATGCATTCCAAATATGGGCATGTTATTACTACTGCCACGCCCACAATTAACCAAAAATCATTACTAGGTTCCTGTTAAAGATTTTTCAACAAAAATCACAGGAATGTTGCGGGACTAATATTAAACACCACACAAAAAATGGGCGTGTTATTTCTACAGCCACGCTCACTATTGACATATTATTATACCTTACGATCTATATAATATTTTTGGACGAAATATTATATTAGTACGTATATGGACCCTACAAAGCCATATACAAGATTCGGGGTCGATCAGAGGAAGGATACGCCTCCCTCCCATATAATGAACTTTGGTGACCTCACTTAAAGTCAATTACCCTATCTATGCATCTAGTGATGATATATGAATACGAATTGGTAAATGTCTACACTGGGTCTGTACTAGGATGCATTCCAAATATGGGCAGATTATTACTACTGCCACGCCCACAATTAACCAAAAATCATTACTAAGTTAATATTAAAGTTTTGTCAACGAAATTTCACAGGAATATTGCGGGTACTAACACTAAACACCACACAAAAATTGGGCGTATTATTTTTACAGCCACGCCCACTATTGACATATTATTATAACTTGCGACCTATACAATATTTATGGATGAAATTTTATATTAGTACGTACATGGACCCTACAAAGCCATATACAAGATTCGGGGTCAATCAGAGGAAGGATACGCCTCCTCCCCATATAATGAACTTTGGGGACTCCAATTAAAGACAATTACCCTATCTATGCTTCAAGTGATGATATATGAAAACAAATTAGTAGATGTATACACTGGGTCTGTACTAGCATGCATTCCAAATATGGGCAGATTGTTACTACTGCCACGCCCACAATGACCCAAAAATCATTACTAGGTTCCTATTAAAGATTTCTCAACGAAATTTCACAGGAATGTTGCGGGTACCAACATTAAACACCAAACAAAAAATGGGCGTGTTATTTCTACAGCCACGTCCACTATTGACATATTATTATATCTTGCGACCTATACAATATTTTTGACCGAAATTTTATATTAGTAAGTATATGGACCATACAAAGCCATATACAAGATTCGGGGTCGATCAGAGGAAGGATACGCCTCCCTCCCATATAATGAACTTTGGGGACCTCACTTAAAGTCAATTACCCTATCTATGCATCTAGTGATGATATATGAATACGAATTGGTAAATGTCTACACTGGGTCTGTACTAGGATGCATTCCAAATATGGGCAGATTATTACTACTGCCACGCCCACAATTAACCAAAAATCATTACTAGGTTAATATTAAAGATTTCTCAACGAAATTTCACAGGAATATTGCGGGTACTAACACTAAACACCACACAAAAATTGGGCGTATTATTTCTACAGCCACGCCCACTATTGACATATTATTATAACTTGCGACCTATACAATATTTATGGACGAAATTTTATATTAGTACGTACATGGACCCTACAAAGCCATATACAAGATTCGGGGTCAATCAGAGGAAGGATACGCGTCCTCCCCATATAGTGAACTTTGGGGACCCCAATTAAAGACAATTACCCTATCTATGCTTCAAGTGATGATATATGAAAACAAATTGGTAGATGTAGACACTGGGTCTGTAATAGCAAACATTCCAAATATGGGCAGATTGTTACTACTGCCACGCCCACAATTACCCAAAAATCATTACTAGGTTCCTATTAAAGATTTCTCAACGAAATTTCACAGGAATGTTGCGGGTACCAACATTAAACACCACACAAAAAATGGGCGTGTTATTTCTACAGCCACGTACACTATTGACATATTATTATAACTTGCGACCTATACAATATTTTTGACCGAAATTTTATATTAGTACGTATATGGACCCTACAAAGCCATATACAAGATTCGGGGTCGATCAGAGGAAGGATACGCCTCCCTCCCATATAATGAACTTTGGTGACCTCACTTAAAGTCAATTACCCTATCTATGCATCTAGTGATGATATATGAATACGAATTGGTAAATGTCTACACTGGGTCTGTACTAGGATGCATTCCAAATATGGGCAGATTATTACTACTGCCACGCCCACAATTAACCAAAAATCATTACTAGGTTAATATTAAAGTTTTGTCAACGAAATTTCACAGGAATATTGCGGGTACTAACACTAAACACCACACAAAAATTGGGCGTATTATTTTTACAGCCACGCCCACTATTGACATATTATTATAACTTGCGACCTATACAATATTTATGGATGAAATTTTATATTAGTACGTACATGGACCCTACAAAGCCATATACAAGATTCGGGGTCAATCAGAGGAAGGATACGCCTCCTCCCCATATAATGAACTTTGGGGACTCCAATTAAAGACAATTACCCTATCTATGCTTCAAGTGATGATATATGAAAACAAATTAGTAGATGTATACACTGGGTCTGTACTAGCATGCATTCCAAATATGGGCAGATTGTTACTACTGCCACGCCCACAATGACCCAAAAATCATTACTAGGTTCCTATTAAAGATTTCTCAACGAAATTTCACAGGAATGTTGCGGGTACCAACATTAAACACCAAACAAAAAATGGGCGTGTTATTTCTACAGCCACGTCCACTATTGACATATTATTATATCTTGCGACCTATACAATATTTTTGACCGAAATTTTATATTAGTACGTATATGGACCATACAAAGCCATATACAAGATTCGGGGTCGATCAGAGGAAGGATACGCCTCCTCCCCATATAGTGAACTTTGGGGACCCCAATTAAAGACAATTACCCTATCTATGCTTCTAGTGATGATATATGAAAACGAATTGGTAAATGCCTACACTGGGTCTGTACTAGGATGCATTCCAAATATGGGCAGGTTATTACTACTGCCACGCCCACAATTAACCAAAAATCATTACTAGGTTCCTATTAAAGATTTTTCAACAAAAATCACAGGAATGTTGCGGGACTAACATTAAACACCACACAAAAAATGGGCGTGTTATTTCTACAGCCACGCTCACTATTGACATATTATTATACCTTACGATCTATATAATATTTTTGGACGAAATATTATATTAGTACGTATATGGACCCTACAAAGCCATATACAAGATTCGGGGTCGATCAGATGAAGGATACGCCTCCCTCCCATATAATGAACTTTGGGGACCTCACTTAAAGTCAATTACCCTATCTATGCATCTAGTGATGATATATGAATACGAATTGGTAAATGTCTACACTGGGTCTGTACTAGGATGCATTCCAAATATGGGCAGATTATTACTACTGCCACGCCCACAATTAACCAAAAATCATTACTAGGTTAATATTAAAGATTTCTCAACGAAATTTCACAGGAATATTGCGGGTACTAACACTAAGCACCACACAAAAATTGGGCGCATTATTTCTACAGCCACGCCCACTATTGACATATTATTATAACTTGCGACCTATACAATATTTATGGACGAAATTTTATATTAGTACGTACATGGACCCTACAAAGCCATATACAAGATTCGGGGTCAATCAGAGGAAGGATACGCCTCCTCCCCATATAATGAACTTTGGGGACCCCAATTAAAGACAATTACCCTATCTATGCTTCAAGTGATGATATATGAAAACAAATTAGTAGATGTATACACTGGGTCTGTACTAGCATGCATTCCAAATATGGGCAGATTGTTACTACTGCCACGCCCACAATTACCCAAAAATCATTACTAGGTTCCTATTAAAGATTTCTCAACGAAATTTCACAGGAATGTTGCGGGTACCAACATTAAACACCAAACAAAAAATGGGCGTGTTATTTCTACAGCCACGTCCACTATTGACATATTATTATATCTTGCGACCTATACAATATTTTTGACCGAAATTTTATATTAGTACGTATATGGACCATACAAAGCCATATACAAGATTCGGGGTCGATCAGAGGAAGGATACGCCTCCTCCCCATATAGTGAACTTTGGGGACCCCAATTAAAGACAATTACCCTATCTATGCTTCTAGTGATGATATATGAAAACGAATTGGTAAATGCCTACACTGGGTCTGTACTAGGATGCATTCCAAATATGGGCAGGTTATTACTACTGCCACGCCCACAATTAACCAAAAATCATTACTAGGTTCCTATTAAAGATTTTTCAACAAAAATCACAGGAATGTTGCGGGACTAACATTAAACACCACACAAAAAATGGGCGTGTTATTTCTACAGCCACGCTCACTATTGACATATTATTATACCTTACGATCTATATAATATTTTTGGACGAAATATTATATTAGTACGTATATGGACCCTACAAAGCCATATACAAGATTCGGGGTCGATCAGAGGAAGGATACGCCTCCCTCCCATATAATGAACTTTGGGGACCTCACTTAAAGTCAATTACCCTATCTATGCATCTAGTGATGATATATGAATACGAATTGGTAAATGTCTACACTGGGTCTGTACTAGGATGCATTCCAAATATGGGCAGATTATTACTACTGCCACGCCCACAATTAACCAAAAATCATTACTAGGTTAATATTAAAGATTTCTCAACGAAATTTCACAGGAATATTGCGGGTACTAACACTAAGCACCACACAAAAATTGGGCGCATTATTTCTACAGCCACGCCCACTATTGACATATTATTATAACTTGCGACCTATACAATATTTATGGACGAAATTTTATATTAGTACGTACATGGACCCTACAAAGCCATATACAAGATTCGGGGTCAATCAGAGGGAGGATACGCCTCCTCCCCATATAATGAACTTTGGGGACCCCAATTAAAGACAATTACCCTATCTATGCTTCAAGTGATGATATATGAAAACAAATTAGTAGATGTATACACTGGGTCTGTACTAGCATGCATTCCAAATATGGGCAGATTGTTACTACTGCCACGCCCACAATTACCCAAAAGTCATTACTAGGTTCCTATTAAAGATTTCTCAACGAAATTTCACAGGAATGTTGCGGGTACCAACATTAAACACCACACAAAAAATGGGCGTGTTATTTTTACAGCCACGTCCACTATTTACATATTATTATAACTTACGACCTATACAATATTTTTGACCGAAATTTTATATTAGTACGTATATGGACAATACAAAGCCATATACAAGATTCGGGGTCGATCAGAGGAAGGATACGCCTCCTCCCCATATAATATATAATAAACTTTGGGGACCCCAATTAAAGAAAATTACCCTATCTATGCTTCAAGTGATGATATATGAAAACAAATTGGTAGATGTATACACTGGGTCTGTAATAGCATGCATTCCAAATATGGGCAGATTGTTACTACTGTCACGCCCACAATTACCCAAAAATCATTACTAGGTTCCTATTAAAGATTTCTCAACGAAATTTCACAGGAATGTTAAGCTTACCAACATTAAACACCACACAAAAAATGGGCGTGTTATTTCTACAGCCAAGTCCACTATTGACATATTATTATAACTTGCGACCTATACAATATTTTTGACCGAAATTTTATATTAGTACGTATATGGACCATACAAAGCCATATACAAGATTCGGGGTCGATCAGAGGAAGGATACGCCTCCTCCCCATATAATGAGCTTTGGGGACCCCAATTAAAGACAATTACCCTATCTATGCTTCTAGTGATGATATATGAAAACGAA
This sequence comes from Clusia tigrina, assembly GCA_920105625.2. Classification (NCBI taxonomy): domain Eukaryota; kingdom Metazoa; phylum Arthropoda; class Insecta; order Diptera; family Clusiidae; genus Clusia; species Clusia tigrina. Next base: position 74,747,611 of record OV050030.1, read on the forward strand.
TTGGTAAATGTCTACACTGCGTCTGTACTAGGATGCATTCCAAATATGGGCAGGTTATTACTACTGCCACGCCCACAATTAACCAAAAATCATTACTAGGTTCCTATTAAAGATTTTTCAACAAAAATCACAGGAATGTTGCGGGACTAACATTAAACACCACACAAAAAATGGGCGTGTTATTTCTACAACCACGCTCACTATTGACATATTATTATACCTTACGATCTATATAATATTTTTGGACGAAATATTATATTAGTACGTATATGGAACCTACAAAGCCATATACAAGATTCGGGGTCGATCAGAGGAAAGATACGCCTCCCTCCCATATAATGAACTTTGGGGACCTCACTTAAATTCAATTACCCTATCTATGCATCTAGTGATGATATATGAATACGAATTGGTAAATGTCTACACTGGGTCTGTACTAGGATGCATTCCAAATATGGGCAGATTATTACTACTGCCACGCCCACAATTAACCAAAAATCATTACTAGGTGAATATTAAAGATTTCTCAACGAAATTTCACAGGAATATTGCGGGTACTAACACTAAGCACCACACAAAAATTGGGCGTATTATTTCTACAGCCACGCCCACTATTGACATATTATTATAACTTGCGACCTATACAATATTTATGGACGAAATTTTATATTAGTACGTACATGGACCCTACAAAGCCATATACAAGATTCGGGGTCAATCAGAGGAAGGATACGCCTCCTCCCCATATAATGAACTTTGGGGACCCCAATTAAAGACAATTACCCTATCTATGCTTCAAGTGATGATATATGAAAACAAATTGGTAGATGTATACACTGGGTCTGTACTAGCATGCATTCCAAATATGGGCAGATTGTTGCTACTGCCACGCCCACAATTACCCAAAAATCATTACTAGGTTCCTATTAAAGATTTCCCAACGAAATTTCACAGGAATGTTGCGGGTACCAACATTAAACACCACACAAAAAATGGGCGTGTTTTTTCTACAGCCACGTCCACTATTGACATATTATTATAACTTGCGACCTATACAATATTTTTGACCGAAATTTTATAATAGTACGTATATGGACCATACAAAGCCATATACAAGATTCGGGGTCGATCAGAGGAAGGATACGCCTCCTCCCCATATAATGAACTTTGGGGACCCCAATTAAAGACAATTACCCTATCTATGCTTCTAGTGATGATATATGAAAACAAATTATAATGAACTTTGGGGACCCCAATTAAAGACAATTACCCTATCTATGCTTCTAGTGATGATATATGAAAACGAATTGGTAAATGTCTACACTGGGTCTGTACTAGGATGCATTCCAAATATGGGCAGGTTATCACTACTGCCACGCCCACAATTAACCAAAAATCATTACTAGGTTCCTATTAAAGATTTTTCAACAAAAATCACAGGAATGTTGCGGGACTAACATTAAACACCACACAAAAAATGGGCGTGTTATTTCTACAGCCACGCTCACTATTGACATTTTATTATACCTTACGATCTATATAATATTTTTGGACGAAATATTATATTAGTACGTATATGGACCCTACAAAGCCATATACAAGATTCGGGGTCGATCAGAGGAAAGATACGCCTCCCTCCCATATAATGAACTTTGGGGACCTCACTTAAAGTCAATTACCCTATATATGCATCTAGTGATGATATATGAATACGAATTGGTAAATGTCTACACTGGGTCTGTACTAGGATGCATTCCAAATATGGGCAGATTATTACTACTGCCACGCCCACAATTAACCAAAAATCATTACTAGGTTAATATGAAAGATTTCTCAACGAAATTTCACAGGAATATTGCGGGTACTAACACTAAGCACCACACAAAAATTGGGCGTATTATTTCTACAGCCACGCCCACTATTGACATATTATTATAACTTGCGACCTATACAATATTTACGGACGAAATTTTATATTAGTACGTACATGGACCCTACAAAGCCATATACAAGATTCGGGGTCAATCAGAGGAAGGATACGCCTCCTCCCCATATAATGAACTTTGGGGACCCCAATTAAAGACAATTACTCTATCTATGCTTCAAGTGATGATATATGAAAACAAATTGGTAGATGTATACACTGTGTCTGTACTAGCATGCATTCCAAATATGGGCAGATTGTTACTACTGCCACGCCCACAATTACCCAAAAATCATTACTAGGCTCCTATTAAAGATTTCTCAACGAAATTTCACAGGAATGTTGCGGGTACCAACAATAAACACCACACAAAAAATGGGCGTGTTATTTCTACAGCCACGTCCACTATTGACATATTATTATAACTTGCGACCTATACAATATTTTTGACCGAAATTTTATATTAGTGCGTATATGGACCATACAAAGCCATATACAAGATTCGGGATCGATCAGAGGAAGGATACGCCTCCTCCCCATATAATGAACTTTGGGGACTCCAATTAAAGACAATTACCCTATCTATGCTTCTAGTGATGATATATGAAAACAAATTATAATGAACTTTGGGGACCCCAATTAAAGACAATTACCCTATCTATGCTTCTAGTGATGATATATGAAAACGAATTGGTAAATGTCTACACTGGGTCTGTACTATGATGCATTCCAAATATGGGCAGGTTATCACTACTGCCACGCCCACAATTAACCAAAAATCATTACTAGGTTCCTATTAAAGATTTTTCAACAAAAATCACAGGAATGTTGCGGGACTAACATTAAACACCACACAAAAAATGGGCGTGTTATTTCTACAGCCACGCTCGCTATTGACATTTTATTATACCTTACGATCTATATAATATTTTTGGACGAAATATTATATTAGTACGTATATGGACCCTACAAAGCCATATACAAGATTCGGGGTCGATCAGAGGAAAGATACGCCTCCCTCCCATATAATGAACTTTGGGGACCTCACTTAAAGTCAATTACCCTATCTATGCATCTAGTGATGATATATGAATACGAATTGGTAAATGTCTACAGTGGGTCTGTACTAGGATGCATTCCAAATATGGGCAGATTATTACTACTGCCACGCCCACAATTAACCAAAAATCATTACTAGGTTAATATTAAAGATTTCTCAACGAAATTTCACAGGAATATTGCGGGTACTAACACTAAGCACCACACAAAAATTGGGCGTATTATTTCTACAGCCACGCCCACTATTGACATATTATTATAACTTGCGACCTATACAATATTTTTGACCGAAACTTTATAATAGTACGTATATGGACCGCACAAAGCCATATACAAGATTCGGGGTCGATCAGAGGAAGAATACGCCTCCTTCCCATATAATGAACTTTGGGGACCCCAATTAAAGAGAATTACCCTATCTATGCTTCTAGTGATGATATATGAAAACAAATTGGTAGATGTATACAATGGTCTGTACTAGGATGCATTCCAAATATGGGAAGATTGTTACGACTGCCACGCCCACAAATACCCAAAAATCATTACTAGGTTCCTAATAAAGATTTCTCTACGAAATTTCACAGGAATTTTGCGGGTACTAACATTAAACACCACACAAAACATGGGCGTGTTATTTCTACAGCCACGCCCACTATTGACATATTATTATAACTTGCGACCTATACAATATTTATGGACGAAATTTTATATTAGTACGTACATGGACCCTACAAACCCATATACAAGATTCGGGGTCAATCAGAGGAAGGATACGCCTCCTCCCCATATAATGAACTTTGGGGACCCCAATTAATGACAATTACCCTATCTATGCTTCTAGTGATGATATATGAAAGCAAATTGGTAGATGTATACCCTGGGTCTGTACTAGCATGCATTCCAAATATGGGAAGATTGTTACTACTGCCACGCCCACAATTTCCCAAAAATCATTACTAGGTTCCTATTAAAGATTGTTCAACAAAAATCACAGCAATGTTGCTGGTACTAACATTAAACACCACACAAAAAATGGGCGTATTATTTCTACAGCCACGCCCACTATGGACATATTATTATACCTTACAACCTATATAATATTTTTGAACGAAATTTTATTTTGGTACGTATATGGACCGCACAACGCCATATACAAGATTCGGTGTCGATCAGAAGAAGGCTACGCCTCCCTCCCATATAATGAGCTTTGGGGACCTCACTTAAAGACAATTACCCTATCTATGCTTCTAGTGATGATATATGAATACGAATTGTTAAATTTCTACACTGGGTCTGTACTAGGATGCATTCCAAATATGGGCAGATTGTTACTACTGCCACGCCCACAATTAACCAAAAATCATTACTAGGTTAATATTAAAGATTTCCCAACGAAATTTCACAGGAATATTGCGGGTACTAACAATAAACACCACACAAAAATTGGGCGTATTATTTCTACAGCCACGCCCACTATTGACATATTATTATAACTTGCGACCTATACAAAATTTATGGACAAAATTTTATATTAGTACGTACATGGACCCTACAAAGCCATATACAAGATTCGGGGTCAATCAGAGGAAGGATACGCCTCCTCCCCATATAATGAACTTTGGGGACCCCAATTATAGACAATTACCCTATCTATGCTTCTAGTGATTATATATGAAAACAAATTGGGAGATGCATACACTGGTCTGTACTAGCATGCATTCCGAATATGGGCAGATTATTACAAATGCCACGCCCACAATTAACCAAAAATTATTACTAGGTTCCTATCAAAGATTTCGCAACGAAATTTGACAGGAATGTTGCTGGTACTAACATTAAACACCACACAAAAAATGGGCGTGTTATTTATACATCCACGCCCACTATTGACATATTGTTATAACTTCGACATATACAATATTTTTGGACGAAATTTTATATTAGTACGTATATGGACCCTACAAAGCCATATACAAGATTCGGGGTCGATCAGACGAAGGATACCCCTCCTTCCCATAAATTGAGCTTTGGGGACCCCAATTAAAGACAATTACCCTATCTATGCTTCTAGTGATGATATATGAAAACAAATTGGTAGATGTATACACTGGGTCTGTACTAGCATGCATTCCAAATATGGGAAGATTGTTACTACTGCCACGCCCACAATTACCCAAAAATCATTACTAGGTTCCTATTAAAGATTTCTCAACGAAATTTCACAGGAATGTTGCGGGTACCAACATTAAACACCACACAAAAAATGGGCGTATTATTTCTACAGCCACGTCCACTATTGACATATTATTATAACTTGCGACCTATACAATATTTTTGGACTAAATTTTATTTTGGTACGTATATGGACCGCACAAAGCCATATACAAGATTCGGGGCCTATCAAAGGAAGAATACGCCTCCTCCCCATATAATGAACTTTGTGGACCCCAATTAAAGACAATTACCCTATCTATGCTTCTAGTGATGATATATGAAAACAAATTGGTAGATGTGTACACTGGGTTTGTACTAGCATGCATTCCAAATAAGGGCAGATTGTTACTACTGCCACGCCCACAATTAACCAAAAATCATTACTAGGTTCCTATTAAAGATTTTTCAACAAAAATCACAGGAATGTTGCGGGACTAACATTAAACACCACACAAAAAATTGGCGTGTTAATTCTACAGCCACGCCCACTATTTACTTATTATTATACCTTACGATCTATATAATATTTTTGGACGAAATTTTATATTGGTACGTATATGGACCCTACAAAGCCATATACAAGATTCGGGGTAGATCAGAATAAGGATACGCCTCCTCCCCATATAATGAACTTTGGGGACCCCAATTAAAGACAATTACCCTATCTATGCTTCAAGTGATGATATATGAAAACAAATTGGTAGATGTATACACTGGGTCTGTACTAGCATGCATTCCAAATATGGGCAGATTGTTACTACTGCCACGCCCACAATTACCCAAAAATCATTACTAGGTTCCTATTAAAGATTTCTCAACGAAATTTCACAGGAATGTTGCGGGTACCAACATTAAACACCACACAAAAAATGGGCGTGTAATTTCTACAGCCACGTCCACTACTGACATATTATTATAACTTGCGACCTATACAATATTTTTGACCGAAATTTTATAATAGTACGTATATGGACCATACAAAGCCATATACAAGATTCGGGGTCGATCAGAGGAAGGATACGCCTCCTCCCCATATAATGAACTTTGGGGACCCCAATTAAAGACAATTACCCTATCTATGCTTCTAGTGATGATATATGAAAACAAATTATAATGAACTTTGGGGACCCCAATTAAAGACAATTACCCTATCTATGCTTCTAGTGATGATATATGAAAACGAATTGGTAAATGTCTACACTGGGTCTGTACTAGGATGCATTCCAAATATGGGCAGGTTATCACTACTGCCACGCCCACAATTAACCAAAAATCATTACTAGGTTCCTATTAAAGATTTTTCAACAAAAATCACAGGAATGTTGCGGGACTAACATTAAACACCACACAAAAAATGGGCGTGTTATTTCTACAGCCACGCTCACTATTGACATTTTATTATACCTTACGATCTATATAATATTTTTGGACGAAATATTATATTAGTACGTATATGGACCCTACAAAGCCATATACAAGATTCGGGGTCGATCAGAGGAAAGATACGCCTCCCTCCCATATAATGAACTTTGGGTACCTCACTTAAAGTCAATTACCCTATCTATGCATCTAGTGATGATATATGAATACGAATTGGTAAATGTCTACACTGGGTCTGTACTAGGATGCATTCCAAATATGGGCAGATTATTACTACTGCCACGCCCACAATTAACCAAAAATCATTACTAGGTTAATATTAAAGATTTCTCAACGAAATTTCACAGGAATATTACGGGTACTAACACTAAGCACCACACAAAAATTGGGCGTATTATTTCTACAGCCACGCCCACTATTGACATATTATTATAACTTGCGACCTATACAATATTTACGGACGAAATTTTATATTAGTACGTACATGGACCCTACAAAGCCATATACAAGATTCGGGGTCAATCAGAGGAAGGATACGCCTCCTCCCCATATAATGAACTTTGGGGACCCCAATTAAAGACAATTACCCTATCTATGCTTCAAGTGATGATATATGAAAACAAATTGGTAGATGTATACACTGTGTCTGTACTAGCATGCATTCCAAATATGGGCAGATTGTTACTACTGCCACGCCCACAATTACCCAAAAATCATTACTAGGCTCCTGTTAAAGATTTCTCAACGAAATTTCACAGGAATGTTGCGGGTACCAACATTAAACACCACACAAAAAATGGGCGTGTTATTTCTACAGCCACGTCCACTATTGACATTATATTATAACTTGCGACCTATACAATATTTTTGACCGAAATTTTATATTAGTGCGTATATGGACCATACAAAGCCATATACAAGATTCGGGGTCGATCAGAGGAAGGATACACCTCCTCCCCATATAATGAACTTTGGGGACTCCAATTAAAGACAATTACCCTATCTATGCTTCTAGTGATGATATATGAAAACGAATTGGTAAATGTCTACACTGGGTCTGTACTAGGATGCATTCCAAATATGGGCAGATTATTACTACGGCCACGCCCACAATTAACCAAAAATCATTACTAGGTTAATATTAAAGATTTCTCAACGAAATTTCACAAAAATATTGCGGGTACTAACACTAAGCACCACACAAAAATTGGGCGTATTATTTCTACAGGCACGCCAACTATTGACATATTATTATAACTTGCGACCTATATAATATTTTTGACCGAAACTTTATAATAGTACGTATATGGACCATACAAAGCCATATACAAGATTCGGGGTCGATCAGAGGAAGGATACGCCTCCTCCCCATATAATGAACTTTGGGGACCCCAATTAAAGACAATTACCCTATCTATGCTTCTAGTGATGATATATGAAAACAAATTATAATGAACTTTGGGGACCCCAATTAAAGACAATTACCCTATCTATGCTTCTAGTGATGATATATGAAAACGAATTGGTAAATGTCTACACTGGGTCTGTACTAGGATGCATTCCAAATATGGGCAGGTTATCACTACTGCCACGCCCACAATTAACCAAAAATCATTACTAGGTTCCTATTAAAGATTTTTCAACAAAAATCACAGGAATGTTGCGGGACTAACATTAAACACCACACAGAAAATGGGCGTGTTATTTCTACAGCCACGCTCACTATTGACATTTTATTATACCTTACGATCTATATAATATTTTTGGACGAAATATTATATTAGTACGTATATGGACCCTACAAAGCCATATACAAGATTCGGGGTCGCTCAGAGGAAAGATACGCCTCCCCCCCATATAATGAACTTTGGGGACCTCACTTAAAGTCAATTACCCTATCTATGCATCTAGTGATGATATATGAATACGAATTGGTAAATGTCTACACTGGGTCTGTACTAGGATGCATTCCAAATATGGGCAGATTATTACACTGCCACGCCCACAATTAACCAAAAATCATTACTAGGTTAATATTAAAGATTTCTCAACGAAATTTCACAGGAATATTGCGAGTACTAACACTAAGCACCACACAAAAATTGGGCGTATTATTTCTACAGCCACGCCCACTATTGACATATTATTATAACTTGCGACCTATACAATATTTACGGACGAAATTTTATATTAGTACGTACATGGACCCTACAAAGCCATATACAAGATTCGGGGTCAATCAGAGGAAGGATACGCCTCCTCCCCATATAATGAACTTTGGGGACCCCAATTAAAGACAATTACCCTATCTATGCTTCAAGTGATGATATATGAAAACAAATTGGTAGATGTATACACTGTGTCTGTACTAGCATGCATTCCAAATATGGGCAGATTGTTACTACTGCCACGCCCACAATTACCCAAAAATCATTACTAGGTTCCTATTAAAGATTTCTCAACGAAATTTCACAGGAATGTTGCGGGTACCAACATTAAACACCACACAAAAAATGGGCGTGTTATTTCTACAGCCACGTCCACTATTGACATATTATTATAACTTGCGACCTATACAATATTTTTGACCGAAATTTTATATTAGTGCGTATATGGACCATACAAAGCCATATACAAGATTCGGGGTCGATTAGAGGAAGGATACGCCTCCTCCCCATATAATGAACTTTGGGGACTCCAATTAAAGACAATTACCCTATCTATGCTTCTAGTGATGATATATGAAAACAAATTATAATGAACTTTGGGGACCCCAATTAAAGACAATTACCCTATCTATGCTTCTAGTGATGATATATGAAAACGAATTGGTAAATGTCTACACTGGGTCTGTACTAGGATGCATTCCAAATATGGACAGGTTATCACTACTGCCACGCCCACAATTAACCAAAAATCATTACTAGGTTCCTATTAAAGATTTTTCAACAAAAATCACAGGAATGTTGCGGGACTAACATTAAACACCACACAAAAAATGGGCGTGTTATTTCTACAGCCACGCTCACTATTGACATTTTATTATACCTTACGATCTATATAATATTTTTGGACGAAATATTATATTAGTACGTATATGGACCCTACAAAGCCATATACAAGATTCGGGGTCGATCAGAGGAAAGATACGCCTCCCTCCCATATAATGAACTTTGGGGACCTCACTCAAAGTCAATTACCCTATCTATGCATCTAGTGATGATATATGAAAACAAATTGGTAGATGTATACACTGTGTCTGTACTAGCATGCATTCCAAATATGGGCAGATTGTTACGACTGCCACGCCCACAAATACCCAAAAATCATTACTAGGTTCCTATTAAAGATTTCTCTACGAAATTTCACAGGAATTTTGCGGGTACTAACATTAAACACCACACAAAACATGGGCGTGTTATTTCTACAGCCACGCCCACTATTGACATATTATTATAACTTGCGACCTATACAATATTTATGGACGAAATTTTATATTAGTACGTACATGGACCCTACAAACCCATATACAAGATTCGGGGTCAATCAGAGGAAGGATACGCCTCCTCCCCATATAATGAACTTTGGGGACCCCAATTAATGACAATTACCCTATCTATGCTTCTAGTGATGATATAGGAAAGCAAATTGGTAGATGTATACCCTGGGTCTGTACTAGCATGCATTCCAAATATGGGAAGATTGTTACTACTGCCACGCCCACAATTTCCCAAAAATCATTACTAGGTTCCTATTAAAGATTGTTCAACAAAAATCACAGCAATGTTGCGGGTACTAACATTAAACACCACACAAAAAATGGGCGTATTATTTCTACAGCCACGCCCACTATGGACATATTATTATACGTTACAACCTATATAATATTTTTGGACGAAATTTTATTTTGGTACGTATATGGACCGCACAACGCCATATACAAGATTCGGTGTCGATCAGAAGAAGGCTACGCCTCCCTCCCATATAATGAGCTTTGGGGACCTCACTTAAAGACAATTACCCTATCTATGCTTCTAGTGATGATATATGAATACGAATTGGTAAATTTCTACACTGGGTCTGTACTAGGATGCATTCCAAATATGGGCAGATTGTTACTACTGCCACGCCCACAATTAACCAAAAATCATTACTAGGTTAATATTAAAGATTTCCCAACGAAATTTCACAGGAATATTGCGGGTACTAACAATAAACACCACACAAAAATTGGGCGTATTATTTCTACAGCCACGCCCACTATTGACATATTATTATAACTTGCGACCTATACAAAATTTATGGACAAAATTTTATATTAGTACGTACATGGACCCTACAAAGCCATATACAAGATTCGGGGTCAATCAGAGGAAGGATACGCCTCCTCCCCATATAATGAACTTTGGGGACCCCAATTATAGACAATTACCCTATCTATGCTTCTAGTGATTATATATGAAAACAAATTGGGAGATGCATACACTGGTCTGTACTAGCATGCATTCCGAATATGGGCAGATTATTACAAATGCCACGCCCACAATTAACCAAAAATTATTACTAGGTTCCTATCAAAGATTTCGCAACGAAATTTGACAGGAATGTTGCTGGTACTAACATTAAACACCACACAAAAAATGGGCGTGTTATTTATACATCCACGCCCACTATTGACATATTGTTATAACTTCGACATATACAATATTTTTGGACGAAATTTTATATTAGTACGTATATGGACCCTACAAAGCCATATACAAGATTCGGGGTCGATCAGACGAAGGATACCACTCCTTCCCATAAATTGAGCTTTGGGGACCCCAATTAAAGACAATTACCCTATCTATGCTTCTAGTGATGATATATGAAAACAAATTGGTAGATGTATACACTGGGTCTGTACTAGCATGCATTCCAAATATGGGAAGATTGTTACTACTGCCACGCCCACAATTACCCAAAAATCATTACTAGGTTCCTATTAAAGATTTCTCAACGAAATTTCACAGGAATGTTGCGGGTACCAACATTAAACACCACACAAAAAATGGGCGTATTATTTCTACAGCCACGTCCACTATTGACATATTATTATAACTTGCGACCTATACAATATTTTTGGACTAAATTTTATTTTGGTACGTATATGGACCGCACAAAGCCATATACAAGATTCGGGGCCTATCAAAGGAAGAATACGCCTCCTCCCCATATAATGAACTTTGTGGACCCCAATTAAAGACAATTACCCTATCTATGCTTCTAGTGATGATATATGAAAACAAATTGGTAGATGTGTACACTGGGTTTGTACTAGCATGCATTCCAAATAAGGGCAGATTGTTACTACTGCCACGCCCACAATTAACCAAAAATCATTACTAGGTTCCTATTAAAGATTTTTCAACAAAAATCACAGGAATGTTGCGGGACTAACATTAAACACCACACAAAAAATTGGCGTGTTAATTCTACAGCCACGCCCACTATTTACTTATTATTATACCTTACGATCTATATAATATTTTTGGACGAAATTTTATATTGGTACGTATATGGACCCTACAAAGCCATATACAAGATTCGGGGTAGATCAGAATAAGGATACGCCTCCCTCCGATATAATGAAGTTTGGGGACCTCACTTAAAGACAATTACCCTATCTATGCTTCTAGTGATGATATATGAAAACAAATTGGTAGATGTATACGTTGGGTCTGTACTAGCCGGCATTCCAAATATGCGCAGATTATTTCTACTGCCACGCCCACAATTAACCGAAAATTATTACTAAGTTCCTATTAAAGATTTTTCAACAAAAATCACAGGAATGTTGCGGGTACATCACACACACCACACAAGAAATGGGCGTATTATTTCTACAGCCACGCCCACTATTGACATATTATTATAACTTGCGATATATACAATTTTTTTGGACGAAATTTTATATTAGTATGTATATGGACCGTACAAAGCCAAATACAAGATTCGTGGTCGATCAGACGAAGGATACGCCTCCTTCCCATATAATGAGCTTTGGGGACCTCACTTAAAGACAATTACCCTATCTATGCTTCTAGTGATGATATATGAATACGAATTGGAAAATTTCTACACTGGGTCTGCACTAGGATGCATTCCAAATATGGGCAGATTGTTACTACTGCCACGCCCACAATTAACCAAAAATCATTACTAGGTTAATATTAAAGATTTGTCAACGAAATTTCACAGGAATGTTGCGGGTACCAACATTAAACACCACACAAAAAATGGGCGTGTTATTTCTACAGCCACGCCCACTATTGACATTTTAATATAACTTGCGACCTATACAATATTTTTCGACGAAATTTTATATTATAACGTATATGGACCCTACAAAGCCATATAAAAGATTCGGGGTCGATCAGAGGAAGGATACGCCTCCTTCCCATATAATGAGATTTGGGGACCTCACTTAAAGACAATTACCCTATCTATGCTTCTAGTCATGATATATGAAAACGAATTGGTAAGTGACTACACTGGGTCTGTACTAGGATGCATTCCAAATATGGGCAGATTATTACAAATGCCACGCCCACAATTAACCAAAAATTATTACTAGGTTCCTATCAAAGATTTCGCAACGAAATTTGACAGGAATGTTGCTGGTACTAACATTAAACACCACACAAAAAATGGGCGTGTTATTTATTCATCCACGCCCACTATTGACATATTGTTATAACTTCGACATATACAATATTTTTGGACGAAATTTTATATTAGTACGTATATGGACCCTACAAAGCCATATACAGGATTCGGGGTCGATCAGACGAAGGATACCCCTCCTTCCCATAAATTGAGCTTTGGGGACCCCAATTAAAGACAATTACCCTATCTATGCTTCTAGTGATGATATATGAAAACAAATTGGTAGATGTATACACTGGGTCTGTACTAGCATGCATTCCAAATATGGGAAGATTGTTACTACTGCCACGCCCACAATTAACCAAAAATCATTACTAGGTTCCTATTAAAGATTTTTCAACAAAAATCACAGGAATGTTGCGGGACTAACATTAAACACCACACAAAAAATTGGATTGGTACATCACACACACCACACAAGAAATGGGCGTATTATTTCTACAGCCACGCCCACTATTGACATATTATTATAACTTGCGATATATACAATTTTTTTGGACGAAATTTTATATTAGTATGTATATGGACCGTACAAAGCCAAATACAAGATTCGGGGTCGATCAGAGGAAGGATACGCCTCCTTCCCATAAATTGAGCTTTGGGGACCCCAATTAAAGACAATTACCCTATCTATGCTTCTAGTGATGATATATGAAAACAAATTGGTAGATGTATACACTGGGTCTGTACTAGCATGCATTCCAAATATGGGAAGATTGTTACTACTGCCACGCCCACAATTAACCAAAAATCATTACTAGGTTCCTATTAAAGATTTTTCAACAAAAATCACAGGAATGTTGCGGGACTAACATTAAACACCACACAAAAAATTGGCGTGTTAATTCTACAGCCACGCCCACTATTTACTTATTATTATACCTTACGATCTATATAATATTTTTGGACGAAATTTTATATTGGTACGTATATGGACCCTACAAAGCCATATACAAGATTCGGGGTAGATCAGAATAAGGATACGCCTCCCTCCGATATAATGAAGTTTGGGGACCTCACTTAAAGACAATTACCCTACCTATGCTTCTAGTGATGATATATGAAAACAAATTGGTAGATGTATACACTGGGTCTGTACTAGCCGGCATTCCAAATATGCGCAGATTATTTCTACTGCCACGCCCACAATTAACCGGGAATTATTTCTGAGTTCCTATTAAAGATTTTTCAACAAAAATCACAGGAATGTTGCGGGTACTAACATTAAACACCACACTAGAAATGGGCGTGTTATTTCTACAGCCACGCCCACTATTGACATATTATTATAACTTGCGATCTATACAATATTTTTGGACGAAATTTTATATTAGTATGTATATGGACCGTACAAAGCCAAATACAAGATTCGGGGTCGATCAGACGAAGGATACGCCTCCTTCCCATATAATGAGCTTTGGGGACCTCAGTTAAAGACAATTACCTTATCTATGCTTCTAGTGATGATATATGAATACGAATTGGTAAATTTCTACACTGGGTCTATACTAGGATGCATTCCAAATATGGGCAGATTGTTACTACTGCCACGCCCACAATTAACCAAAAATCATTACTAGGTTAATATTAAAGATTGTTCAACGAAATTTCACAGGAATATTGCGGGTACTAACATTAAACACCACACAAAAATTGGGCGTATTATTTCTACAGCCACGCCCACTATTGACATATTATTATAACTTGCGACCTATACAAAATTTATGGACAAAATTTTATATTAGTACGTACATGGACCCTACAAAGCCATATACAAGATTCGGGGTCAATCAGAGGAAGGATACGCCTCCTCCCCATATAATGAACTTTGGGGACCCCAATTATAGACAATTACCCTATCTATGCTTCTAGTGATTATATATGAAAACAAATTGGGAGATGTATACACTGGTCTGTACTAGCATGCATTCCAAATATGGGCAAATTGGGAGATGTATACACTGGTCTGTACTAGCATGCATTCCAAATATGGGCAGATTATTACAACTGCCACGCCCACAATTAATCAAAAATTATTACTAGGTTCCTATTAAAGATTTCGCAACGAAATTTGACAGGAATGTTGCGGGTACTAACATTAAACACCACACAAAAAATGGGCGTGTTATTTATACAGCCACGCCCACTATTGACATATTGTGACAACTTCGACCTATACAATATTTTTGGACGAAATTTTATATTAGTACGTATATGGACCCTACAAAGCCATATACAAGATTCGGGGTCGATCAGACGAAGGATACGCCTCCTTCCCATAAATTGAGCTTTGGGGACCCCAATTAAAGACAATTACCCTATCTATGCTTCTAGTGGTGATATATGAAAACAAATTGGTAGATGTATACACTGGGTCTGTACTAGCATGCATTCCAAATATGGGAAGATTGTTGCTACTGCCACGCCCACAATTACCCAAAAATCATTACTAGGTTCCTATTAAAGATTTCTCAACGAAATTTCACAGGAATGTTGCGGGTACCAACATTAAACACCACACAAAAAATGGGCGTATTATTTCTACAGCCACGTCCACTATTGACATATTATTATAACTTGCGACCTATTCAATATTTTGGACTAAATTTTATTTTGGTACGTATATGGACCGCACAAAGCCATATACAAGATTCGGGGCCGATCAAAGGAAGAATACACCTCCTCCCCATATAATGAACTTTTTGGACCCCAATTAAAGACAATTACCCTATCTATGCTTCTAGTGATGATATATGAAAACAAATTGGTAGATGTGTACACTGGGTTTGTACTAGCATGCATTCCAAATAAGGGCAGATTGTTACTACTGCCACGCCCACAATTAACCAAAAATCATTACTAGGTTCCTTTTAAAGATTTTTCAACAAAAATCACAGGAATGTTGCGGGACTAACATTAAACACCACACAAAAAATTGGCGTGTTAATTCTACAGCCACGCCCACTATTTACTTATTATTATACCTTACGATCTATTAAATATTTTTAGACGAAATTTTATATTGGTACGTATATGGACCCTATAAAGCCATATACAAGATTCGGGGTAGATCAGAGGAAGGATACGCCTCCCTCCGATATAATGAACTTTGGGGACCTCACTCAAAGACAATTACCCTATCTATGCTTCTAGTGATGATATATGAAAACAAATTGGTAGATGTATACATTGGGTCTGTACTAGCCGGCATTCCAAATATGCGCAGATTATTTCTACTGCCACGCCCACAATTAACCGAAAATTATTACTAAGTTCCTATTAAAGATTTTTCAACAAAAATCACAGGAATGTTGCGGGTACTAACATTAAACACCACACAAGAAATGGGCGTATTATTTCTACAGCCACGCCCACTATGGACATATTATTATAACTTGCGATATATACAATTTTTTTGGACGAAATTTTATATTAGTATGTATATGGACCGTACAAAGCCAAATACAAGATTCGGGGTCGATCAGACGAAGGATACGCCTCCTTCCCATATAATGAGCTTTGGGGACCTCACTTAAGGACAATTACCCTATCTATGCTTCTAGTGATGATATATGAATACGAATTGGAAAATTTCTACACTGGGTCTGCACTAGGATGCATTCCAAATATGGGCAGATTGTTACTACTGCCACGCCCACAATTAACCAAAAATCATTACTAGGTTAATATTAAAGATTTCTCAACGAAATTTCACAGGAATGTTGCGGGTACTAACATTAAACACCACACAAAAATAGGGCGTATTATTTCTACAGCCACGCCTTTATTGACATATTATTATAACTTGCGACCTATACAAAATTTATGGACAAAATTTTATATTAGTACATACATGGACCCTACAAAGCCATATACAAGATTCGGGGTCAGTCAGAGGAAGGTTACGCCTCCTCCCCATATAATGAACTTTGGGGACCCCAATTATAGACAATTACCCTATCTATGCTTCTAGTGATGATATATGAAAACAAATTGGTAGATGTATACACTGGGTCTGTACTAGGATGCATTCCAAATATGGGCAGATTATTCCTACTGCCACGCCCACAATTAACCAAAAATCATTACTAGGTTCCTATTAAAGAACAAAAATCACAGGAATGTTGCGGGTACTAACATTAAACACCACACACAAAATGGGCGTGTTATTTCTACAGCCACGCCCAATATTGACACATTATTATAACTTGCGACCTATACAATATTTTTGGACGAAATTTTATATTAGTACGTATATGGACCCTACAAAGCCATATACAAGATTCTGGGTCGATCAGACGAAGGATATGCCTCCTTCCCATATAATGAGCTTTGGGGACCTCACTTAAAGACAATTACCCTATCTATGCTTCTAGTCATGATATATGAAAACGAATTGATAAATGTCTACACTGGGTCTGTACTAGGATGCATTCCAAATATGGGCAGATTATTACTACTGCCACGCCCACAATTAATCAAAAATCATTACTAGGTACCTATTAAAGATTTTACAACAAAAATCACAGGAATGTTGCGGGTACTAACATTAAACACCACACAAAAAATGGGCGTGTTATTTCTACAGCCACGCGCACTATTGACATATTCTTATACCTTACAACCTGTATAATATTTTTGGACGAAATTTTATATTGGTACGTATATGGACCCTACAAAGCCATATACAAGATTCGGGGTAGATCAGAGGAAGGATACGCCTCCCTCCCATATAATGAGCTTTGGGGACCTCACTTAAAGACCCTATCTATGCTTCTAGTGATGATATATGAATGCGAATTGGAAAATTTCTACACTGGGTCTGCACTAGGATGCATTCCAAATATGGGCAGATTGTTACTACTGCCACGCCCACAATTAACCAAAAATCATTACTAGGTTAATATTAAAGATTTCTCAACGAAATTTCACAGGAATGTTGCGGGTACTAACATTAAACACCACACAAAAATAGGGCGTATTATTTCTACAGCCACGCCTTTATTGACATATTATTATAACTTGCGACCTATACAAAATTTATGGACAAAATTTTATATTAGTACATACATGGACCCTACAAAGCCATATACAAGATTCGGGGTCAGTCAGAGGAAGGTTACGCCTCCTCCCCATATAATGAACTTTGGGGACCCCAATTATAGACAATTACCCTATCTATGCTTCTAGTGATGATATATGAAAACAAATTGGTAGATGTATACACTGGGTCTGTACTAGGATGCATTCCAAATATGGGCAGATTATTCCTACTGCCACGCCCACAATTAACCAAAAATCATTACTAGGTTCCTATTAAAGAACAAAAATCACAGGAATGTTGCGGGTACTAACATTAAACACCACACACAAAATGGGCGTGTTATTTCTACAGCCACGCCCAATATTGACACATTATTATAACTTGCGACCTATACAATATTTTTGGACGAAATTTTATATTAGTACGTATATGGACCCTACAAAGCCATATACAAGATTCTGGGTCGATCAGACGAAGGATATGCCTCCTTCCCATATAATGAGCTTTGGGGACCTCACTTAAAGACAATTACCCTATCTATGCTTCTAGTCATGATATATGAAAACGAATTGATAAATGTCTACACTGGGTCTGTACTAGGATGCATTCCAAATATGGGCAGATTATTACTACTGCCACGCCCACAATTAATCAAAAATCATTACTAGGTACCTATTAAAGATTTTACAACAAAAATCACAGGAATGTTGCGGGTACTAACATTAAACACCACACAAAAAATGGGCGTGTTATTTCTACAGCCACGCGCACTATTGACATATTCTTATACCTTACAACCTGTATAATATTTTTGGACGAAATTTTATATTGGTACGTATATGGACCCTACAAAGCCATATACAAGATTCGGGGTAGATCAGAGGAAGGATACGCCTCCCTCCCATATAATGAGCTTTGGGGACCTCACTTAAAGACCCTATCTATGCTTCTAGTGATGATATATGAATGCGAATTGGTGAAATTCTACACTGGGTCTGTACTAGGGTGCATTCCAGATATGGGCAGATTATTACTACTGTCACGCCCACAATTAACCAAAAATCATTACTAGGTTAATATTAAAGATTTCTCAACGACATTTCACAGGAATATTGCGGGTACTAACATTAAACACAACGCAAAAATTGGGCGTATTATTTATAGAGCCACGCCCACTATTGACATATTATTATAACTTGTGACCTATACAAAATTTATGGACGAAATTTTATATTAGTACGTACCTGGACCCTACAAAGCCATATTCAAGATTCGGGGCCAATCAGAGGAAGGATACGCCGCCTCCCCATATAATGAACTTTGGGGACCCCAATTAAAGACAATTACCCTATTTATGCTTCTAGTGATGATATCTGAAAACAAATTGGTAGATGTATACAATGGTCTGTACTAGGATGCATTCCAAATATGGGCATATTATTACTACTGCCACGCCCTCAATTTACCAAAAATGATTACTAGGTTCCTATTAAAGATTTTTCAACAAAAATCACAGGAATGTTGCGGGTACTAACATTAAACACCACACAAAAAATGGGCGTGTTATTTCTACAGCCACGCCCACTGTTGACATATTATTATACCTTACGACCTATATAATATTTTTGGACGAAATTTTATATTGGTGCGTATATGGACCCTACAAAGCCATATACAAGATTCGGGGTAGATCAGAGGAAGGATACGCCTCCCTCCCATATAATGAACTTAGGGGACCTCACTTAAAGACAATTACCCTATCTATGCTTCTAGTGATGATATATGAAAACAAATTGGTAGATGTATACACTGGGTCTGTACTAGCCGGCATTCCAAATATGCGCAGATTATTTCTACTGCCACGCCCACAATTAAACGAAAATTATTACTAAGTTCGTATTAAAGATTTCTTAACGAAATTTGACAGGAATGTTGCGGGTACTAACATTAAACACCACACACAAAATGGACGTATTATTATTACAGCCACGCCCACTATTGACACAATATTACAACTTGCGACCTATACAATATTTTTGGACGAAATTTTATATTAGTACGTATATGGACCTTACAAAGCCATATACAAGATTCGGGGTCGATCAGACGAAGGATACGCCTCCTTCCCATATAATGAACTTTGGGGACCCTAATTAAAGACAATTACCCTATCTATGCTTCTAGTGATGATATATGAAAACAAATTGTTAGATGTATACACTGGGTCTGTACCAGCATGCATTCCAAATATGGGCAGATTGTTGCTACTGCCACGCCCACAATTACCCAAAAATCATTACTAGGTTCCTATTAAAGATTTCTCAACGAAATTTCACAGGAATATTGCGGGTACCAACATTAAACACCACACAAAGCAGACGAAGGATACGCCTCCTTCCTATATAATGAACTTTGGGGATCTCACTTAAAGACAATTACTCTATCTATGCTTCTAGTGATGATATATGAAAACGAATTGGTAAATGTCTACACTGGGTCTGTACTAGCATGCATTCCAAATATGGGCAGGTTATTACTACTGCCACGCCCACAATTAACCAAAAATCATTTCTAGGTTCCTATTAAAGATTTTTCAACAAAAATCACAGGAATGTTGCGGGACTAACATTAAACACCACACAAAAAATGGGCGCGTTATTTCTACAGCGACGCCCACTATTGACTTATTATCCTTAACTTACGATCTATATAATATTTTTGGATAAAATTTTATTTTGGTACGTTCATGGACCCTACAAAGCCATATACAAGATTCGGGGTAGATAAGAGGAAGGATACGCCTCCCTCCCATATAATGAACTTTGGGGACCTCACTTAAAGACAATTACCCTATCTATGTTTCTAGTGATGATATATGAATACGAATTGGTAAATTTATACACTGGGTCTGTACTAGGATGCATTCCAAATATGGGCAGATTATTACTACTGCCACGCCCACAATTAACCAAAAATCATTACTAGGTTAATATTAAAGATTTCTCAACGAAATTTCACAGGAATATTGCGGGTACTAACATTAAACACCACACAAAAATTGATCGAATTATTTCTACAGCCACGCCCACTATTGACATATTATTATAACTTGCGACCTATACACAATTTATGGAGAAAATTTTATATTAGTACGTATATGGACCCTACAAAGCCATGTACAAGATTCGGGGTAGATCAGAGGAAGAATACGCCTCCTCCCATATAATGAGCTTTGGGGACCTCACTTAAAGACAAATACCCCATCTATGCTTCTAGTGATGATATATGAAAACAAATTGGTAGATGTATACACTGGGTCTGTACTATAATGCATTCCAAATATGGGCAGATTTTTACTACTGCCACGCCCACAATTAACCAAAAATCATTACTAGATTCCTATTAAAGGTTTCGCAACGAAATTTCACAGGAATATTGCGGGTACTAACATTAAACACAACGCAAAAATTGGGCGTGTTATTTCTACAGCCACGCCCACTATTGACATATTATTATAACTTGCGACCTATACAAAATTTATGGACGAAAAGTTATATTAGTACGTACCTGGACCCTACAAAGCCATTTACAAGATTCGGGGCCAAGCAGAGGAAGGATACGCCGCCTCTCCATATAATGAACTTTGGGGACCCCAATTAAAGACAATTACCCTATCTATGCTTCTAGTGATGATATATGAAAACAAATTGGTAGATGTATACAATGGTCTGTACTAGGATGCATTCCAAATATGCGCAGATTATTACTACTGCCACGCCCTCAATTTACCAAAAATGATTACTAGGTTCCTATTAAAGATTTTTCAATAAAAATCACAGGAATGTTGCGGGTACTAACATTAAACACCACACAAAAATTGATTGAATTATTTCTACAGCCACGCCCACTATTGACATATTATTATAACTTGCGACCTATACAATATTTTTGGACAAAATTTTATATTAGTACGTACATGGACCCTAGAAAGCCATATACAAGATTCGGGGTCAATCAGAGGAAGGATACGCCTCCTCCCCATATAATGAACTTTGGGGACCCCAATTAAAGACAATTAGCCTATCTATGCTTCTAGTGATTATATATGAAAACAAATTGGTAGATGTATACACTGGTCTGTACTAGCATGCATTCCAAATATGGGCAGATTATTACAACTGCCACGCCTACAATTAACCAAAAATTATTACTAGGTTCCTATTAAAGATTTCGCAACGAAATTTGACAGGAATATTGCCGGTACTAACATTAAACACCACACAAAAAATGGGCGTGTTATTTCTACAGCCTCGCCCACTATTGACATATTATTATAACTTGCGACCTATACAATATTTTTGGACGAAATTTTATATTAGTACGTATATGGACCCTACAAAGCCATATACAAGATTCGGGGTAGATTAGAGGAAGAATACGCCTCCTCCCATATAATGAGCTTTGGGGACCTCACTTAAAGACAAATACCCCATCTATGCTTCTAGTGATGATATATGAAAACAAATTGGTAGATGTATACACTGGGTCTGTAATATAATTCATTCCAAATATGCGCAGATTGTTCCTACTGCCACGCCCACAATTAACCAAAAATCATTACTAGATTCCTATTAAAGGTTTCTCTACGAAATTTCACAGGAATATTACGGGTACTAACATTAAACACAACGCAAAAATTGGGCGTATTATTTCTACAGCCACGCCCACTATTGACATATTATTATAACTTGCGACCTATACAAAATTTATGGACGAAATTTTATATTAGTACGTACATGGACCCTACAAAGCCATATACAAGATTCGGGGCCAATCAGAGGAAGGATACGCCGCCTCTCCATATAATGAACTTTGGGGACCCCAATTAAAGACAATTACCCTATCTATGCTTCTAGTGATGATATATGAAAACAAATTGGTAGATGTATACAATAGTCTGTACTAGGATGCATTCCAAATATGGGCAGATTATTACTACTGCCACGCCCTCAATTTACCAAAAATGATTACTAGGTTCCTATTAAAGATTTTTCAATAAAAATTATAGGAATGTTGCGGGTACTAACATTAAACACCACACAAAAAATGGGCGTGTTATTTCTACAGCCACGCCCACTATTGACATATTATTATACCTTACGACCTATATAATATTTTTGGACGAAATTTTATATTGGTGCGTATATGGACCCTACAAAGCCATATACAAGATTCGGGGTAGATCAGAGGAAGGATACGCCTCCCTCCCATATAATGAACTTTGGGGACCTCACTTAAAGACAATTACCCTATCTATGCTTCTAGTGATGATATATGAAAACAAATTGGTAGATTTATACACTGGGTCTGTACTAGCCGGCATTCCAAATATGCGCAGATTATTTCTACTGCCACGCCCACAATTAAACGAAAATTATTACTAAGTTCGTATTAAAGATTTCTCAACGAAATTTGACAGGAATGTTGCGGGTACTAACATTAAACACCACACAAAAAATGAGCGTGTTATTTCTACAGCCATGCCCACTATTGACATTTATTATAACTTGCGATCTATACAATATTTTTGGACGAAATTTTATATCAGTATGTATATGGACCCTACAAAGCCAAAACAAGATTCGGGGTCGATCAGACGAAGGATACGCCTCCTTCCCATATAATGAACTTTGGGGACCCTAATTAAAGACAATTACCCTATCTATGCTTCTAGTGATGATATATGGAAACAAATTGGTAGATGTATACACTGGGTCTGTACTAGCATGCATTCCAAATATGGGCAGATTGTTGCTACTGCCACGCCCACAATTACCCAAAAATCATTACTAGGTTCCTATTAAAGATTTCTCAACGAAATTTCACAGGAATGTTGCGGGTACCAACATTAAACACCACACAAAAAATGGGCGCGTTATTTCTACAGCCACGCGAACTATTGACATATTATTATAACTTGCGACCTATACAATATTTTTGGACGAAATTTTATATTATAACGTATATGGACCCTACAAAGCCATATACAAGATTCGGGGTCGATCAAAGGAAGGATACGCCTCCTCCCCATATAATGAACTTTGGGGACCCCAATTAAAGACAATTACCCTATCTATGCTTCTAGTCATGATATATGAAAACGAATTGGTAAATGTCTACACTGAGTCTGTACTAGGATGCATTCCAAATATGGGCAGATTATTACTACTGCCACGCCCACAATTAACCAAAAATCATTACTAGGTTCCTATTAAAGATTTTTCAACAAAAATCACAGGAATGTTGCGGGTACTAACATTAAACACCACACACAAAATGGGCGTGTTATTTCTACAGCCACGCCCACTATTGACACAATATTACAACTTGCGACCTATACAATATTTTTGGACGAAATTTTATATTAGTACGTATATGGACCTTACAAAGCCATATACAAGATTCGGGGTCGATCAGACGAAGGATACGCCTCCTTCCCATATAATGAGCTTTGGGGACCTCACTTAAAGACAATTACCCTATCTATGTTTCTAGTCATGATATATGAAAACGAATTGATAAATGTCTACACTGGGTCTGTACTAGGATGTATTCCAAATATGGGCAGATTATTACTACTGCCACGCCCACAATTAACCAAAAATCATTACTAGGTACCTATTAAAGATTTTTCAACAAAAATCACAGGAATGTTGCGGGTACTAACATTAAACACCACACAACAAATGGGCGTGTTATTTCTACAGCCACGCCCACTATTGACATATTATTATACCTTACAGCCTATATAATATTTTTGGACGAAATTTTATATTGGTACGTATATGGACCCTACAAAGCCATATACAAGATTCGGGGTAGATCAGAGGAAGGATACGCCTCCCTCCCATATAATGAGCTTTGGGGACCTCACTTAAAGACAATTACCCTATCTATGCTTCTAGTGATGATATATGAATACGAATTGGTACATTTCTACACTGGGTCTGTATTAGGATGCATTCCAGATATGGGCAGATTATTACTAATGTCACGCCCACAATTAACCAAAATCATTACTAGGTTAATATTACAGATTTCTCAACGAAATTTCACAGGAATATTGCGGGTACTAACATTAAACACAACGCAAAAATTGGGCGTATTATTTCTACAGCCACGCCCACTATTGACATATTATTATAACTTGCGAACTATAGAAAATTTATGGACGAAATTTTATATTAGTACGTACATGGACCCTACAAAGCCATATACAAGATTCGGGGCCAATCAGAGGAAGGATACGCCGCCTTTCCATATAATGAACTTTGGGGACCCCAATTAAAGACAATTACCCTATCTATGCTTCTAGTGATGATATATGAAAACAAATTGGTAGATGTATACAATGGTCTGTACTAGGATGCATTCCAAATATGGGCAGATTATTACTACTGCCACGCCCTCAATTTACCAAAATGATTACTAGGTTCCTATTAAAGATTTTTCAACAAAAATCACAGGAATGTTGCGGGTACTAATATTAAACACCACACAAAAAATGGGCGTGTTATTTCTACAGCCGCGAAATTTTATATTGGTGCGTATATGGACCCTAAAAAGCCATATACAAGATTCGGGCTCGATCAGAGGAAGGATACGCCTCCCTCCCATATAATGAACTTTGGGGACCTCACTTAAAGACAATTACCCTATCTATGCTTCTAGTGATGATATATGAAAACAAATTGGTAGATGTATACACTGGGTCTGTACTTGCCGGCATTCCAAATATGCGCAAATTATTTCTACTGTCACGCCCACAATTAACCGAAAATTATTACTAAGTTCCTATTAAAGATTTCTCAACGAAATTTGACAGGAATGTTGCGGGTACTAACATTAAACACCACACAAAAAATGAGCGTGTTATTTCTACAGCCATGCCCACTATTGACATATTATTATAACTTGCGATCTGTACAATATTTTTGGACGAAATTTTATATTAGTATGTATATGGACCCTACAAAGCCAAAACAAGATTCGGGGTCGATCAGACGAAGGATACGCCTCCTTCCCATATAATGAACTTTGGGGATCTCACTTAAAGACAATTACCCTATCTATGCTTCTAGTGATGATATATGAAAACAAATTGGTAGATGTATACACTGGGTCTGTACTAGCATGCATTCCAAATATGGGCAGATTGTTGCTACTGCCACGCCCACAATTACCCAAAAATCATTACTAGGTTCCTATTAAAGATTTCTCAACCAAATTTCACAGGAATGTTGCGGGTACCAACATTAAACACCACACAAAAAATGGGCGTGTTATTTCTACAGCCACGCCCACTATTGACATATTATTATAACTTGCGACCTATACAATATTTTGACCGAAATTTTATATTAGTACGTATATGGACCCTACAAAGCCATATACAAGATTCGGGGTCGATCAGAGGAAGGATACGCCTCCCTCCCATATAATGAACTTTGGGGATCTCACTTAAAGACAATTACTCTATCTATGCTTCTAGTGATGATATATGAAAACGAATTGGTAAATGTCTACACTGGGTCTGTACTAGCATGCATTCCAAATATGGGCAGGTTATTACTACTGCCACGCCCACAATTAACCAAAAATCAATTCTAGGTTCCTATTAAAGATTTTTCAACAAAAATCACAGGAATGTTGCGGGACTAACATTAAACACCACACAAAAAATTGGCGTGTTATTTCTACAGCGACGCCCACTATTGACATATTATCCTTAACTTACGATCTATATAATATTTTTGGACGAAATTTTATATTGGTACGTTCATGGACGCTACAAAGCCATATACAAGATTCGGGGTAGATAAGAGGAAGGATACGCCTCCCTCCCATATAATGAACTTTGGGGACCTCACTTAAAGACAATTACCCTATCTATGCTTCTAGTGATGATATATGAATACGAATTGGTAAATTTCTACACTGGGTCTGTACTAGGATGCATTCCAAATGTGGGCAGATTATTACTACTGCCAAGCCCACAATTAACCAAAAATCATTACTAGGTTAATATTAAAGATTTCTCAACGAAATTTCACAGGAATATTGCGGGTACTAACATTAAACACCACACAAACATTGATCGAATTATTTCTACAGCCACGCCCACTATTGACATATTATTATAACTTGCGACCTATACAAAATTTATGGACAAAATTTTATATTAGTACGTACATGGACCCTAGAAAGCCATATACAAGACTCGGGGTCAATCAGAGGAAGGATTCGCCTCCTCCCCATATAATGAACTTTGGGGACCCCAATTAAAGACAATTGGCCTATCTATGCTTCTAGTGATTATATATGAAAACAAGCTGGTAGATGTATACACTGGTCTGTACTAGCATGCATTGCAAATATGGGCAGATTATTACTACTGCCACGCCCACAATTAACCAAAAATTATTACTAGGTTCCTATTAAAGATTTCGCAACGAAATTTGACAGGAATGCTGCGGGTACTAACATTAAACACCACACAAAAAAATGGGCGTGTTATTTCTACAGCCACGCCCACTATTGACATATTATTATAACTTGCGACCTATACAATATTTTTGGACGAAATTTTATATTAGTACGTATATGGACCCTACAAAGCCATATACAAGATTCGGGGTAGATCAGAGGAAGAATACGCCTCCTCCCATATAATGAGCTTTGGGGACCTCACTTAAAGACAAATACCCCATCTATGCTTCTAGTGATGATATATGAAAACAAATTGGTAGATGTATACACTGGGTCTGTACTATAATGCATTCCAAATATGGGCAGATTTTTACTACTGCCACGCCCACAATTAACCAAAAATCATTACTAGATTCCTATTAAAGGTTTCTCAACGAAATTTCACAGGAATATTACGGGTACTAACATTAAACACAACGCAAAAGTTGGGCATGTTATTTCTACAGCCACGCCCACTATTGACATATTGTTATAACTTGCGACCTATACAAAATTTATGGACGAAAAGTTATATTAGTACGTACCTGGACCCTACAAAGCCATATACAAGATTCGGGGCCAATCAGAGGAAAGATACGCCGCCTCTCCATATAATGAACTATGGGGACCCCAATTAAAGACAATTACCCTATCTATGCTTCTAGTGATGATATATGAAAACAAATTGGTAGATGTATACAATGGTCTGTACTAGGATGCATTCCAAATATGGGCAGATTATTACTACTGCCACGCCCTCAATTTACCAAAAATGATTACTAGGTTCCTATTAAAGATTTTTCAATAAAAATCACAGGAATGTTGCGGGTACTAACATTAAACACCACACAAAAATTGATTGAATTATTTCTACAGCCACGCCCACTATTGACATATTATTATAACTTGCGACCTATACAAAATTTATGAACAAAATTTTATATTAGTACGTACATGGACCCTAGAAATCCATATACAAGATTCGGGGTCAATCAGAGGAAGGATACGCCTCCTCCCCATATAATGAACTTTGGGGACCCCAATTAAAGACAATTAGCCTATCTATGTTTCTAGTGATTATATATGAAAACAAATTGGTAGATGTATACACTGGTCTGTACTAGCATGCATTCCAAATATGGGCAGATTATTACAACTGCCACGCCTACAATTAACCAAAAATTATTACTAGGTTCCTATTAAAGATTTCGCAACGAAATTTGACAGGAATGTTGCGGGTACTAACATTAAACACCACACAAAAAATGGGCGTGTTATTTCTACAGCCACGCCCACTATTGACATATTATTATAACTTGACGAAATTTTATATTGGTACGTATATGGACCCTACAAAGCCATATACAAGATTCGGGATAGATCAGAGGAAGAATACGCCTCCTCCCATATAATGAGCTTTGGGGACCTCACTTAAAGACAATTACTCTATCTATGCTTCTAGTGATGATATATGAAAACGAATTGGTAAATGTCTACACTGGGTCTGTACTAGCCTGCATTCCAAATATGGGCAGGTTATTACTACTGCCACGCCCACAATTAACCAAAAATCATTTCTAGGTTCCTATTAAAGATTTTTCAACAAAAATCACAGGAATGTTGCGGGACTAACATTAAACACCACACAAAAAATTGGCGTGTTATTTCTACAGCGACGCCCACTATTGACTTATTATCCTTAACTTACGATCTATATAATATTTTTGGACGAAATTTTATATTGGTACGTTCATGGACCCTACAAAGCCATATACAAGATTCGGGGTAGATACGAGGAAGGATACGCCTCCCTCCCATATAATGAACTTTGGGGACCTCACTTAAAAACAATTACCCTATCTATGCTTCTAGTGATGATATATGAATACGAATTGGTAAATTTCTACACTGGGTCTGTACTAGGATGCATTCCAAATATGGGCAGATTATTACTACTGCCAAGCCCACAATTAACCAAAAATCATTACTAGGTTAATATTAAAGATTTCTCAACGAAATTTCACAGGAATATTGCGGGTACTAACATTAAACACCACACAAAAATTGATCGAATTATTTCTACAGCCACGCCCACTATTGACATATTATTATAACTTGCGACCTATACAAAATTTATGGACAAAATTTTATATTAGTACGTACATGGACCCTAAAGCCATATACAAGATTCGGGGTCAATCAGAGGAAGGATTCGCCTCCTCCCCATATAATGAACTTTGGGGACCCCAATTAAAGACAATTAGCCTATCTATCCTTCTAGTGATTATATATGAAAACAAATTGGTAGATGTATACACTGGTCTGTACTAGCATGCATTCCAAATATGGGCAGATTATTACAACTGCCACGCCGACAATTAACCAAAAATTATTACTAGGTTCCTATTAAAGATTTCGCAACGAAATTTGACAGGAATGTTGCGGGTACTAACATTAAACACCACACAAAAAAATGGGCGTGTTATTTCTACAGCCACGCCCACTATTGACATATTATTATAACTTGCGACCTATACAATATTTTTGGACGAAATTTTATATTAGTACGTATATGGACCCTACAAAGCCATATACAAGATTCGGGGTAGATCAGAGGAAGAATACGCCTCCTCCCACATAATGAGCTTAAAGACAAATACCCCATCTATGCTTCTAGTGATGATATATGAAAACAAATTGGTAGATGTATACACTGGGTCTGTACTATAATGCATTCCAAATATGGGCAGATTTTTACTACTGCCACGCCCACAATTAACCAAAAATCATTACTAGATTCCTATTAAAGGTTTCTCAACGAAATTTCACAGGAATATTACGGGTACTAACATTAAACACAACGCAAAAATTGGGCGTGTTATTTCTACAGCCACGCCCACTATTGACATATTATTATAACTTGCGACCTATACAAAATTTATGGACGAAAAGTTATATTAGTACGTACCTGGACCCTACAAAGCCATATACAAGATTCGGGGCCAATCAGAGGAAGGATTCGCCGCCTCTCCATATAATGAACTTTGGGGACCCGAATTAAAGACAATTACCCTATCTATGCTTCTAGTGATGAGATATGAAAACAAATTGGTAGATGTATACAATGGTCTGTACTAAGATGCATTCCAAATATGGGCAGATTATTACTACTGCCACGCCCTCAATTTACCAAAAATGATTACTAGGTTCCTATTAAAGATTTTTCAATAAAAATCACAGGAATGTTGCGGGTACTAACATTAAACACCACACAAAAATTGATTGAATTATTTCTACAGCCACGCCCACTATTGACATATTATTATAACTTGCGACCTATACAAAATTTATGGACAAAATTTTATATTAGTACGTACATGGACCCTAGAAATCCATATACAAGATTCGGGGTCAATCAGAGGAAGGATACGCCTCCTCCCCATATAATGAACTTTGGGGACCCCAATTAAAGACAATTAGTCTATCTATGCTTCTAGTGATTATATATGAAAACAAATTGGTAGATGTATACACTGGTCTGTACTAGCATGCATTCCAAATATGGGCAGATTATTACAACTGCCACGCCTACAATTAACCAAAAATTATTACTAGGTTCCTATTAAAGATTTCGCAACGAAATTTGACAGGAATGTTGCGGGTACTAACATTAAACACCACACAAAAATTGATTGAATTATTTCTACAGCCACGCCCACTATTGACATATTATTATAACTTGCGACCTATACAAAATTTATGGACAAAATTTTATATTAGTACGTACATGGACCCTAGAAATCCATATACAAGATTCGGGGTCAATCAGAGGAAGGATACGCCTCCTCCCCATATAATGAACTTTGGGGACCCCAATTAAAGACAATTAGTCTATCTATGCTTCTAGTGATTATATATGAAAACGAATTGGTAAATGTCTACACTGGGTCTGTACTAGCATGCATTCCAAATATGGGCAGGTTATTACTACTGCCACGCCCACAATTAACCAAAAATCATTTCTAGGTTCCTATTAAAGATTTTTCAACAAAAATCACAGGAATGTTGCGGGACTAACATTAAACACCACACAAAAAATTGGCGTGTTATTTCTACAGCGACGCCCACTATTGACTTATTATCCTTAACTTACGATCTATATAATATTTTTGGACGAAATTTTATATTGGTACGTTCATGGACCCTACAAAGCCATATACAAGATTCGGGGTAGATACGAGGAAGGATACGCCTCCCTCCCATATAATGAACTTTGGGGACCTCACTTAAAGACAATTACCCTATCTATGCTTCTAGTGATGATATATGAATACGAATTGGTAAATTTCTACACTGGGTCTGTACTAGGATGCATTCCAAATATGGGCAGATTATTACTACTGCCAAGCCCACAATTAACCAAAAATCATTACTAGGTTAATATTAAAGATTTCTCAACGAAATTTCACAGGAATATTGCGGGTACTAACATTAAACACCACACAAAAATTGATCGAATTATTTCTACAGCCACGCCCACTATTGACATATTATTATAACTTGCGACCTATACAAAATTTATGGACAAAATTTTATATTAGTACGTACATGGACCCTAAAGCCATATACAAGATTCGGGATCAATCAGAGGAAGGATTCGCCTCCTCCCCATATAATGAACTTTGGGGACCCCAATTAAAGACAATTAGCCTATCTATCCTTCTAGTGATTATATATGAAAACAAATTGGTAGATGTATACACTGGTCTGTACTAGCATGCATTCCAAATATGGGCAGATTATTACTACTGCCAAGCCCACAATTAACCAAAAATCATTACTAGGTTAATATTAAAGATTTCTCAACGAAATTTCACAGGAATATTGCGGGTACTAACATTAAACACCACACAAACATTGATCGAATTATTTCTACAGCCACGCCCACTATTGACATATTATTATAACTTGCGACCTATACAAAATTTATGGACAAAATTTTATATTAGTACGTACATGGACCCTAGAAAGCCATATACAAGACTCGGGGTCAATCAGAGGAAGGATTCGCCTCCTCCCCATATAATGAACTTTGGGGACCCCAATTAAAGACAATTGGCCTATCTATGCTTCTAGTGATTATATATGAAAACAAGCTGGTAGATGTATACACTGGTCTGTACTAGCATGCATTGCAAATATGGGCAGATTATTACTACTGCCACGCCCACAATTAACCAAAAATTATTACTAGGTTCCTATTAAAGATTTCGCAACGAAATTTGACAGGAATGTTGCGGGTACTAACATTAAACACCACACAAAAAAATGGGCGTGTTATTTCTACAGCCACGCCCACTATTGACATATTATTATAACTTGCGACCTATACAATATTTTTGGACGAAATTTTATATTAGTACGTATATGGACCCTACAAAGCCATATACAAGATTCGGGGTAGATCAGAGGAAGAATACGCCTCCTCCCATATAATGAGCTTTGGGGACCTCACTTAAAGACAAATACCCCATCTATGCTTCTAGTGATGATATATGAAAACAAATTGGTAGATGTATACACTGGGTCTGTACTATAATGCATTCCATATATGGGCAGATTTTTACTGCCACGCCCACAATTAACCAAAAATCATTACTAGATTCCTATTAAAGGATTCTCAACGAAATTTCACAGGAATATTACGGGTACTAACATTAAACACAACGCAAAAATTGGGCGTGTTATTTCTACAGCCACGCCCACTATTGACATATTATTATAACTTGCGACCTATACAAAATTTATGGACGAAAAGTTACATT
The DNA here is from genome assembly GCA_920105625.2 of Clusia tigrina. Taxonomy (NCBI): domain Eukaryota; kingdom Metazoa; phylum Arthropoda; class Insecta; order Diptera; family Clusiidae; genus Clusia; species Clusia tigrina. Next base: position 74,781,293 of record OV050030.1, read on the forward strand.
AGTACGTACCTGGACCCTACAAAGCCATATACAAGATTCGGGGCCAATCAGAGGAAGGATACGCCGCCTCTTCATATAATGAACTTTGGGGACCCCAATTAAAGACAATTACCCTATCTATGCTTCTAGTGATGATATATGAAAACAAATTGGTAGATGTATACAATGGTCTGTACTAGGATGCATTCCAAATATGGGCAGATTATTACTACTGCCACGCCCTCAATTTACCAAAAATGATTACTAGGTTCCTATTAAAGATTTTTCAATAAAAATCACAGGAATGTTGCGGGTACTAACATTAAACACCACACAAAAATTGATTGAATTATTTCTTCAGCCACGCCCACTATTGACATATTATTATAACTTGCGACCTATACAAAATTTATGGACAAAATTTTATATTAGTACGTACATGGACCCTAGAAATCCATATACAAGATTCGGGGTCAATCAGAGGAAGGATACGCCTCCTCCCCATATAATGAACTTTGGGGACCCCAATTAAAGACAATTAGCCTATCTATGCTTCTAGTGATTATATATGAAAACAAATTGGTAGATGTATACACTGGTCTGTACTCGCATGCATTCCAAATATGGGCAGATTATTACAACTGCCACGCCTACAATTAACCAAAAATTATTACTAGGTTCCTATTAAAGATTTCGCAACGAAATTTGACAGGAATGTTGCGGGTACTAACATTAAACACCACACAAAAATTGATCGAATTATTTCTACAGCCACGCCCACTATTGACATATTATTATAACTTGCGACCTATACAAAATTTATGGACAAAATTTTATATTAGTACGTACATGGACCCTAAAGCCATATACAAGATTCGGGGTAGATCAGAGGAAGAATACGCCTCCTCCCATATAATGAGCTTTGGGGACCTCACTTAAAGACAAATACCCCATCTATGCTTCTAGTGATGATATATGAAAACAAATTGGTAGATGTATACACTGGGCCTGTACTATAATGCATTCCAAATATGGGCAGATTTTTACTACTGCCACGCCCACAATTAACCAAAAATCATTACTAGATTCCTATTAAAGGTTTCTCAACGAAATTTCACAGGAATATTACGGGTACTAACATTAAACACAACGCAAAAATTGGGCGTGTTATTTCTACAGCCACGCCCACTATTGACATATTATTATAACTTGCGACCTATACAAAATTTATGGACGAAAAGTTATATTAGTACGTACCTGGACCCTACAAAGCCATATACAAGATTCGGGGCCAATCAGAGGAAGGATACGCCGCCTCTCCATATAATGAACTTTGGGGACCCCAATTAAAGACAATTACCCTATCTATGCTTCTAGTGATGATATATGAAAACAAATTGGTAGATGTATACAATGGTCTGTACTAGGATGCATTCCAAATATGGGCAGATTATTACTACTGCCACGCCCTCAATTTACCAAAAATGATTACTAGGTTCCTATTAAAGATTTTTCAATAAAAATCACAGGAATGTTGCGGGTACTAACATTAAACACCACACAAAAATTGATTGAATTATTTCTACAGCCACGCCCACTATTGACATATTATTATAACTTGCGACCTATACAAAATTTATGGACAAAATTTCATATTAGTACGTACATGGACCCTAGAAATCCATATACAAGATTCGGGGTCAATCAGAGGAAGGATACGCCTCCTCCCCATATAATGAACTTTGGGCACCCCAATTAAAGACAATTATCCTATCTATGCTTCTAGTGATTATATATGAAAACAAATTGGTAGATGTATACACTGGTCTGTACTAGCATGCATTCCAAATATGGGCAGATTATTACAACTGCCACGCCTACAATTAACCAAAAATTATTACTAGGTTCCTATTAAAGATTTCGCAACGAAATTTGACAGGAATGTTGCGGGTACTAACATTAAACACCACACAAAAATTGATCGAATTATTTCTACAGCCACGCCCACTATTGACATATTATTATAACTTGCGACCTATACAAAATTTATGGACAAAATTTTATATTAGTACGTACATGGACCCTAAAGCCATATACAAGATTCGGGGTCAATCAGAGGAAGGATTCGCCTCCTCCCCATATAATGAACTTTGGGGACCCCAATTAAAGACAATTAGCCTATCTATGCTTCTAGTGATTATATACGAAAACAAATTGGTAGATGTATACACTGGTCTGTACTAGCATGTATTCCAAATATGGGCAGATTATTACAACTGCCACGCCCACAATTAACCAAAAATTATTACTAGGTTCCTATTAAAGATTTCGCAACGAAATTTGACAGGAATGTTGCGGGTACTAACATTAAACACCACACAAAAAAATGGGCGTGCTATTTCTACAGCCACGCCCACTATTGACATATTATTATAACTTGCGACCTATACAATATTTTTGGACGAAATTTTATATTAGTACGTATATGGACCCTACAAAGCCATATACAAGATTCGGGGTAGATCAGAGGAAGAATACGCCTCCTCCCATATAATGAGCTTTGGGGACCTCACTTAAAGACAAATACCCCATCTATGCTTCTAGTGATGATATATGAAAACAAATTGGTAGATGTATACACTGGGTCTGTACTATAATGCATTCCAAATATGGGCAGATTTTTACTACTGCCACGCCCACAATTAACCAAAAATCATTACTATATTCCTATTAAAGGTTTCTCAACGAAATTTCACAGGAATATTACGGGTACTAACATTAAACACAACGCAAAAATTGGGCGTGTTATTTCTACAGCCACGCCCACTATTGACATATTATTATAACTTGCGACCTATACAAAATTTATGGACGAAAAGTTATATTAGTACGTACCTGGACCCTACAAAGCCATATACAAGATTCGGGGCCAATCAGAGGAAGGATACGCCGCCTCTCCATATAATGAACTTTGGGGACCCCAATTAATGACAATTACCCTATCTATGCTTCTAGTGATGATATATGAAAACAAATTGGTAGATGTATACAATGGTCTGTACTAGGATGCATTCCAAATATGGGCAGATTATTACTACTGCCACGCCCTCAATTTACCAAAAATGATTACTAGGTTCCTATTAAAGATTTTTCAATAAAAATCACAGGAATGTTGCGGGTACTAACATTAAACACCACACAAAAATTGATTGAATTATTTCTACAGCCACGCCCACTATTGACATATTATTATAATTTGCGACCTATACAAAATTTATGGACAAAATTTTATATTAGTACGTACATGGACCCTAGAAATCCATATACAAGATTCGGGGTCAATCAGAGGAAGGATACGCCTATTCCCCATATAATGAACTTTGGGGACCCCAATTAAAGACAATTAGCCTATCTATGCTTCTAGTGATTATATACATATGAAAACAAATTGGTAGATGTATACACTGGTCTGTACTAGCATGCATTCCAAATATGGGCAGATTATTACAACTGCCACGCCTACAATTAAACACAAATTATTACTAGGTTCCTATTAAAGATTTCGCAACGAAATTTGACAGGAATGTTGCGTGTACTAACATTAAACACCACACAAAAAATGGGCGTGTTATTTCTACAGCCACGCCCACTATTGACATATTATTATAACTTGACGAAATTTTATATTAGTACGTATATGGACCCTACAAAGCCATATACAAGATTCGGGATAGATCAGAGGAAGAATACGCCTCCTCCCATATAATGAGCTTTGGGGACCTCACTTAAAGACAATTACCCTATCTATGCTTCTAGTGATGATATATGAATACGAATTGGTAACTGTCTACACTGGGTCTGTACTAGCATGCATTCCAAATATGGGAAGGTTATTACTACTGCCACGCCCACAATTAACCAAAAATCATTTTTAGGTTCCTATTAAAGATTTTTCAACAAAAATCACAGGAATGTTGCGGGACTAACATTAAACACCACACAAAAAATTGGCGTGTTATTTCTACAGCGACGCCCACTATTGACTTATTATCCTTAACTTACGATCTATATAATATTTTTGGACGAAATTTTATATTGCTACGTTCATGGACCCTACAAAGCCATATACAAGATTCGGGGTAGATAAGAGGAAGGATACGCCTCCCTCCCATATAATGAACTTTGGGGACCTCACTTAAAGACAATTACCCTATCTATGCTTCTAGTGATGATATATGAATACGAATTGGTAAATTTCTACACTGGGTCTGTACTAGGATGCATTCCAAATATGGGCAGATTATTACTACTGCCAAGCCCACAATTAACCAAAAATCATTACTAGGTTAATATTAAAGATTTCTCAACGAAATTTCACAGGAATATTGCGGGTACTAACATTAAACACCACACAAAAATTGATCGAATTATTTCTACAGCCACGCCCACTATTGACATATTATTATAACTTGCGACCTATACAAAATTTATGGACAAAATTTTATATTAGTACGTACATGGACCCTAGAAAGCCATATACAAGATTCGGGGTCAATCAGAGGAATGATTCGCCTCCTCCCCATATAATGAACTTTGGGGACCCCAATTAAAGACAATTAGCCTATCTATGCTTCTAGTGATTATATATGAAAACAAATTGGTAGATGTATACACTGGTCTGTACTAGCATGCATTCCAAATATGGGCAGATTATTACAACTGCCACGCCCACAATTAACCAAAAATTATTACTAGGTTCCTATTAAAGATTTCGCAACGAAATTTGACAGGAATGTTGCGGGTACTAACATTAAACACCACACAAAAAATGGGCGTGTTATTTATACAGCCACGCCCACGATTGACATATTATTATAACTTGCGACCTATACAATATTTTTGGACGAAATTTTATATTAGTACGTATATGGACCCTACAAAGCCATATACAAGATTCGGGGTAGATCAGAGGAAGAATACGCCTCCTCCCATATAATGAGCTTTGTGGACCTCACTTAAAGACAAATACCCCATCTATGCTTCTAGTGATGATATATGAAAACAAATTGGTAGATGTATACACTGGGTCTGTACTATAATGCATTCCAAATATGGGCAGATTTTTACTACTGCCACGCCCAAAATTAACCAAAAATCATTACTAGATTCCTATTAAAGGTTTCTCAACGAAATTTCACTGGAATATTACGGGTACTAACATTAAACACAACGCAAAAGTTGGGCATGCTATTTCTACAGCCACGCCCACTATTGACATATTATTATAACTTGCGACCTATACAAAATTTATGGACGAAAAGTTATATTAGTACGTACCTGGACCCTACAAAGCCATATACAAGATTCGGGGCCAATCAGAGGAAGGATACGCCGCCTCTCCATATAATGAACTTTGGGGACCCCAATTAAAGACAATTACCCTATCTATGCTTCTAGTGATGATATATGAAAACAAATTGGTAGATGTATACAATGGTCTGTACTATGATGCATTCCAAATATGGGCAGATTATTAATACTGCCACGCCCTCAATTTACCAAAAATGATTACTAGGTTCCTATTAAAGATTTTTCAATAAAAATCACAGGAATGTTGCGGATACTAACATTAAACACCACACAAAAATTTATTGAATTATTTCTACAGCCACGCCCACTATTGACATATTATTATAACTTGCGACCTATACAAAATTTATGGACAAAATTTTATATTAGTACGTACATGGACCCTAGAAAGCCATATACAGGATTCGGGGTAGATCAGAGGAAGGATACGCCTCCCTCCCATATAATGAACTTTGGGGACCTCACTTAAAGACAATTACCCTATCTATGCTTCTAGTGATGATATATGAAAACAAATTGGTAGATGTATACACTGGGTCTGTACTAGCCGGCATTCCAAAAATGCGCACATTATTTTTACTGTCACGCCCACAATTAACCGAAAATTATTACTAAGTTCCTATTAAAGATTTCTCAACGAAATTTGACAGGAATGTTGCGGGTACCAACATTAAACACCACACAAAAAATGGGCGTATTATTTCTACAGCCACGCCCACTATGGACATATTATTATACCTTACAACCTATATAATATTTTTGGACGAAATTTTATTTTGGTACGTATATAGACCGCACAACGCCATATACAAGATTCGGGGTCGATCAGAGGAAGAATACGCCTCCTTCCCATATAATGAACTTTGGGGATCCTAATTAAAGACAGTTACCCTATCTATGCTTCTAGTGATGATATATGAAAACAAATTGGTAGATGTATACACTGGGTCTGTACTAGCATGCATTCCAAATATGGGCAGATTGTTGCTACTGCCACGCCCACAATTACCCAAAAATCATTACTAGGTTCCAATTAAAGATTTCTCAACGAAATTTCACAGGAATGTTGCGGGTACCAACATTAAATACCACACAAAAAATGGGCGTGTTATTTCTACAGCCACGCCCACTATTGACATATTATTATAACTTGCGACCTATACAATATTTTTGGAAGAAATTTTATATTATAACGTATATGGACCCTACAAAGCCATATACAAGATTCGGGGTCGATCAGAGGAAGGATACGCCTCCTTCCCATACAATGAGCTTTGGGGACCTCACTTAAAGACAATTACCCTATCTATGCTTCTAGTCATGATATATGAAAACGAATTGGTAAATGTCTACACTGAGTCTGTACTAGGATGCATTCCAAATATGCGCAGATTATTACTACTGCCACGCCCACAATTAACCAAAAATCATTACTAGGTTCCTATTAAAGATTTTTCAACAAAAATCACAGGAATGTTGCGGATACCAACATTAAACACCACACAAAAAATGGGCGTGTTATTTCTACAGCCACGCCCACTATTGACACAATATTATAACTTGCGACCTATACAATTTTTTTGGACGAAATTTTATATTAGTATGTATATGGACCTTACAAAGCCATATACAAGATTCGGGGTCGATCACAGGAAGGATACGCCTCCTTCCCATATAATGAGCTTTGGGGACCTCACTTAAAGACAATTACCCTATCTATGCTTCTAGTGATTATATATGAAAACAAATTGGTATATGTATACACTGGGTCTGTACTAGCATGCATTCCAAATATGGGCATATTGTTGCTACTGCCACGCCCACAATTACCCAAAAATCATTACTAGGTTCCTATTAAAGATTTCTCAACGAAATTTCACAGGAATGTTGCGGGTACCAACATTAAACACCACACAAAAAATGGGCGTGTTATTTCTACAGCCACGCCCACTATTGACATATTATTATAACTTGCGACCTATACAATATTTTTGGACGAAATTTTACATTATAACGTATATGCGCCCTACAAAGCCATATACAAGATTCGGGGTCGATCAGAGGAAGAATACGCCTCCTTCCCATATAATGAACTTTGGGGACCCCAATTAAAGACAATTACCCTATCTATGCTTCTAGTGATGATATATGAAAACAAATTCGTAGATGTATACACTGGGTCTGTACTAGCCGGCATTCCAAATATGCGCAGATTATTTCTACTGCCACGCCCACAATTAACCGAAAATTATTACTAAGTTCCTATTAAAGATTTTTCAACAAAAATCACAGGAATGTTGCGGGTACTAACATTAAACACCACACAAAAAATGAGCGTGTTATTTCTACAGCCACGCCCACTATTGACATATTATTATAACTTGCGATCTATACAATATTTTTGGACGAAATTTTATATTAGTATGTATATGGACCCTACAAAGCCAAAACAAGATTCGGGGTCGATCAGACGAAGGATACGCCTCCTTCCCATATAATGAGCATTGGCGACCTCACTTAAAGACAATTACCCTATCTATGCTTCTAGTGATGATATATGAAAACAAATTGTTAGATGTATACACTGGGTCTGTACTAGCATGCATTCCAAATATGGGCAGATTGTTACTACTGCCACGCCCACAATTAACCAAAAATCATTACTAGGTTCCTATTAAAGATTTTTCAACAAAAATCACAGGAATGTTGAGGGTACTAACATTAAACACCACACAAAAAATGGGCGTATTATTTCTACAGCCACGCCAACTATGGACATATTATTATACCTTACAACCTATATAATATTTTTGGACGAAATTTTATTTTGGTACGTATATGGACCGCACAACGCCATATACAAGATTCGGGGTCGATCAGAGGAAGGATACGCCTCCCTCCCATATAATGAACTTTGGGGACCTCACTTAAAGACAATTAACCTATCTATGCTTCTAGTGATGATATGTGAATACGAATTGGTAAATTTCTACACTGGGTCTGTACTAGGATGCATTCCAAATATGGGCAGATTATTACTACTGCCACGCCCACAATTAACCAAAAATCATTACTAGGTTAATATTAAAAATTTCTCAACGAAATTTCACAGGAATATTGCGTGTACTAACATTAAACACCACACAAAAATTGGGCGTATTATATCTACAGCCCCGCCCACTATTGAAATATTATTATAACTTGCGACCTATACAAAATTTATGGACAAAATTTTATATTAGTACGTACATGGACCCTACAAAACCATATACAAGATTCGGGGTCAATCAGACGAAGGATACGCCTCCTTCCCATATAATGAGCTTTGGGGATCTCACTTAAAGACAATTACCCTATCTAGGCTTCTAGTGATGATATATGAAAACAAATTGTTAGATGTATACACTGGGTCTGTACTAGCATGCATTCCAAATATGTTGCTAATGCCACTCCCACAATTACCCAAAAATCATTACTAGGTTCCTATTAAAGATTTCTCAACGAGATTTCACAGGAATGTTGCGGGTACCAACATTAAACACCACACAAAAAATGGGCGTGTTATTTCTACAGCGACGCCCACTATTGACATATTATTATAACTTGCGACCTATCCAATATTTTTGGACGAAATTTTATATTAGTACTTATATGGACCTTACAAAGCCACATACAAGATTCGGGGTCGATCAGAGGAAGGATACGCCTCCTTCCCATATAATGAGCTTTGGGGACCTCACTTAAAGACAATTACCCTATCTATGCTTCTAGTCATGATATATGAAAACGAATTGGTAAATGTCTACACTGAGTCTGTACTAGGACGCACTCCAAATATGGGCAGATTATTACTAATGCCACGCCCACAATTAACCAAAAATCATTACTAGGTTCCTATTAAAGATTTTTCAACAAAAATCACAGGAATGTTGCGGGTACTAACATTAAACACCACACAAAAAATGGGCGTATTATTTCTACAGCCACGCCCACTATGGACATATTATTATACCTTACAACCCATATAATATTTTTGGACGAAATTTTATTTTGGTACGTATATGGACCGCACAACGCCATATACAAGATTCGGGGTCGATCAGAGGAAGAATACGCCTCCTTCCCATATAATGAACTTTGGGGACCCTAATTAAAGACAATTACCCTATCTATGCTTCTAGTGATGATATATGAAAACAAATTGGTAGATGTCTACACTGAGTCTCTACTAGGATGCATTCCAAATATGGGCAGATTGTTACTACTGCCACGCCCACAATTAACCAAAAATCATTACTAGATTCCTATTAAAGGTTTCTCAACGAAATTTCACAGGAATATTACGGGTACTAACATTAAACACCACACAAAAATTGGGCGTATTATTTGTGCACCCACGCCCACTATTGACATATTATTATAACTTGCGACCTATACAAAATTTGGGACGAAATTTTATATTAGTACGTACATGGACCCTACAAAGCCATGTACAAGATTCGGGGTCAATCAGAGGAAGGATACGCCTCCTCCCCATATAATGAACTTTGGGGACCCCAATGAAAGACAATTACCCTATCTATGCTTCTAGTGATGATATATGAAAACAAATTGGTAGATGTATACACTGGTCTGTACTAGCATGCATTCCAAATATGGGCAGATTATTACTACTGCCACGCCCACAATTAACAAAAATTATTACTAGGTTCCTATTAAAGATTTCTCAACGAAATTGGACAGGAATGTTGCGGGTACTAACATTAAGCACCACACAAAAAATGGGCGTGTTATTTCTACAGCCACGCCCACTATTGACATATTATTATAACTTGCGACCCATACAATATTTTTGGACGAAATTTTATATTAGTACGTATATGGACCCTACAAAGCCATATACAAGATTCGGGGTCGATCAGACGAAGGATACGCCTCCTTCCCATATAATGAGCTTTCTGGACCTCACTTACAGACAATTACCCTATCTATGCTTCTAGTCATGATATATGAAAACGAATTGGTAAATGTCTACACTGGGTCTGTACTAGGATGCATTCCAAATATGGGCAGGTTATTACTACTGCCACGCCCACAATTAACCAAAAATCATTACTAGGTTCCTATTAAAGATTTTTCAACAAAAATCTCAGGTATGTTGCGGGACTAACATTAAACACCACACAAAAAATGGGCGTGTTATTTCTACAGCCACGCCCACTATTGACTTATTATTATACCTTACGATCTATATAATATTTTTGGACGAAATTTTATATTGGTACGTTAATGGACCCTACAAAGCCATATACAAGAGTCGGGGTAGATCAGAGGAAGGATACGCCTCCCTCCCATATAATGAACTTTGGGGACCTCACTTAAAGACAATTAACCTATCTATGCTTCTAGTGATGATATATGAATACGAATTGGTAAATTTCTACACTGGGTCTGTACTAGGATGCATTCCAAATATGGGCAGATTATTACTACTGCCACGCCCACAATTAACCAAAAATCATTACTAGGTTAATATTAAAGATTTTTCAACAAAAATCACAGGAATGTTGCGGGTACTAACATTAAACACCACACAAAAAATGGGCGTTTTTTTTCTACAGCCACGCCCACTATTTACTTATTATTATAACTTGCGACCTATACAATATTTTTTGGACGAAATTTTATATTAGTACATATATGGACCCTACAAAGCCATGTACAAGATTTGGGGTCGATCAGAGGAAGAATACGCCTCCTTCCCATATAATGAACTTTGGGGACCCCAATTAAAGACAATTACCCTATCTATGCTTCTAGTGATGATATATGAAAACAAATTGGTAGATGTATACACTGGGTCTGTACTAGCCGGCATTTCAAATATGCGCAGATTATTTCTACTGCCACGCCCACAATTAACCGAAAATCATTACTAGATTCCTATTAAAGATTTTTCAACAAAAATCACAGGAATGTTGCGGGTACTAACATTAAACACCACACAAAAAATGGGCGTGTTATTTCTACAGCCACGCCCACTATTGACATATTATTATACCTTACAACCTATATAATATTTTTGGACGAAATTTTATATGGGTACGTATATGGACCCTACAAAGCCATATACAAGATTCGGGGTAGATCAGAGGAAGGATACGCCTCCTTCCCATATAATGAGCTTTGGGGATCTCACTTAAAGACAATTACCCTATCTAGGCTTGTAGTGATGATATATGAAAACAAATTGTTAGATGTATACACTGGGTCTGTACTAGCATGCATTCCAAATATGGGCAGATTGTTACTACTGCCACGCCCACAATTAACCAAAAATCATTACTAGGTTCCTATTAAAGATTTTTCAACAAAAATCACAGGAATGTTGCGGGTACTAACATTAAACACCACACAAAAAATGGGCATTTTATTTCTACAGCCACGCCCACTATTGACATATTATTATAACTTGCGACCTATACAATATTTTTGGACGAAATTTTATATTAGTACATATATGGACCCTACAAAGCCATATACAAGATTCGGGGTCGATCAGAGGAAGAATACGCCTCCTTCCCATATAATGAACTTTGGGGACCCCAATTAAAGACAATTACTCTATGCTTCTAGTGATGATATATGAAAACAAATTGGTAGATGTATACACTGGGTCTGTACTAGCCGGCATTCCAAATATGCGCAGATTATTTCTACTACCACGCCCACAATTAACCGAAAATTATTACTAAGTTCCTATTAAAGATTTTTTCAACAAAAATCACAGGAATGTTGCGGGTACTAACATTAAACACCGCACAAAAAATGAGCGTGTTATTTCTACAGCCACGCCCACTATTGACATATTATTATAACTTGCGATCTATACAATATTTTTGGACGAAATTTTATATTAGTATGCATATGGACCCTACAAAGCCAAAACAAGATTCGGGGTCGATCAGACGAAGGATACGCCTCCTTCCCATATAATGAGCTTTGGGGTTCTCACTTAAAGACAATTACCCTATCTATGCTTCTAGTGATGATATATGAAAACAAATTGTTAGATGTATACACTGGGTCTGTACTAGCATGCATTCCAAATATGGGCAGATTGTTACTACTGCCACGCCCACAATTAACCAAAAATCATTACTAGGTTCCTATTAAAGATTTTTCAACAAAAATCACAGGAATGTTGAGGGTACTAACATTAAACACCACACAAAAAATGGGCGTATTATTTCTACAGCCACGCCAACTATGGACATATTATTATACCTTACAACCTATATAATATTTTTGGACGAAATTTTATTTTGGTACGTATATGGACCGCACAACGCCATATACAAGATTCGGGGTCGATCAGAGGAAGAATACGCCTCCTTCCCATATAATGAACTTTGGGGACCCCAATTAAAGACAATTACCCTATCTATGCTTCTAGTGATGATATATGAAAACAAATTGGTGGATGTATTCACTGGGTCTGTACTAGCATGCATTCCAAATATGGGCAGATTGTTGCTACTGCCACGCCCACAATTACGCAAAAATCATTACTAGGTTCCTATTAAAGATTACTCAACGAAATTTCACAGGAATGTTGCGGGTACCAACATTAAACACCACACAAAATTGGTCGTGTTATTTCTACAGCCACGCCCACTATTGACATATTATTATAACTTGCGACCTATACAATATTTTTGACCGAAATTTTATATTAGTACGTATATGGACCCTACAAAGCCATATACAAGATTCGGGGTCGATCAGAGGAAGGATACGCCTCCCTCCCATATAATGAACTTTGGGGACCTCACTTAAAGACAATTACTCTATCTATGTTTCTAGTGATGATATATGAAAACGAATTGGTAAATGTCTACACTGGGTCTGCACTAGGATGCATTCCAAATATGGGCAGATTATTACTACTGCCACGCCCACAATTAACCAAAAATCATTACTAGGTTCCTATTAAAGATTTTTCAACAAAAATCACAGGAATGTTGCGGGTACTAACATTAAACACCACACAAAAAATGGGCGTGTTATTTCTACAGCCACGCCCACTATTGACATATTATTATACCTTACAACCTATGCAATATTTTTGGACGAAATTTTATATTAGTACGTACATGGACCCTACAAAGCCATATACAAGATTCGGGGTCGATCAGACGAAGGATACGCCTCCTTCCCATATAATGAGCATTGGCGACCTCACTTAAAGACAATTACCCTATCTATGCTTCTTGTCATGATATATGAAAACGAATTGGTAAATGTCTACACTGGGTCTGTACTAGGAAGCATTCCAAATATGGGCAGATTATTACTACTGCCACGCCCACAATTAACCAAAAATCATTACTAGATTCCTATTAAAGATTTTTCAACAAAAATGACAGGAATGTTGCGGGTACTAACATTAAACACCACACAAAAAATGGGCGTGTTATTTCTACAGCCACGCCCACTATTGACATATTATTATACCTTACAACCTACATAATATTTTTGGACGAAATTTTATATGGGTACGTATATGGACCCTACAAAGCCATATACAAGATTCGGGGAAGATCAGAGGAAGGATACGCCTCCTTCCCATATAATGAGCTTTGGGGATCTCACTTAAAGACAATTACCCTATCTATGCTTCTAGTGATGATATATGACAACAAATTGTTAGATGTATACACTGGGTCTTTACTAGCATGCATTCCAAATATGGGCAGATTGTTACTACTGCCACGCCCACAATTAACCAAAAATCATTACTAGGTTCCTATTAAAGATTTTTCAACAAAAATCACAGGAATGTTGAGGGTACTAACATTAAACACCACACAAAAAATGGGCGTATTATTTCTACAGCCACGCCAACTATGGACATATTATTATACCTTACAACCTATATAATATTTTTGGACAAAATTTTATTTTGGTACGTATATGGACGGCACAACGCCATATACAAGATTCGGGGTCGATCAGAGGAAGGATACGCCTCCCTCCCATATAATGAACTTTGGGGGCCTCACTTAAAGACAATTAACCTATCTATGCTTCTAGTGATGATATGTGAATACGAATTGGTAAATTTCTACACTGGGTCTGTACTAGGATACATTCCAAATATGGGCAGATTATTACTACTGCCACGCCCACAATTAACCAAAAATCATTACTAGGTTAATATTAAAGATTTCTCAACGAAATTTCACAGGAATATTGCGTGTACTAACACTAAACACCACACAAAAATTGGGCGTATTATATCTACAGCCACGCCCACTATTGAAATATTATTATAACTTGCGACCTATACAAAATTTATGGACAAAATTTTATATTAGTACGTACATGGACCCTACAAAGCCATATACAAGATTCGGGGTCAATCAGACGAAGGATACGCCTCCTTCCCATATAATGAGCTTTGGGGATCTCACTTAAAGACAATTACCCTATCTAGGCTTCTAGTGATGATATATGAAAACAAATTGTTAGATGTATACACTGGGTCTGTACTAGCATGCATTCCAAATATGGGCAGATTGATGCTAATGCACTCCCACAATTACCCAAAAATCATTACTAGGTTCCTATTAAAGATTTCTCAACGAGATTTCACAGGAATGTTGCGGGTACCAACATTAAACACCACACAAAAAATGGGCGTGTTATTTCTACAGCGACGCCCACTATTGACATATTATTATAACTTGCGACCTATACAATATTTTTGGACGAAATTTTATATTAGTACTTATATGGACCTTACAAAGCCATATACAAGATTCGGGGTCGATCAGAGGAAGGATACGCCTCCTTCCCATATAATGAGCTTTGGGGACCTCACTTAAAGACAATTACCCTATCTAAGCTTCTAGTCATGATATATGAAAACGAATTGGTAAATGTCTACACTGAGTCTGTACTAGGATGCATTCCAAATATAGGCAGATTATTACTACTGCCACGCCCACAATTAACCAAAAATCATTACTAGGTTCCTATTAAAGATTTTTCAACAAAAATCACAGGAATTTTGCGGGTACTAACATTAAACACCACACAAAAAATGGGCGTATTATTTCTACAGCCACGCCCACTATGGACATATTATTATACCTTACAACCCATATAATATTTTTGGACGAAATTTTATTTTGGTACGTATATGGACCGCACAACGCCATATACAAGATTCGGTGTCGATCAGAGGAAGAATACGCCTCCTTCCCATATAATGAACTTTGGGGACCCTAATTAAAGACAATTACCCTATCTATGCTTCTAGTGATGATATATGAAAACAAATTGGTAGATGTCTACACTGAGTCTGTACTAGGATGCATTCCAAATATGGGCAGATTGTTACTACTGCCACGCCCACAATTAACCAAAAATCATTACTAGATTCCTATTAAAGGTTTCTCAACGAAATTTCACAGGAATATTACGGGTACTAACATTAAACACCACACAAAAATTGGGCGTATTATTTGTGCACCCACGCCCACTATTGACATATTATTATAACTTGCGACCTATACAAAATTTGGGACGAAATTTTATATTAGTACGTACATGGACCCTACAAAGCCATGTACAAGATTCGGGGTCAATCAGAGGAAGGATACGCCTCCTCCCCATATAATGAACTTTGGGGACCCCAATGAAAGACAATTACCCTATCTATGCTTCTAGTGATGATATATGAAAACAAATTGGTAGATGTATACACTGGTCTGTACTAGCATGCATTCCAAATATGGGCAGATTAGTACTACTGCCACGCCCACAATTAACCAAAAATTATTACTAGGTTCCTATTAAAGATTTCTCAACGAAATTGGACAGGAATGTTGCGGGTACTAACATTAAGCACCACACAAAAAATGGGCGTGTTATTTCTACAGCCACGCCCACTATTGACATATTATTATAACTTGCGACCCATACAATATTTTTGGACGAAATTTTATATTAGTACGTATATGGACCCTACAAAGCCATATACAAGATTCGGGGTCGATCAGACGAAGGATACGCCTCCTTCCCATATAATGAGCTTTGGGGACCTCACTTACAGACAATTACCCTATCTATGCTTCTAGTCATGATATATGAAAACGAATTGGTAAATGTCTACACTGGGTCTGTACTAGGATGCATTCCAAATATGGGCAGGTTATTACTACTGCCACGCCCACAATTAACCAAAAATCATTACTAGGTTCCTACTAAAGATTTTTCAACAAAAATCTCAGGTATGTTGCGGGACTAACATTAAACACCACACAAAAAATGGGCGTGTTATTTCTACAGCCACGCCCACTATTGACATATTATTATAACTTGCGACCTATACAATATTTTTGGACGAAATTTTATATTAGTACATATATGGACCCTACAAAGCCATATACAAGATTCGGGGTCGATCAGAGGAAGAATACGCCTCCTTCCCATATAATGAACTTTGGGGACCCCAATTAAAGACAATTACCCTATCTATGCTTCTAGTGATGATATATGAAAACAAATTGGTAGATGTATACACTGGGTCTGTACTAGCCGGCATTCTAAATATGCGCAGATTATTTCTACTACCACGCCCACAATTAACCGAAAATTATTACTAAGTTCCTATTAAAGATTTTTTCAACAAAAATCACAGGAATGTTGCGGGTACTAACATTAAACACCACACAAAAAATGAGCGTGTTATTTCTACAGCCACGCCCACTATTGACATATTATTATAACTTGCGATCTATACAATATTTTTGTACGAAATTTTATATTAGTATGCATATGGACCCTACAAAGCCAAAACAAGATTCGGGGTCGATCAGACGAAGGATACGCCTCCTTCCCATATAATGAGCTTTGGGGATCTCACTTAAAGACAATTACCCTATCTATGCTTCTAGTGATGATATATGAAAACAAATTGTTAGATGTATACACTGGGTCTGTACTAGCATGCATTCCAAATATGGGCAGATTGTTACTACTGCTACGCCCACAATTAACCAAAAATCATTACTAGGTTCCTATTAAAGATTTTTCAACAAAAATCACAGGAATGTTGAGGGTACTAACATTAAACACTACACAAAAAATGGGCGTATTATTTCTACAGCCACGCCAACTATGGACATATTATTATACCTTACAACCTATATAATATTTTTGGACGAAATTTTATTTTGGTACGTATATGGACCGCACAACGCCATATACAAGATTCGGGGTCGATCAGAGGAAGAATACGCCTCCTTCCCATATAATGAACTTTGGGGACCCCAATTAAAGACAATTACCCTATCTATGCTTCTAGTGATGATATATGAAAACAAATTGGTGGATGTATACACTGGGTCTGTACTAGCATGCATTCCAAATATGGGCAGATTGCTGCTACTGCCACGCCCACAATTACGCAAAAATCATTACTAGGTTCCTATTAAAGATTTCTCAACGAAATTTCACAGGAATGTTGCGGGTACCAACATTAAACACCACACAAAATTGGTCGTGTTATTTCTACAGCCACGCCCACTATTGACATATTATTATAACTTGCGACCTATACAATATTTTTGACCGAAATTTTATATTAGTACGTATATGGACCCTACAAAGCCATATACAAGATTCGGGGTCGATCAGAGGAAGGATACGCCTCCCTCCCATATAATGAACTTTGGGGACCTCACTTAAAGACAATTACTCTATCTATGTTTCTAGTGATGATATATGAATACGAATTGGTAAATTTCTACACTGGGTCTGCACTAGGATGCATTCCAAATATGGGCAGATTATTACTACTGACACGCCCACAATTAACCAAAAATCATTACTAGGTTCCTATTAAAGATTTTTCAACAAAAATCACAGGAATGTTGCGGGTACTAACATTAAACACCACACAAAAAATGGGCGTGTTATTTCTACAGCCACGCCCAATATTGACATATTATTATACCTTACAACCTATGCAATATTTTTGGACGAAATTTTATATTAGTACGTACATGGACCCTACAAAGCCATATACAAGATTCGGGGTCGATCAGACGAAGGATACGCCTCCTTCCCATATAATGAGCATTGGCGACCTCACTTAAAGACAATTACCCTATCTATGCTTCTTGTCATGATATATGAAAACGAATTGGTAAATGTCTACACTGGGTCTGTACTAGGAAGCATTCCAAATATGGGCAGATTATTACTACTGCCACGCCCACAATTAACCAAAAATCATTACTAGATTCCTATTAAAGATTTTTCAACAAAAATGACAGGAATGTTGCGGGTACTAACATTAAACACCACACAAAAAATGGGCGTGTTATTTCTACAGCCACGCCCACTATTGACATATTATTATACCTTACAACCTATATAATATTTTTGGACGAAATTTTATATGGGTACGTATATGGACCCTACAAAGCCATATACAAGATTCGGGGTAGATCAGAGGAAGGATACGCCTCCTTCCCATATAATGAGCTTTGGGGATCTCACTTAAAGACAATTACCCTATCTATGCTTCTAGTGATGATATATGACAACAAATTGTTAGATGTATACACTGGGTCTTTACTAGCATGCATTCCAAATATGGGCAGATTGTTACTACTGCCACGCCCACAATTAACCAAAAATCATTACTAGGTTCCTATTAAAGATTTTTCAACAAAAATCACAGGAATGTTGAGGGTACTAACATTAAACACCACACAAAAAATGGGCGTATTATTTCTACAGCATACAATATTTTTTGGACGAAATTTTATATTAGTACATATATGGACCCTACAAAGCCATATACAAGATTCGGGGTCGATCAGAGGAATAATACGCCTCCTTCCCATATAATGAACTTTGGGGACCCCAATTAAAGACAATTACCCTATCTATGCTTCTAGTGATGATATATGAAAACAAATTGGTAGATGTATACACTGGGTCTGTACTAGCCGGCATTCCAAATATGCGCAGATTATTTCTACTGCCACGCCCACAATTAACCGAAAATTATTACTAAGTTCCTATTAAAGATTTTTCAACAAAAATCACAGGAATGTTTCGGGTACTAACATGAAACACCACACAAAAAATGAGCGTGTTATTTCTACAGCCACGCCCACTATTGACATATTATTATAACTTGCGATCTATACAATATTTTTGGACGAAAATTTATATTAGTATGTATATGGACTATACAAAGCCAAAACAAGATTCGGGGTCGATCAGACGAAGGATACGCCTCCTTCCCATATATTGAGCATTGGCGACCTCACTTAAAGACAATTACCCTATCTATGCTTCTAGTCATGATATATGAAAACGAATTGGTAAATGTCTACACTGGGTCTGTACTAGGATGCATTCCAAATATGGGCAGATTATTACTACTGCCACGCCCACAATTAACCAAAAATCATTACTAGATTCCTATTAAAGATTTTTCAACAAAAATCACAGGAATGTTGCGGGTACTAACATTAAACACCACACAAAAAATGGGCGTGTTATTTCTACAGCCACGCCCACTATTGACATATTATTATACCTTACAACCTATATAATATTTTTGTTCGAAATTTTATATGGGTACCTATATGGACCCTACAAAGCCATATACGAGATTCGGGGTAGATCAGAGGAAGGATACGCCTCCTTCAAATATAATGAGCTTTGGGGATCTCACTTAAAGACAATTACCCTATCTAGGCTTCTAATGATGATATATGAAAACAAATTGTTAGATGTATACACTGGGTCTGTACTAGCATGCATTCCAAATATGGGCAGATTGTTACTACTGCCACGCCCACAATTAACCAAAAATCATTACTAGGTTCCTATTAAAGATTTTTCAACAAAAATCACAGGAATGTTGCGGGTACTAACATTAAACACCACACAAAAAATGGACGTTTTATTTCTACAGCCACGCCCACTATTGACATATTATTATAACTTGCGACCTATGAAATATTTTTGGACGAAATTTTATATTAGTACGTACATGGACCCTACAAAGCCATATACAAGATTCGGGGTCGATCAGAGGAAGGATACGCCTCCCTCCCATATAATGAACTTTGGGGACCTCACTTAAAGACAATTACTCTATCTATGTTTCTAGTGATGATATATGAAAACGAATTGGTAAATGTCTACACTGGGTCTGCACTAGGATGCATTCCAAATATGGGCAGATTATTACTACTGCCACGCCCACAATTAACCAAAAATCATTACTAGGTTCCTATTAAAGATTTTTCAACAAAAATCACAGGAATGTTGCGGGTACTAACATTAAACACCACACAAAAAATGGGCGTGTTATTTCTACAGCCACGCCCACTATTGACATATTATTATACCTTACAACCTATGCAATATTTTTGGACGAAATTTTATATTAGTACGTACATGGACCCTACAAAGCCATATACAAGATTCGGGGTCGATCAGACGAAGGATACGCCTCCTTCCCATATAATGAGCATTGGCGACCTCACTTAAAGACAATTACCCTATCTATGCTTCTTGTCATGATATATGAAAACGAATTGGTAAATGTCTACACTGGGTCTGTACTAGGAAGCATTCCAAATATGGGCAGATTATTACTACTGCCACGCCCACAATTAACCAAAAATCATTACTAGATTCCTATTAAAGATTTTTCAACAAAAATGACAGGAATGTTGCGGGTACTAACATTAAACACCACACAAAAAATGGGCGTGTTATTTCTACAGCCACGCCCACTATTGACATATTATTATACCTTACAACCTATATAATATTTTTGGACGAAATTTTATATGGGTACGTATATAGACCCTACAAAGCCATATACAAGATTCGGGGAAGATCAGAGGAAGGATACGCCTCCTTCCCATATAATGAGCTTTGGGGATCTCACTTAAAGACAATTACCCTATCTATGCTTCTAGTGATGATATATGACAACAAATTGTTAGATGTATACACTGGGTCTTTACTAGCATGCATTCCAAATATGGGCAGATTGTTACTACTGCCACGCCCACAATTAACCAAAAATCATTACTAGGTTCCTATTAAAGATTTTTCAACAAAAATCACAGGAATGTTGAGGGTACTAACATTAAACACCACACAAAAAATGGGCGTATTATTTCTACAGCCACGCCAACTATGGACATATTATTATACCTTACAACCTATATAATATTTTTGGACAAAATTTTATTTTGGTACGTATATGGACCGCACAACGCCATATACAAGATTCGGGGTCGATCAGAGGAAGGATACGCCTCCCTCCCATATAATGAACTTTGGGGGCCTCACTTAAAGACAATTAACCTATCTATGCTTCTAGTGATGATATGTGAATACGAATTGGTAAATTTCTACACTGGGTCTGTGCTAGGATACATTCCAAATATGGGCAGATTATTACTACTGCCACGCCCACAATTAACCAAAAATCATTACTAGGTTAATATTAAAGATTTCTCAACGAAATTTCACAGGAATATTGCGTGTACTAACATTAAACACCACACAAAAATTGGGCGTATTATATCTACAGCCACGCCCACTATTGAAATATTATTATAACTTGCGACCTATACAAAATTTATGGACAAAATTTTATATTAGTACGTACATGGACCCTACAAAGCCATATACAAGATTCGGGGTCAATCAGACGAAGGATACGCCTCCTTCCCATATAATGAGCTTTGGGGATCTCACTTAAAGACAATTACCCTATCTAGGCTTCTAGTGATGATATATGAAAACAAATTGTTAGATGTATACACTGGGTCTGTACTAGCATGCATTCCAAATATGTTGCTAATGCCACTCCCACAATTACCCAAAAATCATTACTAGGTTCCTATTAAAGATTTCTCAACGAGATTTCACAGGAATGTTGCGGGTACCAACATTAAACACCACACAAAAAATGGGCGTGTTATTTCTACAGCGACGCCCACTATTGACATATTATTATAACTTGCGACCTATCCAATATTTTTGGACGAAATTTTATATTAGTACTTATATGGACCTTACAAAGCCATATACAAGATTCGGGGTCGATCAGAGGAAGGATACGCCTCCTTCCCATATAATGAGCTTTGGGGACCTCACTTAAAGACAATTACCCTATCTATGCTTCTAGTCATGATATATGAAAACGAATTGGTAAATGTCTACACTGAGTCTGTACTAGGACGCATTCCAAATATGGGCAGATTATTACTAATGCCACGCCCACAATTAACCAAAAATCATTACTAGGTTCCTATTAAAGATTTTTCAACAAAAATCACAGGAATGTTGCGGGTACTACACCACACAAAAAATGGGCGTATTATTTCTACAGCCACGCCCACTATGGACATATTATTATACCTTACAACCCATATAATATTTTTGGACGAAATTTTATTTTGGTACGTATATGGACCGCACAACGCCATATACAAGATTCGGGGTCGATCAGAGGAAGAATACGCCTCCTTCCCATATAATGAACTTTGGGGACCCTAATTAAAGACAATTACCCTATCTATGCTTCTAGTGATGATATATGAAAACAAATTGGTAGATGTCTACACTGAGTCTCTACTAGGATGCATTCCAAATATGGGCAGATTGTTACTACTGCCACGCCCACAATTAACCAAAAATCATTACTAGATTCCTATTAAAGGTTTCTCAACGAAATTTCACAGGAATATTACGGGTACTAACATTAAACACCACACAAAAATTGGGCGTATTATTTGTGCACCCACGCCCACTATTGACATATTATTATAACTTGCGACCTATACAAAATTTGGGACGAAATTTTATATTAGTACGTACATGGACCCTACAAAGCCATGTACAAGATTCGGGGTCAATCAGAGGAAGGATACGCCTCCTCCCCATATAATGAACTTTGGGGACCCCAATGAAAGACAATTACCCTATCTATGCTTCTAGTGATGATATATGAAAACAAATTGGTAGATGTATACACTGGGTCTGTACTAGGATGCATTCCAAATATGGGCAGGTTATTACTACTGCCACGCCCACAATTAACCAAAAATCATTACTAGGTTCCTATTAAAGATTTTTCAACAAAAATCTCAGGTATGTTGCGGGACTAACATTAAACACCACACAAAAAATGGGCGTGTTATTTCTACAGCCACGCCCACTATTGACTTATTATTATACCTTACGATCTATATAATATTTTTGGACGAAATTTTATATTGGTACGTTAATGGACCCTACAAAGCCATATACAAGAGTCGGGGTAGATCAGAGGAAGGATACGCCTCCCTCCCATATAATGAACTTTGGGGACCTCACTTAAAGACAATTAACCTATCTATGCTTCTAGTGATGATATATGAATACGAATTGGTAAATTTCTACACTGGGTCTGTACTAGGATGCATTCCAAATATGGGCAGATTATTACTACTGCCACGCCCACAATTAACCAAAAATCATTACTAGGTTCCTATTAAAGATTTTTCAACAAAAATCACAGGAATGTTGCGGGTACTAACATTAAACACCACACAAAAAATGGGCGTGTTATTTCTACAGCCACGCCCACTATTGCCATATTATTATAACTTGCGACCTATACAATATTTTTGGACGAAATTTTATATTAGTACGTATATTGACCCTACAAAGCCATATACAAGATTCGGGGTCGATCAGACGAAGGATACGCCCCCTTCCCATATAATGAGCATTGGCGACCTCACTTAAAGACAATTACCCTATCTATGCTTCTAGTCATGATATATGAAAACGAATTGGTAAATGTCTACACTGGGTCTGTACTAGGATGCATTCCAAATATGGGCAGATTATTACTACTGCCACGCCCACAATTAACCAAAAATCAATACTAGATTCCTATTAAAGATTTTTCAACAAAAATCACAGGAATGATGCGGGTACCAACATTAAACACCACACAAAAAATGGGCGTGTTATTTCTACAGCCACGCCCACTATTGACATATTATTATACCTTACAACCTATATAATATTTTTGGACGAAATTTTATATGGGTACGTATATTGACCCTACAAAGCCATATACAAGATTCGGGGTCGATCAGACGAAGGATACGCCCCCTTCCCATATAATGAGCATTGGCGACCTCACTTAAAGACAATTACCCTATCTATGCTTCTAGTCATGATATATGAAAACGAATTGGTAAATGTCTACACTGGGTCTGTACTAGGATGCATTCCAAATATGGGCAGATTATTACTACTGCCACGCCCACAATTAACCAAAAATCAATACTAGATTCCTATTAAAGATTTTTCAACAAAAATCACAGGAATGATGCGGGTACCAACATTAAACACCACACAAAAAATGGGCGTGTTATTTCTACAGCCACGCCCACTATTGACATATTATTATACCTTACAACCTATATAATATTTTTGGACGAAATTTTATATGGGTACGTATATGGACCCTACAAAGCCATATACAAGTTTCGGGGTAGATCAGAGGAAGGATACGCCTCCTTCCCATATAATGAGCTTTGGGGATCTCACTTAAAGACAATTACCCTATCTAGGCTTGTAGTGATGATATATGAAAACAAATTGTTAGATGTATACACTGGGTCTGTACTAGCATGCATTCCAAATATGGGCAGATTGTTACTACTGCCACGCCCACAATTAACCAAAAATCATTACTAGGTTCCTATTAAAGATTTTTCAACAAAAATCACAGGAATGTTGCGGGTACTAACATTAAACACCACACAAAAAATGGGCGTTTTTTTCTACAGCCACGCCCACTATTTACTTATTATTATAACTTGCGACCTATACAATATTTTTTGGACGAAATTTTATATTAGTACATATATGGACCCTACAAAGCCATATACAAGATTTGGGGTCGATCAGAGGAAGAATACGCCTCCTTCCCATATAATGAACTTTGGGGACCCCAATTAAAGACAATTACCCTATCTATGCTTCTAGTGATGATATATGAAAACAAATTGGTAGATGTATACATTGGGTCTGTACTAGCCGGCATTTCAAATATGCGCAGATTATTTCTACTGCCACGCCCACAATTAACCGAAAATAGTTACTAGATTCCTATTAAAGATTTTTCAACAAAAATCACAGGAATGTTGCGGGTACTAACATTAAACACCACACAAAAAATGGGCGTGTTATTTCTACAGCCACGCCCACTATTGACATATTATTATACCTTACAACCTATATAATATTTTTGGACGAAATTTTATATGGGTACGTATATGGACCCTACAAAGCCATATACAAGATTCGGGGTAGATCAGAGGAAGGATACGCCTCCTTCCCATATAATGAGCTTTGGGGATCTCACTTAAAGACAATTACCCTATCTAGGCTTGTAGTGATGATATATGAAAACAAATTGTTAGATGTATACACTGGGTCTGTACTAGCATGCATTCCAAATATGGGCAGATTGTTACTACTGCCACGCCCACAATTAACCAAAAATCATTACTAGGTTCCTATTAAAAATTTTTCAACAAAAATCACAGGAATGTTGCGGGTACTAACATTAAACACCACACAAAAAATGGGCGTTTTATTTCTACAGCCACGCCCACTATTGACATATTATTATAACTTGCGACCTATACAATATTTTTGGACGAAATTTTATATTAGTACATATATGGACCCTACAAAGCCATATACAAGATTCGGGGTCGATCAGACGAAGGATACGCCTCCTTCCCATATAATGAGCTTTGGGGTTCTCACTTAAAGACAATTACCCTATCTATGCTTCTAGTGATGATATATGAAAACAAATTGTTAGATGTATACACTGGGTCTGTACTAGCATGCATTCCAAATATGGGCAGATTGTTACTACTGCCACGCCCACAATTAACCAAAAATCATTACTAAGTTCCTATTAAAGATTTTTCAACAAAAATCACAGGAATGTTGAGGGTACTAACATTAAACACCACACAAAAAATGGGCGTATTATTTCTACAGCCACGCCAACTATGGACATATTATTATACCTTACAACCTATATAATATTTTTGGACGAAATTTTATTTTGGTACGTATATGGACCGCACAACGCCATATACAAGATTCGGGGTCGATCAGAGGAAGGATACGCCTCCTTCCCATATAATGAACTTTGGGGACCCCAATTAAAGACAATTACCCTATCTATGCTTCTAGTGATGATATATGAAAACAAATTGGTGGATGTATACACTGGGTCTGTACTAGCATGCATTCCAAATATGGGCAGATTGTTGCTACTGCCACGCCCACAATTACGCAAAAATCATTACTAGGTTCCTATTAAAGATTTCTCAACGAAATTTCACAGGAATGTTGCGGGTACCAACATTAAACACCACACAAAATTGGTCGTGTTATTTCTACAGCCACGCCCACTATTGACATATTATTATAACTTGCGACCTATACAATATTTTTGACCGAAATTTTATATTAGTACGTATATGGACCCTACAAAGCCATATACAAGATTCGGGGTCGATCAGAGGAAGGATACGCCTCCCTCCCATATAATGAACTTTGGGGACCTCACTTAAAGACAATTACTCTATCTATGTTTCTAGTGATGATATATGAAAACGAATTGGTAAATGTCTACACTGGGTCTGCACTAGGATGCATTCCAAATATGGGCAGATTATTACTACTGCCACGCCCACAATTAACCAAAAATCATTACTAGGTTCCTATTAAATATTTTTCAACAAAAATCACAGGAATGTTGCGGGTACTAACATTAAACACCACACAAAAAATGGGCGTGTTATTTCTACAGCCACGCCCACTATTGACATATTATTATACCTTACAACCTATGCAATATTTTTGGACGGAATTTTATATTAGTACGTACATGGACCCTACAAAGCCATATACAAGATTCGGGGTCGATCAGACGAAGGATACGCCTCCTTCCCATATAATGAGCATTGGCGACCTCACTTAAAGACAATTACCCTATCTATGCTTCTTGTCATGATATATGAAAACGAATTGGTAAATGTCTACACTGGGTCTGTACTAGGAAGCATTCCAAATATGGGCAGATTATTACTACTGCCACGCCCACAATTAACCAAAAATCATTACTAGATTCCTATTAAAGATTTTTCAACAAAAATGACAGGAATGTTGCGGGTACTAACATTAAACACCACACAAAAAATGGGCGTGTTATTTCTACAGCCACGCCCACTATTGACATATTATTATACCTTACAACCTACATAATATTTTTGGACGAAATTTTATATGGGTACGTATATGGACCCTACAAAGCCATATACAAGATTCGGGGAAGATCAGAGGAAGGATACGCCTCCTTCCCATATAATGAGCTTTGGGGATCTCACTTAAAGACAATTACCCTATCTATGCTTCTAGTGATGATATATGATAACAAATTGTTAGATGTATACACTGGGTCTTTACTAGCATGCATTCCAAATATGGGCAGATTGTTACTACTGCCACGCCCACAATTAACCAAAAATCATTACTAGGTTCCTATTAAAGATTTTTCAACAAAAATCACAGGAATGTTGCGGGTACTAACATTAAACACCACACAAAAAATGGGCGTATTATTTCTACAGCCACGCCAACTATGGACATATTATTATACCTTACAACCTATATAATATTTTTGGACAAAATTTTATTTTGGTACGTATATGGACCGCACAACGCCATATACAAGATTCGGGGTCGATCAGAGGAAGGATACGCGTCCCTCCCATATAATGAACTTTGGGGGCCTCACTTAAAGACAATTAACCTATCTATGCTTCTAGTGATGATATGTGAATACGAATTGGTAAATTTCTACACTGGGTCTGTACTAGGATACATTCCAAATATGGGCAGATTATTACTACTGCCACGCCCACAATTAACCAAAAATCATTACTAGGTTAATATTAAAGATTTCTCAACGAAATTTCACAGGAATATTGCGTGTACTAACATTAAACACCACACAAAAATTGGGCGTATTATATCTACAGCCACGCCCACTATTGAAATATTATTATAACTTGCGACCTATACAAAATTTATGGACAAAATTTTATATTAGTACGTACATGGACCCTACAAAGCCATATACAAGATTCGGGGTCAATCAGACGAAGGATACGCCTCCTTCCCATATAATGAGCTTTGGGGATCTCACTTAAAGACAATTACCCTATCTAGGCTTCTAGTGATGATATATGAAAACAAATTGTTAGATGTATACACTGGGTCTGTACTAGCATGCATTCCAAATATGGGCAGATTGATGCTAATGCACTCCCACAATTACCCAAAAATCATTACTAGGTTCCTATTAAAGATTTCTCAACGAGATTTCACAGGAATGTTGCGGGTACCAACATTAAACACCACACAAAAAATGGGCGTGTTATTTCTACAGCGACGCCCACTATTGACATATTATTATAACTTGCGACCTATACAATATTTTTGGACGAAATTTTATATTAGTACTTATATGGACCTTACAAAGCCATATACAAGATTCGGGGTCGATCAGAGGAAGGATACGCCTCCTTCCCATATAATGAGCTTTGGGGACCTCACTTAAAGACAATTACCCTATCTAAGCTTCTAGTCATGATATATGAAAACGAATTGGTAAATGTCTACACTGAGTCTGTACTAGGATGCATTCCAAATATGGGCAGATTATTACTACTGCCACGCCCACAATTAACCAAAAATCATTACTAGGTTCCTATTAAAGATTTTTCAACAAAAATCACAGGAATGTTGCGGGTACTAACATTAAACACCACACAAAAAATGGGCGTATTATTTCTACAGCCACGCCCACTATGGACATATTATTATACCTTACAACCCATATAATATTTTTGGACGAAATTTTATTTTGGTACGTATATGGACCGCACAACGCCATATACAAGATTCGGTGTCGATCAGAGGAAGAATACGCCTCCTTCCCATATAATGAACTTTGGGGACCCTAATTAAAGACAATTACCCTATCTATGCTTCTAGTGATGATATATGAAAACAAATTGGTAGATGTCTACACTGAGTCTGTACTAGGATGCATTCCAAATATGGGCAGATTGTTACTACTGCCACGCCCACAATTAACCAAAAATCATTACTAGATTCCTATTAAAGGTTTCTCAACGAAATTTCACAGGAATATTACGGGTACTAACATTAAACACCACACAAAAATTGGGCGTATTATTTGTGCACCCACGCCCACTATTGACATATTATTATAACTTGCGACCTATACAAAATTTGGGACGAAATTTTATATTAGTACGTACATGGACCCTACAAAGCCATATACAAGATTCGGGGAAGATCAGAGGAAGGATACGCCTCCTTCCCATATAATGAACTTTGGGGACCCCAATGAAAGACAATTACCCTATCTATGCTTCTAGTGATGATATATGAAAACAAATTGGTAGATGTATACACTGGTCTGTACTAGCATGCATTCCAAATATGGGCAGATTAGTACTACTGCCACGCCCACAATTAACCAAAAATTATTACTAGGTTCCTATTAAAGATTTCTCAACGAAATTGGACAGGAATGTTGCGGGTACTAACATTAAACACCACACAAAAAATGGGCGTGTTATTTCTACAGCCACGCCCACTATTGACATATTATTATACCTTACAACCTATATAATATTTTTGGACGAAATTTTATATGGGTACGTATATGGACCCTACAAAGCCATATACAAGATTCGGGGTAGATCAGAGGAAGGATACGCCTCCTTCCCATATAATGAGCTTTGGGGATCTCACTTAAAGACAATTACCCTATCTATGCTTCTAGTGATGATATATGACAACAAATTGTTAGTTGTATACACTGGGTCTTTACTAGCATGCATTCCAAATATGGGCAGATTGTTACTACTGCCACGCCCACAATTAACCAAAAATCATTACTAGGTTCCTATTAAAGATTTTTCATCAAAAATCACAGGAATGTTGAGGGTACTAACATTAAACACCACACAAAAAATGGGCGTATTATTTCTACAGCATACAATATTTTTTGGACGAAATTTTATATTAGTACATATATGGACCCTACAAAGCCATATACAAGATTCGGGGTCGATCAGAGGAATAATACGCCTCCTTCCCATATAATGAACTTTGGGGACCCCAATTAAAGACAATTACCCTATCTATGCTTCTAGTGATGATATATGAAAACAAATTGGTAGATGTATACACTGGGTCTGTACTAGCCGGCATTCCAAATATGCGCAGATTATTTCTACTGCCACGCCCACAATTAACCGAAAATTATTACTAAGTTCCTACTAAAGATTTTTCAACAAAAATCACAGGAATGTTTCGGGTACTAACATGAAACACCACACAAAAAATGAGCGTGTTATTTCTACAGCCACGCCCACTATTGACATATTATTATAACTTGCGATCTATACAATATTTTTGGACGAAAATTTATATTAGTATGTATATGGACTATACAAAGCCAAAACAAGATTCGGGGTCGATCAGACGAAGGATACGCCTCCTTCCCATATAATGAGCATTGGCGACCTCACTTAAAGACAATTACCCTATCTATGCTTCTAGTCATGATATATGAAAACGAATTGGTAAATGTCTACACTGGGTCTGTACTAGGATGCATTCCAAATATGGGCAGATTATTACTACTGCCACGCCCACAATTAACCAAAAATCATTACTAGATTCCTATTAAAGATTTTTCAACAAAAATCACAGGAATGTTGCGGGTACTAACATTAAACACCACACAAAAAATGGGCGTGTTATTTCTACAGCCACGCCCACTATTGACATATTATTATACCTTACAACCTATATAATATTTTTGTTCGAAATTTTATATGGGTACGTATATGGACCCTACAAAGCCATATACAAGATTCGGGGTAGATCAGAGGAAGGATACGCCTCCTTCAAATATAATGAGCTTTGGGGATCTCACTTAAAGACAATTACCCTATCTAGGCTTCTAATGATGATATATGAAAACAAATTGTTAGATGTATACACTGGGTCTGTACTAGCATGCATTCCAAATATGGGCAGATTGTTACTACTGCCACGCCCACAATTAACCAAAAATCATTACTAGGTTCCTATTAAAGATTTTTCAACAAAAATCACAGGAATGTTGCGGGTACTAACATTAAACACCACACAAAAAATGGACGTTTTATTTCTACAGCCACGCCCACTATTGACATATTATTATAACTTGCGACCTATGAAATATTTTTGGACGAAATTTTATATTAGTACGTACATGGACCCTACAAAGCCATATACAAGATTCGGGGTCGATCAGAGGAAGGATACGCCTCCCTCCCATATAATGAACTTTGGGGACCTCACTTAAAGACAATTACTCTATCTATGTTTCTAGTGATGATATATGAAAACGAATTGGTAAATGTCTACACTGGGTCTGCACTAGGATGCATTCCAAATATGGGCAGATTATTACTACTGCCACGCCCACAATTAACCAAAAATCATTACTAGGTTCCTATTAAAGATTTTTCAACAAAAATCACAGGAATGTTGCGGGTACTAACATTAAACACCACACAAAAAATGGGCGTGTTATTTCTACAGCCACGCCCACTATTGACATATTATTATACCTTACAACCTATATAATATTTTTGGACGAAATTTTATATGGGTACGTATATGGACCCTACAAAGCCATATACAAGATTCGGGGAAGATCAGAGGAAGGCTACGCCTCCTTCCCATATAATGAGCTTTGGGGATCTCACTTAAAGACAATTACCCTATCTATGCTTCTAGTGATGATATATGACAACAAATTGTTAGATGTATACACTGGGTCTTTACTAGCATGCATTCCAAATATGGGCAGATTGTTACTACTGCCACGCCCACAATTAACCAAAAATCATTACTAGGTTCCTATTAAAGATTTTTCAACAAAAATCACAGGAATGTTGAGGGTACTAACATTAAACACCACACAAAAAATGGGCGTATTATTTCTACAGCCACGCCAACTATGGACATATTATTATACCTTACAACCTATATAATATTTTTGGACAAAATTTTATTTTGGTACGTATATGGACCGCACAACGCCATATACAAGATTCGGGGTCGATCAGAGGAAGGATACGCCTCCCTCCCATATAATGAACTTTGGGGGCCTCACTTAAAGACAATTAACCTATCTATGCTTCTAGTGATGATATGTGAATACGAATTGGTAAATTTCTACACTGGGTCTGTGCTAGGATACATTCCAAATATGGGCAGATTATTACTACTGCCACGCCCACAATTAACCAAAAATCATTACTAGGTTCCTATTAAAGATTTTTCAACAAAAATCACAGGAATGTTGCGGGTACTAACATTAAACACCACACAAAAAATGGGCGTATTATTTCTACAGCCACGCCCACTATGGACATATTATTATACCTTACAACCCATATAATATTTTTGGACGAAATTTTATTTTGGTACGTATATGGACCGCACAACGCCATATACAAGATTCGGGGTCGATCAGAGGAAGAATACGCCTCCTTCCCATATAATGAACTTTGGGGACCCTAATTAAAGACAATTACCCTATCTATGCTTCTAGTGATGATATATGAAAACAAATTGGTAGATGTCTACACTGAGTCTGTACTAGGATGCATTCCAAATATGGGCAGATTGTTACTACTGCCACGCCCACAATTAACCAAAAATCATTACTAGATTCCTATTAAAGGTTTCTCAACGAAATTTCACAGGAATATTACGGGTACTAACATTAAACACCACACAAAAATTGGGCGTATTATTTGTGCACCCACGCCCACTATTGACATATTATTATAACTTGCGACCTATACAAAATTTGGGACGAAATTTTATATTAGTACGTACATGGACCCTACAAAGCCATGTACAAGATTCGGGGTCAATCAGAGGAAGGATACGCCTCCTCCCCATATAATGAACTTTGGGGACCCCAATGAAAGACAATTACCCTATCTATGCTTCTAGTGATGATATATGAAAACAAATTGGTAGATGTATACACTGGTCTGTACTAGCATGCATTCCAAATATGGGCAGATTAGTACTACTGCCACGCCCACAATTAACCAAAAATTATTACTAGGTTCCTATTAAAGATTTCTCAACGAAATTGGACAGGAATGTTGCGGGTACTAACATTAAGCACCACACAAAAAATGGGCGTGTTATTTCTACAGCCACGCCCACTATTGACATATTATTATAACTTGCGACCCATACAATATTTTTGGACGAAATTTTATATTAGTACGTATATGGACCCTACAAAGCCATATACAAGATTCGGGGTCGATCAGACGAAGGATACGCCTCCTTCCCATATAATGAGCTTTGGGGACCTCACTTACAGACAATTACCCTATCTATGCTTCTAGTGATGATATATGAAAACAAATTGGTAGATGTATACACTGGGTCTGTACTAGCATGCATTCCAAATATGGGCAGATTGCTGCTACTGCCACGCCCACAATTACGCAAAAATCATTACTAGGTTCCTATTAAAGATTTCTCAACGAAATCTCACAGGAATGTTGCGGGTACCAACATTAAACACCACACAAAATTGGTCGTGTTATTTCTACAGCCACGCCCACTATTGACATATTATTATAACTTGCGACCTATACAATATTTTTGACCGAAATTTTATATTAGTACGTATATGGACCCTACAAAGCCATATACAAGATTCGGGGTCGATCAGAGGAAGGATACGCCTCCCT
This sequence comes from Clusia tigrina, assembly GCA_920105625.2. Lineage (NCBI taxonomy): Eukaryota > Metazoa > Arthropoda > Insecta > Diptera > Clusiidae > Clusia > Clusia tigrina. The sequence continues at coordinate 74,815,678 of OV050030.1, forward strand.
CCCATATAATGAACTTTGGGGACCTCACTTAAAGACAATTACTCTATCTATGTTTCTAGTGATGATATATGAATACGAATTGGTAAATTTATACACTGGGTCTGCACTAGGATGCATTCCAAATATGGGCAGATTATTACTACTGACACGCCCACAATTAACCAAAAATCATTACTAGGTTCCTATTAAAGATTTTTCAACAAAAATCACAGGAATGTTGCGGGTACTAACATTAAACACCACACAAAAAATGGGCGTGTTATTTTTACAGCCACGCCCACTATTGACATATTATTATACCTTACAACCTATGCAATATTTTTGGACGAAATTTTATATTAGTACGTACATGGACCCTACAAAGCCATATACAAGATTCGGGGTCGATCAGACGAAGGATACGCCTCCTTCCCATATAATGAGCATTGGCGACCTCACTTAAAGACAATTACCCTATCTATGCTTCTTGTCATGATATATGAAAACGAATTGGTAAATGTCTACACTAGGTCTGTACTAGGAAGCATTCCAAATATGGGCAGATTATTACTACTGCCACGCCCACAATTAACCAAAAATCATTACTAGATTCCTATTAAAGATTTTTCAACAAAAATGACAGGAATGTTGCGGGTACTAACATTAAACACCACACAAAAAATGGGCGTGTTATTTCTACAGCCACGCCCACTATTGACATATTATTATACCTTACAAACTATATAATATTTTTGGACGAAATTTTATATGGGTACGTATATGGACCCTACAAAGCCATATACAAGATTCGGGGTAGATCAGAGGAAGGATACGCCTCCTTCCCATATAATGAGCTTTGGGGATCTCACTTAAACACAATTACCCTATCTATGCTTCTATTGATGATATATGACAACAAATTGTTAGATGTATACACTGGGTCTTTACTAGCATGCATTCCAAATATGGGCAGATTGTTACTACTGCCACGCCCACAATTAACCAAAAATCATTACTAGGTTCCTATTAAAGATTTTTCAACAAAAATCACAGGAATGTTGAGGGTACTAACATTAAACACCACACAAAAAATGGGCGTATTATTTCTACAGCCACGCCAACTATGGACATATTATTATACCTTACAACCTATATAATATTTTTGGACGAAATTTTATTTTGGTACGTATATGGACCGCACAACGCCATATACAAGATTCGGGGTCGATCAGAGGAAGGATACGCCTCCCTCCCATATAATGAACTTTGGGGACCTCACTTAAAGACAATTAACATATCTATGCTTCTAGTGATGATATGTGAATACGAATTGGTAAATTTCTACACTGGGTCTGTACTAGGATGCATTCCAAATATGGGCAGATTATTACTACTGCCACGCCCACAATTAACCAAAAATCATTACTAGGTTAATATTAAAGATTTCTCAACGAAATTTCACAGGAAAATTGCGTGTACTAACATTAAACACCACACAAAAATTGGGCGTATTATATCTACAGCCACGCCCACTATTGAAATATTATTATAACTTGCGACCTATACAAAATTTATGGACAAAATTTTATATTAGTACGTACATGGACCCTACAAAGCCATATACAAGATTCGGGGTCAATCAGACGAAGGATACGCCTCCTTCCCATATAATGAGCTTTGGGGATCTCACTTAAAGACAATTACCCTATCTAGGCTTCTAGTGATGATATATGAAAACAAATTGTTAGATGTATACACTGGGTCTGTACTAGCATGCATTCCAAATATGGGCAGATTGATGCTAATGCCACTCCCACAATTACCCAAAAATCATTACTAGGTTCCTATTAAAGATTTCTCAACGAGATTTCACAGGAATGTTGCGGGTACCAACATTAAACACCACACAAAAAATGGGCGTGTTATTTATACAGCGACGCCCACTATTGACATATTATTATAACTTGCGACCTATACAATATTTTTGGACGAAATTTTATATTAGTACTTATATGGACCTTACAAAGCCATATACAAGATTCGGGGTCGATCAGAGGAAGGATACGCCTCCTTCCCATATAATGAGCTTTGGGGACCTCACTTAAAGACAATTACCCTATCTAAGCTTCTAGTCATGATATATGAAAACGAATTGGTAAATGTCTACACTGAGTCTGTACTAGGATGCATTCCAAATATGGGCAGATTATTACTACTGCCACGCCCACAATTAACTAAAAATCATTACTAGGTTCCTATTAAAGATTTTTCAACAAAAATCACAGGAATGTTGCGGGTACTAACATTAAACACCACACAAAAAATGGGCGTATTATTTCTACAGCCACGCCCACTATGGACATATTATTATACCTTACAACCCATATAATCTTTTTGGACGAAATTTTATTTTGGTACGTATATGGACCGCACAACGCCATATACAAGATTCGGGGTCGATCAGAGGAAGAATACGCCTCCTTCCCATATAATGAACTTTGGGGACCCTAATTAAAGACAATTACCCTATCTATGCTTCTAGTGATGATATATGAAAACAAATTGGTAGATGTCTACACTGAGTCTGTACTAGGATGCATTCCAAATATGGGCAGATTGTTACTACTGCCACGCCCACAATTAACCAAAAATCATTACTAGATTCCTATTAAAGGTTTCTCAACGAAATTTCACAGGAATATTACGGGTACTAACATTAAACACCACACAAAAATTGGGCGTATTATTTGTGCACTCACGCCCACTATTGACATATTATTATAACTTGCGACCTATACAAAATTTGGGACGAAATTTTATATTAGTACGTACATGGACCCTACAAAGCCATGTACAAGATTCGGGGTCAATCAGAGGAAGGATACGCCTCCTCCCCATATAATGAACTTTGGGGACCCCAATGAAAGACAATTACCCTATCTATGCTTCTAGTGATGATATATGAAAACAAATTGGTAGATGTATACACTGGTCTGTACTAGCATGCATTCCAAATATGGGCAGATTAGTACTACTGCCACGCCCACAATTAACCAAAAATTATTACTAGGTTCCTATTAAAGATTTCTCAACGAAATTGGACAGGAATGTTGCGGGTACTAACATTAAGCACCACACAAAAAATTGGCGTGTTATTTCTACAGCCACGCCCACTATTGACATATTATTATAACTTGCGACCCATACAATATTTTTGGACGAAATTTTATATTAGTACGTATATGGACCCTACAAAGCCATATACAAGATTCGGGGTCGATCAGACGAAGGATACGCCTCCTTCCCATATAATGAGCTTTGGGGACCTCACTTACAGACAATTACCCTATCTATGCTTCTAGTCATGATATATGAAAACGAATTGGTAAATGTCTACACTGGGTCTGTACTAGGATGCATTCCAAATATGGGCAGGTTATTACTACTGCCACGCCCACAATTAACCAAAAATCATTACTAGGTTCCTATTAAAGATTTTTCAACAAAAATCTCAGGTATGTTGCGGGACTAACATTAAACACCACACAAAAAATGGGCGTGTTATTTCTACAGCCACGCCCACTATTGACTTATTATTATACCTTACGATCTATATAATATTTTTGGACGAAATTTTATATTGGTACTTTAATGGACCCTACAAAGCCATATACAAGAGTCGGGGTAGATCAGAGGAAGGATACGCCTCCCTCCCATATAATGAACTTTGGGGACCTCACTTAAAGACAATTAACCTATCTATGCTTCTAGTGATGATATATGAATACGAATTGGTAAATTTCTACACTGGGTCTGTACTAGGATGCATTCCAAATATGGGCAGATTATTACTACTACCACGCCCACAATTAACCAAAAATCATTACTAGGTTAATATTAAAGATTTTTCAACAAAAATCACAGGAATGTTGCGGGTACTAATATTAAACACCACACAAAAAATGGGCGTGTTATTTCTACAGCCACGCCCACTATTGACATATTATAACTTGCGACCTATACAATATTTTTGGACGAAATTTTATATTAGTACGTATATTGACCCTACAAAGCCATATACAAGATTCGGGGTCGATCAGACGAAGGATACGCCTCCTTCCCATATAATGAGCGTTGGCGACCTCACTTAAAGACAATTACCCTATCTATGCTTCTAGTCATGATATATGAAAACGAATTGGTAAATGTCTACACTGGGTCTGTACTAGGATGCATTCCAAATATGGGCAGATTATTACTACTGCCACGCCCACAATTAACCAAAAATCATTACTAGATTCCTATTAAAGATTTTTCAACAAAAATCACAGGAATGTTGCGGGTACTAACATTAAACACCACACAAAAAATGGGCGTGTTATTTCTACAGCCACGCCCACTATTGACATATTATTATACCTTACAACCTATATAATATTTTTGGACGAAATTTTATATGGGTACGTATATGGACCCTACAAAGCCATATACAAGATTCGGGGTAGATCAGAGGAAGGATACGCCTCCTTCCCATATAATGAGCTTTGGGGATCTCACTTAAAGACAATTACCCTATCTAGGCTTGCAGTGATGATATATGAAAACAAATTGTTAGATGTATACACTGGGTCTGTACTAGCATGCATTCCAAATATGGGCAGATTGTTACTACTGCCACGCCCACAATTAACCAAAAATCATTACTAGGTTCCTATTAAAGATTTTTCAACAAAAATCACAGGAATGCTGCGGGTACTAACATTAAACACCACACAAAAAATGGGCGTTTTATTTCTACAGCCACGCCCACTATTTACTTATTCTTATAACTTGCGACCTATACAATATTTTTTGGACGAAATTTTATATTTGTACATATATGGACCCTACAAAGCGATATACAAGATTCGGGGTCGATCAGAGGAATAATACGCCTCCTTCCCATATAATGAACTTTGGGGACCCCAATTAAAGACAATTACCCTATCTATGCTTCTAGTGATGATATATGAAAACAAATTGGTAGATGTATACACTGGGTCTGTACTAGCCGGCATTCCAAATAAGCGCAGATTATTTCTACTGCCACGCCCACAATTAACCGAAAATTATTACTAAGTTCCTATTAAAGATTTTTCAACAAAAATCACAGGAATGTTTCGGGTACTAACATGAAACACCACACAAAAAATGAGCGTGTTATTTCTACAGCCACGCCCACTATTGACATATTATTATAACTTGCGATCTATACAATATTTTTGGACGAAAATTTATATTAGTATGTATATGGACTATACAAAGCCAAAACAAGATTCGGGGTCGATCAGACGAAGGATACGCCTCCTTCCCATATAATGAGCATTGGCGACCTCACTTAAAGACAATTACCCTATCTATGCTTCTAGTCATGATATATGAAAACGAATTGGTAAATGTCTACACTGGGTCTGTACTAGGATGCATTCCAAATATGGGCAGATTATTACTACTGCCACGCCCACAATTAACCAAAAATCATTACTAGATTCCTATTAAAGATTTTTCAACAAAAATCACAGGAATGTTGCGGGTACTAACATTAAACACCACACAAAAAATGGGCGTGTTATTTCTACAGCCACGCCCACTATTGACATATTATTATACCTTACAACCTATATAATATTTTTGTTCGAAATTTTATATGGGTACGTATATGGACCCTACAAAGCCATATACAAGATTCGGGGTAGATCAGAGGAAGGATACGCCTCCTTCAAATATAATGAGCTTTGGGGATCTCACTTAAAGACAATTACCCTATCTAGGCTTCTAATGATGATATATGAAAACAAATTGTTAGATGTATACACTGGGTCTGTACTAGCATGCATTCCAAATATGGGCAGATTGTTACTACTGCCACTCCCACAATTAACCAAAAATCATTACTAGGTTCCTATTAAAGATTTTTCAACAAAAATCACAGGAATGTTGCGGGTACTAACATTAAACACCACACAAAAAATGGACGTTTTATTTCTACAGCCACGCCCACTATTGACATATTATTATAACTTGCGACCTATACAATATTTTTGGACGATATTTTATATTAGTACATATATGGACCCTACAAAGCCATATACAAGATTCGGGGTCGATCAGAGGAAGAATACGCCTCCTTCCCATATAATGAACTTTGGGGACCCCAATTAAAGACAATTACCCTATCTATGCTTCTAGTGATGATATATGAAAACAAATTGGTAGATGTATACACTGGGTCTGTACTAGCCGGCATTCCAAATATGCGCAGATTATTTCTACTGCCACGCCCACAATTAACCGAAAATTATTACTAACTTCCTATTAAAGATTTTTCAAGAAAAATCACAGGAATGTTGCGGGTACTAACATTAAACACCACACAAAAAATGAGCGTGTTATTTCTACAGCCACGCCCACTATTGACATATTATTATAACTTGCGATCTATACAATATTTTTGGACGAAATTTTATATTAGTATGTATATGTACCCTACAAAGCCAAAACAAGATTCGGGGTCGATCAGACGAAGTATTCGCCTCCTTCCCATATAATGAGCTTTGGGGATCTCACTTAAAGACAATTACCCTATCTATGCTTCTAGTGATGATATATGAAAACAAATTGTTAGATGTATACACTGGGTCTGTACTAGCATGCATTCCAAATATGGGCAGATTGTTACTACTGCCACGCCCACAATTAACCAAAAATCATTACTAGGTTCCTATTAAAGATTTTTCAACAAAAATCACAGGAATGTTGAGGGTACTAACATTAAATACCACACAAAAAATGGGCGTATTATTTCTACAGCCACGCCAACTATGGACATATTATTATACCTTACAACCTATATAATATTTTTGGACGAAATTTTATTTTGGTACGTACATATATGGACCGCACAACGCCATATACAAGATTCGGGGTCGATCAGAGGAAGAATACGCCTCCTTCCCATATAATGAACTTTGGGGACCCCAATTAAAGACAATTACTCTATCTATGTTTCTAGTGATGATATATGAAAACGAATTGGTAGATGTATACACTGGGTCTGTACTAGCACGCATTCCAAATATGGGCAGATTATCACTATTGCCACGCCCACAATTAACCAAAAATCATTACTAGGTTCCTATTAAAGATTTTTCAACAAAAATCACAGGAATGTTGAGGGTACTAACATTAAATACCACACAAAAAATGGGCGTATTATTTCTACAGCCACGCCAACTATGGACATATTATTATACCTTACAACCTATATAATATTTTTGGACGAAATTTTATTTTGGTACGTACATATATGGACCGCACAACGCCATATACAAGATTCGGGGTCGATCAGAGGAAGAATACGCCTCCTTCCCATATAATGAACTTTGGGGACCCCAATTAAAGACAATTACCCTATCTATGCTTCTAGTGATGATATATGAAAACAAATTGGTGGATGTATACACTGGGTCTGTACTAGCATGCATTCCAAATATGGGCAGATTGTTGCTACTGCCACGCCCACAATTACGCAAAAATCATTACTAGGTTCCTATTAAAGATTTCTCAACGAAATTTCACAGGAATGTTGCGGGTACCAACATTAAACACCACACAAAAAATGGGCGTTTTATTTCTACAGCCACGCCCACTATTGACATATTATTATAACTTGCGACCTATACAATATTTTTGACCGAAATTTTACATTAGTACGTATATGGACCCTACAAAGCCATATACAAGATTCGGGGTCGATCAGAGGAAGGATACGCCTCCCTCCCATATAATGAACTTTGGGGACCTCACTTAAAGACAATTACTCTATCTATGTTTCTAGTGATGATATATGAAAACGAATTGGTAAATGTCTACACTGGGTCTGCACTAGGATGCATTCCAAATATGGGCAGATTATTACTACTGCCACGCCCACAATTAACCAAAAATCATTACTAGGTTCCTATTAAAGATTTTTCAACAAAAATCACAGGACTGTTGCGGGTACTAACATTAAACACCACACAAAAAATGGGCGTGTTATTTCTACAGCCACGCCCACTATTGACATATTATTATACCTTACAACCTATATAATATTTTTGGACGAAATTTTATATTGGTACGTATATGGACCCTACAAAGCCATATACAAGATAAGGGGTAGATCAGAGGAAGGATACGCCTCCTTCCCATATAATGAGCTTTGGGGATCTCACTTAAACACAATTACCCTATCTATGCTTCTAGTGATGATATATGAAAACAAATTGGTAGATAAATACACTGGGTCTGTACTAGCCGGCATTCCAAATATGCGCAGATTATTTCTACTGCCACGCCCATAACTAACCGAAAATTATTACTAAGTTCCTATTAAAGATTTTTCAACAAAAATCACAGGAATGTTGCGGGTACTAACATTAAACACCACACAAAAAATGAGCGTGTTATTTCTACGGCCACGCCCACTACTGACATATTATTATAACTTGCGATCGCCCACAATTAAGCAAAAATCATTACTAGGTTCCTATTAAAGATTTTTCAACAAAAATCACAGGAATGTTGAGGGTACTAACATTAAACACCACACAAAAAATGGGCGTGTTATTTCTACAGCCACGCCCACTATTGACATATTATTATAACTTGCGATCGCCCACAATTAAGCAAAAATCATTACTAGGTTCCTATTAAAGATTTTTCAACAAAAATCACAGGAATGTTGAGGGTACTAACATTAAACACCACACAAAAAATGGGCGTGTTATTTCTACAGCCACGCCCACTATTGACATATTATTAAAACTTGCGACCCATACAATATTTTTGGACGAAATTTTATATTAGTACGTACATGGACCCTACAAAGCCATATACAAGATTCGGGGTCGATCAGACGAAGGATACGCCTCCTTCCCATATAATGAGCATTGGCGACCCCAATTAAAGACAATTACCCTATCTATGCTTCTAGTCATGATATATGAAAACGAATTGGTAAATTTCTACACTGGGTCTGTACTAGCATGCATTCCAAATATGGGCAGATTGTTGCTACTGCCACGCCCACAATTACGCAAAAATCATTACTAGGTTCCTATTAAAGATTTCTCAACGAAATTTCACAGGAATGTTGCGGGTACCAACATTAAACACCACACAAAATTGGTCGTGTTATTTCTACAGCCACGCCCACTATTGACATATTATTATAACTTGCGACCTATACAATATTTTTGACCGAAATTTTATATTAGTACGTATATGGACCCTACAAAGCCATATGCAAGATTCGGGGTCGATCAGAGGAAGGATACGCCTCCCTCCCATATAATGAACTTTGGGGACCTCACTTAAAGACAATTACTCTATCTATGTTTCTAGTGATGATATATGAAAACGAATTGGTAAATGTCTACACTGGGTCTGCACTAGGATGCATTCCAAATATGGGCAGATTATTACTACTGCCACGCCCACAATTAACCAAAAATCATTACTAGGTTCCTATTAAAGATTTTTCAACAAAAATCACAGGAATGTTGCGGGTACTAACATTAGACACCACACAAAAAATGGGCGTGTTATTTCTACAGCCACGCCCACTATTGACATATTATTATACCTTACAACCTATATAATATTTTTGGACGAAATTTTATTTTGGTACGTATATGGACCCTACAAAGCCTTATACAAGATAAGGGGTAGATCAGAGGAAGGATACGCCTCCTTCCCATATAATGAGCTTTGGGGATCTCACTTAAACACAATTACCCTATCTATGCTTCTAGTGATGATATATGAAAACAAATTGGTAGATAAATACACTGGGTCTGTACTAGCCGGCATTCCAAATATGCGCAGATTATTTCTACTGCCACGCCCATAACTCACCGAAAATTATTACTAAGTTCCTATTAAAGATTTTTCAACAAAAATCACAGGAATGTTGCGGGTACTAACATTAAACACCACACAAAAAATTAGCGTGTTATTTCCACGGCCACGCCCACTATTGACATATTATTATAACTTGCGATCGCCCACAATTAAGCAAAAAATCATTACTAGGTTCCTATTAAAGATTTTTCAACAAAAATCACAGGAATGTTGAGGGTACTAACATTAAACACCACACAAAAAATGGGCGTGTTATTTCTACAGCCACGCCCACTATTGACATATTATTATAACTTGCGACCCATACAATATTTTTGGACGAAATTTTATATTAGTACGTACATGGACCCTACAAAGCCATATACAAGATTCGGGGTCGATCAGACGAAGGATACGCCTCCTTCCCATATAATGAACATTGGCGACCTCACTTAAAGACAATTACCCTATCTATGCTTCTTGTCATGATATATGAAAACGAATTGGTAAATGTCTACACTGGGTCTGTACTAGGATGCATTCCAAATATGGGCAGATTATTACTACTGCCACGCCCACAATTAACCAAAAATCATTACTAGATTCCTATTAAAGATTTTTCAACAAAAATGACAGGAATGTTGCGGGTACTAACATTAAACACCACACAAAAAATGGGCGTGTTATTTCTACAGCCACGCCCACTATTGACATATTATTATACCTTACAACCTATATAATATTTTTGGACGAAATTTTATATGGGTACGTATATGGACCCTACAAAGCCATATACAAGATTCGGGGTAGATCAGAGGAACGATACGCCTCCTTCCCATATAATGAGCTTTGGGGATCTCACTTAAAGACAATTACCCTATCTAGGCTTCTAGTGATGATATATGAAAACAAATTGTTAGATGTATACACTGGGTCTGTACTAGCATGCATTCCACATATGGGCAGATTGTTTCTACTGCCACGCCCACAATTAACCGAAAATCATTACTAGGTTCCTATTATAGATTTTTCTCCAAAAATCACAGGAAAGTTGCGGGTACTAACATTAAACACCACACAAAAACTGGGCGTTTTATTTCTACAGCCACGCCCACTATTGACATATTATTATAACTTGTGACCTATACAATATTTTTGGACGAAATTTTATATTAGTACATATATGGACCCTACAAAGCCATATACAAGATTCGGGGTCGATCAGAGGAAGAATACGCCTCCTTCCCATATAATGAACTTTGGGGACCCCAATTAAAGACAATTACCCTATCTATGCTTCTAGTGATGATATATGAAAACAAATTGGTAGATGTATACACTGGGTCTGTACTAGCCGGCATTCCAAATATGCGCAGATTATTTCTACTGCCACGCCCACAATTAACCGAAAATTATTACTAAGTTCCTATTAAAGATTTTTCAACAAAAATCACAGGAATGTTGCGGGTACTAACATTAAACACCACGCAAAAAATGAGCGTGTTATTTCTACGGCCACGCCCACTATTGACATATTATTATAACTTGCGATCTATACAATATTTTTGGACTAAATTTTATATTAGTATGTATATGGACCCTACAAAGCCAAAACAAGATTCGGGGACGATCAGACGAAGGATACGCCTCCTTCCCATATAATGAGCTTTGGGGACTTCACTTAAAGACAATTACCCTATCTATGCTTCTAGTCATGATATATGAAAACGAATTGGTAAATGTCTACACTGAGTCTGTACTAGGATGCATTCCAAATATGGGCAGATTATTACTACTGCCACGCCCACAATTAACCAAAAATCATTACTAGGTTCCTATTAAAGATTTTTCAACAAAAATCACAGGAATGTTGCGGGTACTAACATTAAACACCACACAAAAAATGGGCGTATTATTTCTACAGCCACGCCCACTATGGACATATTATTATACCTTACAGCCCATATAATATTTTTGGACGAAATTTTATTTTGGTACGTATATGGACCGCACAACGCCATATACAAGATTCGGGGTCGATCAGAGGAAGAATACGCCTCCTTCCCATATAATGAACTTTGGGGACCCTAATTAAAGACAATTACCCTATCTATGCTTCTAGTGATGATATATGAAAACAAATTGGTAGATGTCTACACTGAGTCTGTACTAGGATGCATTCCAAATATGGGCAGATTGTTACTACTGCCACGCCCACAATTAACCAAAAATCATTACTAGATTCCTATTAAAGGTTTCTCAACGAAATTTCACAGGAATATTACGGGTACTAACATTAAACACCACACAAAAATTTGGCGTATTATTTGTGCACCCACGCCCACTATTGACATATTATTATAACTTGCGACCTATACAAAATTTGGGACGAAATTTTATATTAGTACGTACATGGACCCTACAAAGCCATGTACAAGATTCGGGGTCAATCAGAGGAAGGATACGCCTCCTCCCCATATAATGAACTTTGGGGACCCCAATGAAAGACAATTACCCTATCTATGCTTCTAGTGATGATATATGAAAACAAATTGGTAGATGTATACACTGGTCTGTACCAGCATGCATTCCAAATATGGGCAGATTATTACTACTGCCACGCCCACAATTAACCAAAAATTATTACTAGGTTCCTATTAAAGATTTCTCAACGAAATTGGACAGGAATGTTGCGGGTACTAACATTAAGCACCACACAAAAAATGGGCGTGTTATTTCTACAGCCACGCCCACTATTGACATATTATTATAACTTGCGACCCATACAATATTTTTGGACGAAATTTTATATTAGTACGTATATGGACCCTACAAAGCCATATACAAGATTCGGGGTCGATCAGACGAAGGATACGCCTCCTTCCCATATAATGAGCTTTGGGGACCTCACTTACAGACAATTACCCTATCTATGCTTCTAGTCATGATATATGAAAACGAATGGGTAAATGTCTACACTTGGTCTGTACTAGGATGCATTCCAAATATGGGCAGGTTATTACTACTGCCACGCCCACAATTAACCAAAAATCATTACTAGGTTCCTATTAAAGATTTTTCAACAAAAATCTCAGGTATGTTGCGGGACTAACATTAAACACCACACAAAAAATGGGCGTGTTATTTCTACAGCCACGCCCACTATTGACTTATTATTATACCTTACAATCTATATAATATTTTTGGACGAAATTTTATATTGGTACGTTAATGGACCCTACAAAGCCATATACAAGAGTCGGGGTAGATCAGAGGAAGGATACGCCACCCTCCCATATAATGAACTTTGGGGACCTCACTTAAAGACAATTACCCTATCTATGCTTCTAGTGATGATATATGAATACGAATTGGTGGATGTATACACTGGGTCTGTACTAGCATGCATTCCAAATATGGGCAGATTGTTGCTACTGCCACGCCCACAATATGTATATGGACCCTACAAAGCCATATACAAGATTCGGGGTCGATCAGAGGAAGGATACGCCTCCCTCCCATATAATGAACTTTGGGGACCTCACTTAAAGACAATTACTCTATCTATGTTTCTAGTGATGATATATGAAAACGAATTGGTAAATGTCTACACTGGGTCTGCACTAGGATGCATTCCAAATATGGGCAGATTATTACTACTGCCACGCCCACAATTAACCAAAAATCATTACTAGGTTCCTATTAAAGATTTTTCAACAAAAATCACAGGAATGTTGCGGGTACTAACATTAGACACCACACAAAAAATGGGCGTGTTATTTCTACAGCCACGCCCACTATTGACATATTATTATACCTTACAACCTATATAATATTTTTGGACGAAATTTTATTTTGGTACGTATATGGACCCTACAAAGCCTTATACAAGATAAGGGGTAGATCAGAGGAAGGATACGCCTCCTTCCCATATAATGAGCTTTGGGGATCTCACTTAAACACAATTACCCTATCTATGCTTCTAGTGATGATATATGAAAACAAATTGGTAGATAAATACACTGGGTCTGTACTAGCCGGCATTCCAAATATGCGCAGATTATTTCTACTGCCACGCCCATAACTCACCGAAAATTATTACTAAGTTCCTATTAAAGATTTTTCAACAAAAATCACAGGAATGTTGCGGGTACTAACATTAAACACCACACAAAAAATTAGCGTGTTATTTCCACGGCCACGCCCACTATTGACATATTATTATAACTTGCGATCGCCCACAATTAAGCAAAAAATCATTACTAGGTTCCTATTAAAGATTTTTCAACAAAAATCACAGGAATGTTGAGGGTACTAACATTAAACACCACACAAAAAATGGGCGTGTTATTTCTACAGCCACGCCCACTATTGACATATTATTATAACTTGCGACCCATACAATATTTTTGGACGAAATTTTATATTAGTACGTACATGGACCCTACAAAGCCATATACAAGATTCGGGGTCGATCAGACGAAGGATACGCCTCCTTCCCATATAATGAACATTGGCGACCTCACTTAAAGACAATTACCCTATCTATGCTTCTTGTCATGATATATGAAAACGAATTGGTAAATGTCTACACTGGGTCTGTACTAGGATGCATTCCAAATATGGGCAGATTATTACTACTGCCACGCCCACAATTAACCAAAAATCATTACTAGATTCCTATTAAAGATTTTTCAACAAAAATGACAGGAATGTTGCGGGTACTAACATTAAACACCACACAAAAAATGGGCGTGTTATTTCTACAGCCACGCCCACTATTGACATATTATTATACCTTACAACCTATATAATATTTTTGGACGAAATTTTATATGGGTACGTATATGGACCCTACAAAGCCATATACAAGATTCGGGGTAGATCAGAGGAACGATACGCCTCCTTCCCATATAATGAGCTTTGGGGATCTCACTTAAAGACAATTACCCTATCTAGGCTTCTAGTGATGATATATGAAAACAAATTGTTAGATGTATACACTGGGTCTGTACTAGCATGCATTCCACATATGGGCAGATTGTTTCTACTGCCACGCCCACAATTAACCGAAAATCATTACTAGGTTCCTATTATAGATTTTTCTCCAAAAATCACAGGAAAGTTGCGGGTACTAACATTAAACACCACACAAAAACTGGGCGTTTTATTTCTACAGCCACGCCCACTATTGACATATTATTATAACTTGTGACCTATACAATATTTTTGGACGAAATTTTATATTAGTACATATATGGACCCTACAAAGCCATATACAAGATTCGGGGTCGATCAGAGGAAGAATACGCCTCCTTCCCATATAATGAACTTTGGGGACCCCAATTAAAGACAATTACCCTATCTATGCTTCTAGTGATGATATATGAAAACAAATTGGTAGATGTATACACTGGGTCTGTACTAGCCGGCATTCCAAATATGCGCAGATTATTTCTACTGCCACGCCCACAATTAACCGAAAATTATTACTAAGTTCCTATTAAAGATTTTTCAACAAAAATCACAGGAATGTTGCGGGTACTAACATTAAACACCACACAAAAAATGAGCGTGTTATTTCTACGGCCACGCCCACTATTGACATATTATTATAACTTGCGATCTATACAATATTTTTGGACTAAATTTTATATTAGTATGTATATGGACCCTACAAAGCCAAAACAAGATTCGGGGACGATCAGACGAAGGATACGCCTCCTTCCCATATAATGAGCTTTGGGGACTTCACTTAAAGACAATTACCCTATCTATGCTTCTAGTCATGATATATGAAAACGAATTGGTAAATGTCTACACTGAGTCTGTACTAGGATGCATTCCAAATATGGGCAGATTATTACTACTGCCACGCCCACAATTAACCAAAAATCATTACTAGGTTCCTATTAAAGATTTTTCAACAAAAATCACAGGAATGTTGCGGGTACTAACATTAAACACCACACAAAAAATGGGCGTATTATTTCTACAGCCACGCCCACTATGGACATATTATTATACCTTACAGCCCATATAATATTTTTGGACGAAATTTTATTTTGGTACGTATATGGACCGCACAACGCCATATACAAGATTCGGGGTCGATCAGAGGAAGAATACGCCTCCTTCCCATATAATGAACTTTGGGGACCCTAATTAAAGACAATTACCCTATCTATGCTTCTAGTGATGATATATGAAAACAAATTGGTAGATGTCTACACTGAGTCTGTACTAGGATGCATTCCAAATATGGGCAGATTGTTACTACTGCCACGCCCACAATTAACCAAAAATCATTACTAGATTCCTATTAAAGGTTTCTCAACGAAATTTCACAGGAATATTACGGGTACTAACATTAAACACCACACAAAAATTTGGCGTATTATTTGTGCACCCACGCCCACTATTGACATATTATTATAACTTGCGACCTATACAAAATTTGGGACGAAATTTTATATTAGTACGTACATGGACCCTACAAAGCCATGTACAAGATTCGGGGTCAATCAGAGGAAGGATACGCCTCCTCCCCATATAATGAACTTTGGGGACCCCAATGAAAGACAATTACCCTATCTATGCTTCTAGTGATGATATATGAAAACAAATTGGTAGATGTATACACTGGTCTGTACCAGCATGCATTCCAAATATGGGCAGATTATTACTACTGCCACGCCCACAATTAACCAAAAATTATTACTAGGTTCCTATTAAAGATTTCTCAACGAAATTGGACAGGAATGTTGCGGGTACTAACATTAAGCACCACACAAAAAATGGGCGTGTTATTTCTACAGCCACGCCCACTATTGACATATTATTATAACTTGCGACCCATACAATATTTTTGGACGAAATTTTATATTAGTACGTATATGGACCCTACAAAGCCATATACAAGATTCGGGGTCGATCAGACGAAGGATACGCCTCCTTCCCATATAATGAGCTTTGGGGACCTCACTTACAGACAATTACCCTATCTATGCTTCTAGTCATGATATATGAAAACGAATGGGTAAATGTCTACACTTGGTCTGTACTAGGATGCATTCCAAATATGGGCAGGTTATTACTACTGCCACGCCCACAATTAACCAAAAATCATTACTAGGTTCCTATTAAAGATTTTTCAACAAAAATCTCAGGTATGTTGCGGGACTAACATTAAACACCACACAAAAAATGGGCGTGTTATTTCTACAGCCACGCCCACTATTGACTTATTATTATACCTTACAATCTATATAATATTTTTGGACGAAATTTTATATTGGTACGTTAATGGACCCTACAAAGCCATATACAAGAGTCGGGGTAGATCAGAGGAAGGATACGCCACCCTCCCATATAATGAACTTTGGGGACCTCACTTAAAGACAATTAACCTATCTATGCTTCTAGTGATGATATATGAATACGAATTGGTAAATTTCTACACTGGGTCTGTACTAGGATGCATTCCAAATATGGGCAGATTATTACTACTACCACGCCCACAATTAACCAAAAATCATTACTAGGTTAATATTAAAGATTTTTCAACAAAAATCACAGGAATGTTGCGGGTACTAATATTAAACACCACACAAAAAATGGGCGTGTTATTTCTACAGCCACGCCCACTACTGACATATTATTATAACTTGCGACCTATACAATATTTTTGGACGAAATTTTATATTAGTACGTATATTGACCCTACAAAGCCTTATACAAGATTCGGGGTCGATCAGACGAAGGATACGCCTCCTTCCCATATAATGAGCATTGGCGACCTCACTTAAAGACAATTACCCTATCTATGCTTCTAGTCATGATATATGAAAACGAATTGGTAAATGTCTACACTGGGTCTGTACTAGGATGCATTCCAAATATGGGCAGATTATTACTACTGCCACGCCCACAATTAACCAAAAATCATTACTAGATTCCTATTAAAGATTTTTCAACAAAAATCACAGGAATGTTGCGGGTACTAACATTAAACACCACACAAAAAATGGGCGTGTTATTTCTACAGCCACGCCCACTATTGACATATTATTATACCTTACAACCTATATAATATTTTTGGACGAAATTTTATATTGGTACGTATATGGACCCTACAAAGCCATATACAAGATTCGGGGTAGATCAGAGGAAGGATACGCCTCCTTCCCATATAATGAGCTTTGGGGATCTCACTTAAAGACAATTACCCTATCTAGGCTTCTAATGATGATATATGAAAACAAATTGTTAGATGTATACACTGGGTCTGTACTAGCATGCATTCCAAATATGGGCAGATTGTTACTACTGCCACGCCCACAATTAACCAAAAATCATTACTAGGTTCCTATTAAAGATTTTTCAACAAAAATCACAGGAATGTTGAGGGTACTAACATTAAACACCACACAAAAAATGGGCGTATTATTTCTACAGCCACGCCAACTATGGACATATTATTATACCTTACAACCTATATAATATTTTTGGACGAAATTTTATTTTGGTACGTATATGGACCGCACAACGCCATATACAAGATTCGGGGTCGATCAGAGGAAGAATACGCCTCCTTCCCATATAATGAACTTTGGGGACCCCAATTAAAGACAATTACCCTATCTATGCTTCTAGTGATGATATATGAAAACAAATTGGTGGATGTATACACTGGGTCTGTACTAGCATGCATTCCAAATATGGGCAGATTGTTGCTACTGCCACGCCCACAATTACGCAAAAATCATTACTAGGTTCCTATTAAAGATTTCTCAACGAAATTTCACAGGAATGTTGCGGGTACCAACATTAAACACCACACAAAATTGGTCGTGTTATTTCTACAGCCACGCAAACTATTCACATATTATTATAACTTGCGACCTATACAATATTTTTGACCGAAATTTTATATTAGTACGTATATGGACCCTACAAAGCCATATACAAGATTCGGGGTCGATCAGAGGAAGGATACGCCTCCCTCCCATATAATGAACTTTGGGGACCTCACTTAAAGACAATTACCCTATCTATGTTTCTAGTGATGATATATGAAAACGAATTGGTAAATGTCTACACTGGGTCTGCACTAGGATGCATTCCAAATATGGGCAGATTATTACTACTGCCACGCCCACAATTAACCAAAAATCATTACTAGATTCCTATTAAAGATTTTTCAACAAAAATGACAGGAATGTTGCGGGTACTAACATTAAACACCACACAAAAAATGGGCGTGTTATTTCTACAGCCACGCCCACTATTGAGATATTATTATACCTTACAACCTATATAATATTTTGGGACGAAATTTTATATGGGTACGTATATGGACCCTACAAAGCCATATACAAGATTCGGGGTAGATCAGAGGAAGGATACGCCTCCTTCCCATATAATGAGCTATGGGGATCTCACTTAAAGACAATTACCCTATCTAGGCTTCTAGTGATGATATATGAAAACAAATTGTTAGATGTATACACTGGGTCTGTACTAGCATGCATTCCAAATATGGGCAGATTGTTACTACTGCCACGCCCACAATTAACCAAAAATCATTACTAGGTTCCTATTAAAGATTTTTCACCAAAAATCACAGGAATGTTGCGGGTACTAACATTAAACACCACACAAAAAATGGGCGTTTTATTTCTACAGCCACGCCCACTATTGACATATTATTATAACTTGTGACCTATACAATGTTTTTGGACGAAATTTTATATTAGTACATATATGGACCCTACAAATCCATATTCGGGGTCGATCAGAGGAAGAATACGCCTCCTTCCCATATAATGAACTTTGGGGACCCCAATTAAAGACAATTACCCTATCTATGCTTCTAGTGATGATATATGAAAACAAATTGGTAGATGTATACACTGGGTCTGTACTAGCCGGCATTCCAAATATGCGCAGATTATTTCTACTGCCACGCCCACAATTAACCGAAAATTATTACTAAGTTCCTATTAAAGATTTTTCAACAAAAATCACAGGAATGTTGAGGGTACTAACATTAAACACCACACAAAAAATGGGCGTGTTATTTCTACAGCCACGCCCACTATGGACATATTATTATACCTTACAACCTATATAATATTTTTGGACGAAATTTTATTTTGGTACGTATATGGACCGCACAACGCCATATACAAGATTCGGGGTCGATCAGAGGAAGAATACGCCTCCTTCCCATATAATGAACTTTGGGGACCCCAATTAAAGACAATTACCCTATCTATGCTTCTAGTGATGATATATGAAAAGAAATTGGTGGATGTATACACTGGGTCTGTACTAGCATGCATTCCAAATATGGGCAGATTGTTGCTACTGCCACGCCCACAATTACGCAAAAATCATTACTAGGTTCCTATTAAAGATTTCTCAACAAAAATCACAGGAATGTTGCGGGTACTAACATTAAACACCACACAAAAAATGAGCGTGTTATTTCTACAGCCACGCCCACTATTGACATATTATTATAACTTGCGATCTATACAATATTTTTGGACGAAATTTTATATTAGTATGTATATGGACCCTACAAAGCCAAAACAAGATTCGGGGTCGATCAGACGAAGGATACGCCTCCTTCCCATATAATGAGCTTTGGGGATCTCACTTAAAGACAATTACCCTATCTATGCTTCTAGTGATGATATATGAAAACAAATTGTTAGATGTATACACTGGGTCTGTACTAGCATGCATTCCAAATATGGGCAGATTGTTACTACTGCCACACCCACAATTAACCAAAAATCATTACTAGGTTCCTATTAAAGATTTTTCAACAAAAATCACAGGAATGTTGAGGGTACTAACATTAAACACCGCACAAAAAATGGGCGTATTATTTCTACAGCCACGCCCACTATGGACATATTATTATACCTGACAACCTATATAATATTTTTGGACGAAATTTTATATTGGTACGTATATGGACCCTACAAAGCCATATACAAGATTCGGGGTAGATCAGAGGAAGGATACGCCTCCTTCCCAAATAATGAGCTTTGGGGACCCCAATTAAAGACAATTACCCTATCTATGCTTCTAGTGATGATATATGAAAACAAATTGGTAGATGTATACACTGGGTCTGTACTAGCCGGCATTCCAAATATGCGCAGATTATTTCTACTGCCACGCCCACAATTAACCGAAAATTATTACTAAGTTCCTATTAAAGATTTTTCAACAAAAATCACAGGAATGTTGCGGGTACTAACATTAAACACCACACAAAAAATGAGCGTGTTATTTTTACAGCCACGCCCACTATTGACATATTATTATAACTTGCGATCTATACAATATTTTTGGACGAAATTTTATATTAGTATGTATATGGACCCTACAAAGCCAAAACAAGATTCGGGGTCGATCAGACGAAGGATACGCCTCTTTCCCATATAATGAGCTTTGGGGATCTCACTGAAAGACAATTACCCTATCTATGCTTCTAGTGATGATATATGCAAACAAATTGTTAGATGTATACACTGGGTCTGTACTAGCATGCATTCCAAATATGGGCAGATTGTTACTACTGCCACGCCCACAATTAACCAAAAATCATTACTAGGTTCCTATTAAAGATTTTTCAACAAAAATCACAGGAATGTTGAGGGTACTAACATTATACACCACACACAAAATGGGCGTAATATTTCTACAGCCACGCCCACTATGGACATATGATTATACCTTGCAATCTATATAATATTTTTGGACGAAATTTTATTTTGGTACGTATATGGGCCGCACAACGCCATATACAAGATTCGGTGTCGATCAGAGGAAGAATACGCCTCCTTCCCATATAATGAACTTTGGGGACCCGAATTAAAGACAATTACCCTATCTATGCTTCTAGTGATGATATATGAAAACAAATTGGTGGATGTATACACTGAGTCTGTACTAGCATGCATTCCAAATATGGGCAGATTGTTGCTACTGCCACGCCCACAATTACGGAAAAATCATTACTAGGTTCCTATTAAAGATTTTTCAACAAAAATCACAGGAATGTTGCGGGTACTAACATTAAACACCACACAAAAAATTAGCGTGTTATTTCTACAGCCACGCCCACTATTGACATATTATTATAACTTGCGATCTATACAATATTTTTGGACGAAATTTTATATTAGTATGTATATGGACCCTACAAAGCCAAAACAAGATTCGGGGTCGATCAGACGAAGGATACGCCTCTTTCCCATATAATGAGCTTTGGGGATCTCACTTAAAGACAATTACCCTATCTATGCTTCTAGTGATGATATATGAAAACAAATTGTTAGATGTATACACTGGGTCTGTACTAGCATGCATTCCAAATATGGGCAGATTGTTACTACTGCCACGCCCACAATTAACCAAAAATCATTACTAGGTTCCTATTAAAGATTTTTCAACAAAAATCACAGGAATGTTGAGGGTACTAACATTAAACACCACACACAAAATGGGCGTATTATTTCTACAGCCACGCCCACTATGGACATATTATTATACCTTACAACCTATATAATATTTTTGGACGAAATTTTATTTTGGTACGTATATGGACCGCACAACGCCATATACAAGATTCGGGGTCGATCAGAGGAAGAATACGCCTCCTTCCCATATAATGAACTTTGGGGACCCCAATTAAAGACAATTACCCTATCTATGCTTCTAGTGATGATATATGAAAACAAATTGGTGGATGTATATACTGGGTCTGTACTAGCATGCATTCCAAATATGGGCAGATTGTTGCTACTGCCACGCCCACAATTACGCAAAAATCATTACTAGGTTCCTATTAAAGATTTCTCAACGAAATTTCACAGGAATGTTGCGGGTACCAACATTAAACACCACACAAAAAATGGTCGTGTTATTTCTACAGCCACGCCCACTATTGACATATTATTATACCTTACAACCTATATAATATTTTTGGACGAAATTTTATATTGGTACGTATATGGACCCTACAAAGCCATATACAAGATTCGGGGTAGATCAGAGGAAGGATACGCCTCCTTCCCAAATAATGAGCTTTGGGGACCCCAATTAAAGACAATTACCCTATCTATGCTTCTAGTGATGATATATGAAAACAAATTGGTAGATGTATACACTGGGTCTGTACTAGCCGGCATTCCAAATATGCGCAGATTATTTCTACTGCCACGCCCACAATTAACCGAAAATTATTACTAAGTTCCTATTAAAGATTTTTCAACAAAAATCACAGGAATGTTGCGGGTACTAACATTAAACACCACACAAAAAATGAGCGTGTTATTTTTACAGCCACGCCCACTATTGACATATTATTATAACTTGCGATCTATACAATATTTTTGGACGAAATTTTATATTAGTATGTATATGGACCCTACAAAGCCAAAACAAGATTCGGGGTCGATCAGACGAAGGATACGCCTCTTTCCCATATAATGAGCTTTGGGGATCTCACTGAAAGACAATTACCCTATCTATGCTTCTAGTGATGATATATGCAAACAAATTGTTAGATGTATACACTGGGTCTGTACTAGCATGCATTCCAAATATGGGCAGATTGTTACTACTGCCACGCCCACAATTAACCAAAAATCATTACTAGGTTCCTATTAAAGATTTTTCAACAAAAATCACAGGAATGTTGAGGGTACTAACATTATACACCACACACAAAATGGGCGTAATATTTCTACAGCCACGCCCACTATGGACATACCTTGCAATCTATATAATATTTTTGGACGAAATTTTATTTTGGTACGTATATGGGCCGCACAACGCCATATACAAGATTCGGGGTCGATCAGAGGAAGAATACGCCTCCTTCCCATATAATGAACTTTGGGGACCCCAATTAAAGACAATTACCCTATCTATGCTTCTAGTGATGATATATGAAAACAAATTGGTGGATGTATACACTGGGTCTGTACTAGCATGCATTCCAAATATGGGCAGATTGTTGCTACTGCCACGCCCACAATTACGGAAAAATCATTACTAGGTTCCTATTAAAGATTTCTCAACGAAATTTCACAGGAATGTTGAGGGTACCAACATTAAACACCACACAAAATTGGTCGTGTTATTTCTACAGCCACGCCCACTATTGACATATTATTATAACTTGCGACTTATACAATATTTTTGACCGAAATTTTATATTAGTACGTATATGGACCCTACAAAGCCATATACAAGATTCGGGGTCGATCAGAGGAAGGATACGCCTCCCTCCCATATAATGAACTTTCGGGACCTCACTTAAAGACAATTACTCTATCTATGTTTCTAGTGATGATATATGAAAACGAATTGGTAAATGTCTACACTGGGTCTGTACTAGGATGCATACCAAATATGGGCAGATTATTACTACTGCCACGCCCACAATTAACCAAAAATCATTACTAGGTTCCTATTAAAGATTTTTCAACAAAAATCACAGGAATGTTGCGGGTACTAACATTAAACACCACACAAAAAATGAGCGTGTTATTTCTACAGCCACGCCCACTATTGACATATTATTATAACTTGCGATCTATACAATATTTTTGGACGAAATTTTATATTAGTATGTATATGGACCCTACAAAGCCATATACAAGATTCGGGGTAGATCAGAGGAAGGATACGCCTCCTTCCCATATAATGAGCTTTGGGGACCCCAATTAAAGACAATTACCCTATCTATGCTTCTAGTGATGATATATGAAAACAAATTGGTAGATGTATACACTGGGTCTGTACTAGCCGGCATTCCAAATATGCGCAGATTATTTCTACTGCCACGCCCACAATTAACCGAAAATTATTACTAAGTTCCTATTAAAGATTTTTCAACAAAAATCACAGGAATGTTGCGGGTACTAACATTAAACACCACACAAAAAATTAGCGTGTTATTTCTACAGCCACGCCCACTATTGACATATTATTATAACTTGCGATCTATACAATATTTTTGGACGAAATTTTATATTAGTATGTATATGGACCCTACAAAGCCAAAACAAGATTCGGGGTCGATCAGACGAAGGATACGCCTCTTTCCCATATAATGAGCTTTGGGGATCTCACTTAAAGACAATTACCCTATCTATGCTTCTAGTGATGATATATGAAAACAAATTGTTAGATGTATACACTGGGTCTGTACTAGCATGCATTCCAAATATGGGCAGATTGTTACTACTGCCACGCCCACAATTAACCAAAAATCATTACTAGGTTCCTATTAAAGATTTTTCAACAAAAATCACAGGAATGTTGAGGGTACTAACATTAAACACCACACACAAAATGGGCGTATTATTTCTACAGCCACGCCCACTATGGACATATTATTATACCTTACAACCTATATAATATTTTTGGACGAAATTTTATTTTGGTACGTATATGGACCGCACAACGCCATATACAAGATTCGGGGTCGATCAGAGGAAGAATACGCCTCCTTCCCATATAATGAACTTTGGGGACCCCAATTAAAGACAATTACCCTATCTATGCTTCTAGTGATGATATATGAAAACAAATTGGTGGATGTATATACTGGGTCTGTACTAGCTTGCATTCCAAATATGGGCAGATTGTTGCTACTGCCACGCCCACAATTACGCAAAAATCATTACTAGGTTCCTATTAAAGATTTCTCAACGAAATTTCGCAGGAATGTTGCGGGTACCAACATTAAACACCACACAAAATTGGTCGTGTTATTTCTACAGCCACGCCCACTATTGACATATTATTATAACTTGCGACTTATACAATATTTTTGACCGAAATTTTATATTAGTATGTATATGGACCCTACAAAGCCAAAACAAGATTCGGGGTCGATCAGACGAAGGATACGCCTCCTTCCCATATAATGAGCTTTGGGGATCTCACTTAAAGACAATTACCCTATCTATGCTTCTAGTGACGATATATGAAAACAAATTGTTGGATGTATACACTGGGTCTGTACTAGCATGCATTCCAAATATGGGCAGATTGTTACTACTGCCACGCCCACAATTAACCAAAAATCATTACTAGGTTCCTATTAAAGATTTTTCAACAAAAATCACAGGAATATTGAGGGTACTAACATTAAACACCACACAAAAAATGGGCGTGTTATTTCTACAGCCACGCCCACTATTGACATATTATTATACCTTACAACCTATATAATATTTTTGGACGAAATTTTATATTCGTACGTATATGGACCCTACAAAGCCATATACAAGATTCGGGGTAGATCAGAGGAAGGATACGCCTCCTTCCCATATAATGAGCTTTGGGAACCCCAATTAAAGACAATTACCCTATCTATGCTTCTAGTGATGATATATGAAAACAAATTGGTGGATGTATAAACTGGGTCTGTACTAGCATGCATTCCAAATATGGGCAGATTATTACCACTGCCACGCCCACAATTACGCAAAAATCATTACTAGGTTCCTATTAAAGATTTCTCAATGAAATTTCACAGGAATGTTGCGGGTACCAACATTAAACACCACACAAAATTGGTCGTGTTATTTCTACAGCCACGCCCACTATTGACATATTATTATAACTTGCGACCTATACAATATTTTTGACCGAAAGTTTTTATTAGTACGTATATGGACCCTACAAAACCATATACAAGATTCGGGGTCGATCAGAGGAAGGATACGCCTCCCTTCCATATAATGAACTTTGGGGACCTCACTTAAAGACAATTACTCTATCTATGTTTCTAGTGATGATATATGAAAACGAATTGGTAAATGTCTACACTGGGTCTGTACTAGGATGCATTCCAAATATGGGCAGATTATTACTACTGCCACGCCCACAATTAACCAAAAATCATTACTAGGTTCATATTAAAGATTTTTCAACAAAAATCACAGGAATGTTGCGGGTACTAACATTAAACACCACACAAAAAATGAGCGTGTTATTTCTACAGCCACGCCCACTATTGACATATTATTATAACTTGCGATCTATACAATATTTTTGGACGAAATTTTATATTAGTATGTATATGGACCCTACAAAGCCAAAACAAGATTCGGGGTCGATCAGACGAAGGATACGCCTCCTTCCCATATAATGAGCTTTGGGGACCTCACTTAAAGACAATTACTCTATCTATGTTTCTAGTGATGATATATGAAAACGAATTGGTAAATGTCTACACTGGGTCTGTACTAGGATGCATTCCAAATATGGGCAGATTATTACTACTGCCACGCCCACAATTAACCAAAAATCATTACTAGGTTCCTATTAAAGATTTTTCAACAAATATCACAGGAATGTTGCGGGTATTAACATTAAACACCACACAAAAAATGGGCGTGTTATTTCTACAGCCACGCCCACTATTGACATATTATTATACCTTACAACCTATATAATATTTTTGTACGAAATTTTATATTGGTACGTATATGGACCCTACAAAGCCATATACAAGATTCGGGGTAGATCAGAGGAAGGATACGCCTCCTTCCCATATAATGAGCTTTGGGGACCCCAATTAAAGACAATTACCCTATCTATGCTTCTAGTGATGATATATGAAAACAAATTGGTAGATGTATACACTGGGTCTGTACTAGCCGGCATTCCAAATATGCGCAGATTATTTCTACTGCCACGCCCACAATTAACCGAAAATTATTACTAAGTTCCTATTAAAGATTTTTCAACAAAAATCACAGGAATGTTGCGGGTACTAACATCAAACACCACACAAAAAATTAGCGTGTTATTTCTACAGCCACGCCCACTATTGACATATTATTATAACTTGCGAGCTATACAATATTTTTGGACGAAATTTTATATTAGTATGTATATGGACCCTACAAAGCCAAAACAAGATTCGGGGTCGATCAGACGAAGGATACGCCTCTTTCCCATACAATGAGCTTTGGGAATCTCACTTAAAGACAATTACCCTATCTATGCTTCTAGTGATGATATATGAAAACAAATTGTTAGATGTATACACTGGGTCTGTACTAGCATGCATTCCAAATATGGGCAGATTGTTACTACTGCCACGCCCACAATTAACCAAAAATCATTACTAGGTTCCTATTAAAGATTTTTCAACAAAAATCACAGGAATGTTGAGGGTACTAACATTAAACACCACACACAAAATGGGCGTATTATTTCTACAGCCACGCCCACTATGGACATATTATTATACCTTACAACCTATATAATATTTTTGGACGAAATTTTATTTTGGTACGTATATTGACCGCACAACGCCATATATAAGATTCGTGGTCGATCAGAGGAAGAATACGCCTCCTTCCCATATAATGAACTTTGGGGACCCCAATTAAAGACAATTACCCTATCTATGCTTCTAGTGATGATATATGAAAACAAATTGGTGGATGTATACACTGGGTCTGTACTAGCATGCATTCCAAATATGGGCAGATTGTTGCTACTGCCACGCCCACAATTATGCAAAAATCATTACTAGGTTCCTATTAAAGATTTCTCAACGAAATTTCGCAGGAATGTTGCGGGTACCAACATTAAACACCACACAAAATTGGTCGTGTTATTTCTACAGCCACGCCCACTATTGACATATTATTATAACTTGGGACTTATACAATATTTTTGACCGAAATTTTATATTAGTATGTATATGGACCCTACAAAGCCAAAACAAGATTCGGGGTCGATCAGACGAAGGATACGCCTCCTTCCCATATAATGAGCTTTGGGGATCTCACTTAAAGACAATTACCCTATCTATGCTTCTAGTGACGATATATGAAAACAAATTGTTAGATGTATACACTGGGTCTGTACTAGCATGCATTCCAAATATGGGCAGATTGTTACTACTGCCACGCCCACAATTAACCAAAAATCATTACTAGGTTCCTATTAAAGATTTTTCAACAAAAATCACAGGAATGTTGAGGGTACTAACATTAAACACCACACAAAAAATGGGCGTGTTATTTCTACAGCCACGCCCACTATTGACATATTATTATACCTTACAACCTATATAATATTTTTGGACGAAATTTTATATTCGTACGTATATGGACCCTACAAAGCCATATACAAGATTCGGGGTAGATCAGAGGAAGGATACGCCTCCTTCCCATATAATGAGCTTTGGGAACCCCAATTAAAGACAATTACCCTATCTATGCTTCTAGTGATGATATATGAAAACAAATTGGTGGATGTATAAACTGGTCTGTACTAGCATGCATTCCAAATATGGGCAGATTATTACTACTGCCACGCCCACAATTACGCAAAAATCATTACTAGGTTCCTATTAAAGATTTCTCAATGAAATTTCACAGGAATGTTGCGGGTACCAACATTAAACACCACACAAAATTGGTCGTGTTATTTCTACAGCCACGCCCACTATTGACATATTATTATAACTTGCGACCTATACAATATTTTTGGACGAAATTTTATATTAGTATGTATATGGACCCTACAAAGCCAAAACAAGATTCTGGGTCGATCAGACGAAGGATACGCCTCCTTCCCATATAATGAGCTTTGGGGATCTCACTTAAAGACAATTACCCTATCTATGCTTCTAGTGACGATATATGAAAACAAATTGTTAGATGTATACACTGGGTCTGTACTAGCATGCATTCCAAATATGGGCAGATTGTTAGTACTGCCACGCCCACAATTAACCAAAAATCATTACTAGGTTCCTATTAAAGATTTTTCAACAAAAATCACAGGAATGTTGAGGGTACTAACATTAAACACCACACAAAAAATGCTCGTATTATTTCTACAGCCACGCCCACTATGGACATATTATTATACCTTACAACCTATATAATATTTTTGGACGAAATTTTATTTTGGTACGTATATGGACCGCACAACGTCATATACAAGATTCGGGGTCGATCAGAGGAAGAATACGCCTTCTTCCCATATAATGAACTTTGGGGAACCCAATTAAAGACAATTACCCTATCTATGCTTCTAGTGATGATATATGAAAACGAATTGGTAAATGTCTACACTGGGTCTGTACTAGGATGCATTCCAAATATGGGCAGATTATTACTACTGCCACGCCCACAATTAACCAAAAATCATTACTAGGTTCCTATTAAAGATTTTTCAACAAATATCACAGGAATGTTGCGGGTATTAACATTAAACACCACACAAAAAATGGGCGTGTTATTTCTACAGCCACGCCCACTATTGACATATTATTATACCTTACAACCTATATAATATTTTTGTACGAAATTTTATATTGGTACGTATATGGACCCTACAAAGCCATATACAAGATTCGGGGTAGATCAGAGGAAGGATACGCCTCCTTCCCATATAATGAGCTTTGGGGACCCCAATTAAAGACAATTACCCTATCTATGCTTCTAGTGATGATATATGAAAACAAATTGGTAGATGTATACACTGGGTCTGTACTAGCCGGCATTCCAAATATGCGCAGATTATTTCTACTGCCACGCCCACAATTAACCGAAAATTATTACTAAGTTCCTATTAAAGATTTTTCAACAAAAATCACAGGAATGTTGCGGGTACTAACATCAAACACCACACAAAAAATTAGCGTGTTATTTCTACAGCCACGCCCACTATTGACATATTATTATAACTTGGGACTTATACAATATTTTTGACCGAAATTTTATATTAGTATGTATATGGACCCTACAAAGCCAAAACAAGATTCGGGGTCGATCAGACGAAGGATACGCCTCCTTCCCATATAATGAGCTTTGGGGATCTCACTTAAAGACAATTACCCTATCTATGCTTCTAGTGACGATATATGAAAACAAATTGTTAGATGTATACACTGGGTCTGTACTAGCATGCATTCCAAATATGGGCAGATTGTTACTACTGCCACGCCCACAATTAACCAAAAATCATTACTAGGTTCCTATTAAAGATTTTTCAACAAAAATCACAGGAATGTTGAGGGTACTAACATTAAACACCACACAAAAAATGGGCGTGTTATTTCTACAGCCACGCCCACTATTGACATATTATTATACCTTACAACCTATATAATATTTTTGGACGAAATTTTATATTCGTACGTATATGGACCCTACAAAGCCATATACAAGATTCGGGGTAGATCAGAGGAAGGATACGCCTCCTTCCCATATAATGAGCTTTGGGAACCCCAATTAAAGACAATTACCCTATCTATGCTTCTAGTGATGATATATGAAAACAAATTGGTGGATGTATAAACTGGTCTGTACTAGCATGCATTCCAAATATGGGCAGATTATTACTACTGCCACGCCCACAATTACGCAAAAATCATTACTAGGTTCCTATTAAAGATTTCTCAATGAAATTTCACAGGAATGTTGCGGGTACCAACATTAAACACCACACAAAATTGGTCGTGTTATTTCTACAGCCACGCCCACTATTGACATATTATTATAACTTGCGACCTATACAATATTTTTGACCGAAAATTTTTATTAGTACGTATATGGACCCTACAAAGCCATATACAAGATTCGGGGTCGATCAGAGGAAGGATACGCCTCCCTCCCATATAATGAACTTTGGGGACCTCACTTAAAGACAATTACTCTATCTATGTTTCTAGTGATGATATATGAAAACAAATTGGTAAATGTCTACACTGGGTCTGTACTAGGATGCATTCCAAATATGGGCAGATTATTACTACTGCCACGCCCACAATTAACCAAAAATCATTACTAGGTTCCTATTAAAGATTTTTCAACGAAAATCACAGGAATGTTGCGGGTACTAACATTAAACACCACACAAAAAATGAGCGTGTTATTTCTACAGCCACGCCCACTATTGACATATTATTATAACTTGCGATCTATACAATATTTTTGGACGAAATTTTATATTAGTATGTATATGGACCCTACAAAGCCAAAACAAGATTCTGGGTCGATCAGACGAAGGATACGCCTCCTTCCCATATAATGAGCTTTGGGGATCTCACTTAAAGACAATTACCCTATCTATGCTTCTAGTGACGATATATGAAAACAAATTGTTAGATGTATACACTGGGTCTGTACTAGCATGCATTCCAAATATGGGCAGATTGTTAGTACTGCCACGCCCACAATTAACCAAAAATCATTACTAGGTTCCTATTAAAGATTTTTCAACAAAAATCACAGGAATGTTGAGGGTACTAACATTAAACACCACACAAAAAATGCTCGTATTATTTCTACAGCCACGCCCACTATGGACATATTATTATACCTTACAACCTATATAATATTTTTGGACGAAATTTTATTTTGGTACGTATATGGACCGCACAACGTCATATACAAGATTCGGGGTCGATCAGAGGAAGAATACGCCTTCTTCCCATATAATGAACTTTGGGGAACCCAATTAAAGACAATTACCCTATCTATGCTTCTAGTGATGATATATGAAAACAAATTGGTGGATGTATACACTGGGTCTGTACTAGCATGCATTCCAAATATGTTCAGATAGTTGCTACTGCCACGCCCACAATTACGCAAAAATCATTACTAGGTTCCTATTAAAGATTTCTCAACGAAATTTCACAGGAATGTTGCGGGTACCAACATTAAACACCACACAAAAAATGAGCGTGTTATTTCTACAGCCACGCCCACTATTGACATATTATTATAACTTGCGACCTATACAATATTTTTGACCGAAATTTTATATTAGTACGTATATGGACCCTACAAAGCCATATACAAGATTCGGGGTCGATCAGAGGAAGGATACGCCTCCCTCCCATATAATGTGCTTTGGGGATCTCACTTAAAGACAATTACCCTATCTATGCTTCTAGTGACGATATATGAAAACAAATTGTTAGATGTATACACTGGGTCTGTACTAGCATGCATTCCAAATATGGGCAGATTGTTACTACTGCCACGCCCACAATTAACCAAAAATCATTACTAGGTTCCTATTAAAGATTTTTCAACAAAAATCACAGGAATGTTGAGGGTACTAACATTAAACACCACACAAAAAATGGGCGTATTATTTCTACAGCCACGCCCACTATGGACATATTATTATACCTTACAACCTATATAATATTTTTGGACGAAATTTTATTTTGGTACGTATATGGACCGCACAACGCCATATACAAGATTCGGGGTCGATCAGAGGAAGAATACGCCTCCTTCCCATATAATGAACTTTGGGGACCCCAATTAAAGACAATTACCCTATCTATGCTTCTAGTGATGATATATGAAAACAAATTGGTGGATGTATACACTGGGTCTGTACTAGCATGCATTCCAAATATGGGCAGATTGTTGCTACTGCCACGCCCACAATTACGCAAAAATCATTACTAGGTTCCTATTAAAGATTTCTCAACGAAATTTCACAGGAATGTTGCGGGTACCAACATTAAACACCACACAAAATTGGTCGTGTTATTTCTACAGCCACGCCCACTATTGACATATTATTATAACTTGCGACTTATACAATATTTTTGACCGAAATTTTATATTAGTATGTATATGGACCCTACAAAGCCAAAACAAGATTCGGGGTCGATCAGACGAAGGATACGCCTCCTTCCCATATAATGAGCTTTGGGGATCTCACTTAAATACAATTACCCTATCTATGCTTCTAGTGACGATATATGAAAACAAATTGTTAGATGTATACACTGGGTCTGTACTAGCATGCATTCCAAATATGGGCAGATTGTTACTACTGCCACGCCCACAATTAACCAAAAATCATTACTAGGTTCCTATTAAAGATTTTTCAACAAAAATCAAAGGAATGTTGAGGGTACTAACATTAAACACCACACAAAAAATGGGCGTGTTATTTCTACAGCCACGCCCACTATTGACATATTATTATACCTTACAACCTATATAATATTTTTGGACGAAATTTTATATTCGTACGTATATGGACCCTACAAAGCCATATACAAGATTCGGGGTAGATCAGAGGAAGGATACGCCTCCTTCCCATATAATGAGCTTTGGGAACCCCAATTAAAGACAATTACCCTATCTATGCTTCTAGTGATGATATATGAAAACAAATTGGTGGATGCATAAACTGGTCTGTACTAGCATGCATTCCAAATATGGGCAGATTATTACTACTGCCACGCCCACAATTACGCAAAAATCATTACTAGGTTCCTATTAAAGATTTCTCAATGAAATTTCACAGGAATGTTGCGGGTACCAACATTAAACACCACACAAAATTGGTCGTGTTATTTCTACAGCCACGCCCACTATTGACATATTATTATAACTTGCGACCTATACAATATTTTTGACCGAAAATTTTTATTAGTACGTATATGGACCCTACAAAGCCATATACAAGATTCGGGGTCGATCAGAGGAAGGATACGCCTCCCTCCCATATAATGAACTTTGGGGACCTCACTTAAAGACAATTACTCTATCTATGTTTCTAGTGATGATATATGAAAACAAATTGGTAAATGTCTACACTGGGTCTGTACTAGGATGCATTCCAAATATGGGCAGATTATTACTACTGCCACGCCCACAATTAACCAAAAATCATTACTAGGTTCCTATTAAAGATTTGTCAACGAAAATCACAGGAATGTTGCGGGTACCAACATTAAACACCACACAAAAAATGGTCGTGTTATTTCTACAGCCACGCCCACTATTGACATATTATTATAACTTGCGACCTATACAATATTTTTGACCGAAATTTTATATTAGTACGTATATGGACCCTACAAAGCCATATACAAGATTCGGGGTCGATCAGAGGAAGGATACGCCTCCTTCCCATATAATGAGCTTTGGGAACCCCAATTAAAGACAATTACCCTATCTATGCTTCTAGTGATGATATATGAAAACAAATTGGTAGATGTATGTATACACTGGGTCTGTACTAGCCGGCATTCCAAATATGCGCAGATTATTTCTACTGCCACGCCCACAATTAACCGAAAATTATTACTAAGTTCCTATTAAAGATTTTTCAACAAAAATCAGAGGAATGTTGCGGGTACTAACATTAAACACCACACAAAAAATGGGCGTGTTATTTCTACAGCCACGCCCACTATTGACATATTATTATAACTTGCGATCTATAAAATATTTTTGGACGAAATTTTATATTAGTATGTATATGGACCCTACAAAGCCATATACAAGATTCGGGGTCGATCAGAGGAAGGATACGCCTCCCTCCCATATAATGAACTTTGGAGACCTCACTTAAAGACAATTACTCTATCTATGTTCCTAGTGATGATATATGAAAACGAATTGGTAAATGTCTACACTGGGTCTGTACTAGGATGCATTCCAAATATCGGCAGATTATTACTACTGCCACGCCCACAATTAACCAAAAATCATTACTAGGTTCCTATTAAAGATTTTTCAACAAAAATCACAGGAATGTTGCGGGTACTAACATTAAACACCACACAAAAAATGAGCGTGTTATTTCTACAGCCACGCCCACTATTGAAATATTATTATAACTTGCGACCTATACAATATTTTTGACCGAAATTTTATATTAGTACGTATATGGACCCTACAAAGCCATATACAAGATTCGGGGTCGATCAGAGGAAGGATACGCCTCCCTCCCATATAATGTGCTTTGGGGATCTCACTTAAAGACAATTACCCTATCTATGCTTCTAGTGACGATATATGAAAACAAATTGTTAGATGTATACACTGGGTCTGTACTAGCCGGCATTCCAAATATGCGCAGATTATTTCTACTGCCACGCCCACAATTAACCGAAAATTATTACTAAGTTCCTATTAAAGATTTTTCAACAAAAATCAGAGGAATGTTGCGGGTACTAACATTAAACACCACACAAAAAATGGGCGTGTTATTTCTACAGCCACGCCCACTATTGACATATTATTATAACTTGCGATCTATAAAATATTTTTGGACGAAATTTTATATTAGTATGTATATGGACCCTACAAAGCCATATACAAGATTCGGGGTCGATCAGAGGAAGGATACGCCTCCCTCCCATATAATGAACTTTGGAGACCTCACTTAAAGACAATTACTCTATCTATGTTCCTAGTGATGATATATGAAAACGAATTGGTAAATGTCTACACTGGGTCTGTACTAGGATGCATTCCAAATATCGGCAGATTATTACTACTGCCACGCCCACAATTAACCAAAAATCATTACTAGGTTCCTATTAAAGATTTTTCAACAAAAATCACAGGAATGTTGCGGGTACTAACATTAAACACCACACAAAAAATGAGCGTGTTATTTCTACAGCCACGCCCACTATTGAAATATTATTATAACTTGCGACCTATACAATATTTTTGACCGAAATTTTATATTAGTACGTATATGGACCCTACAAAGCCATATACAAGATTCGGGGTCGATCAGAGGAAGGATACGCCTCCCTCCCATATAATGTGCTTTGGGGATCTCACTTAAAGACAATTACCCTATCTATGCTTCTAGTGACGATATATGAAAACAAATTGTTAGATGTATACACTGGGTCTGTACTAGCATGCATTCCAAATATGGGCAGATTGTTACTACTGCCACGCCCACAATTAACCAAAAATCATTACTAGGTTCCTATTAAAGATTTTTCAACAAAAATCACAGGAATGTTGAGGGTACTAACATTAAACACCACACAAAAAATGGGCGTATTATTTCTACAGCCACGCCCACTATGGACATATTATTATACCTTACAACCTATATAATATTTTTGGACGAAATTTTATTTTGGTACGTATATGGACCGCACAACGCCATATACAAGATTCGGGGTCGATCAGAGGAAGAATACGCCTCCTTCCCATATAATGAACTTTGGGGACCCCAATTAAAGACAATTACCCTATCTATGCTTCTAGTGATGATATATGAAAACAAATTGGTGGATGTATACACTGGGTCTGTACTAGCATGCATTCCAAATATGGGCAGATTGTTGCTACTGCCACGCCCACAATTACGCAAAAATCATTACTAGGTTCCTATTAAAGATTTCTCAACGAAATTTCACAGGAATGTTGCGGGTACCAACATTAAACACCACACAAAATTGGTCGTGTTATTTCTACAGCCACGCCCACTATTGACATATTATTATAACTTGCGACCTATACAATATTTTTGACCGAAATTTTATATTAGTACGTATATGGACCCTACAAAGCCATATACAAGATTCGGGGTCGATCAGAGGAAGGATACGCCTCCCTCCCATATAATGAACTTTGGGGACCTCACTTAAAGACAATTACTCTATCTATGTTTCTAGTGATGATATATGAAAACAAATTGGTAAATGTCTACACTGGGTCTGTACTAGGATGCATTCCAAATATGGGCAGATTATTACTACTGCCACGCCCACAATTAACCAAAAATCATTACTAGGTTCCTATTAAAGATTTTTCAACGAAAATCACAGGAATGTTGCGGGTACTAACATTAAACACCACACAAAAAATGAGCGTGTTATTTCTACAGCCACGCCCACTATTGACATATTATTATAACTTGCGATCTATACAATATTTTTGGACGAAATTTTATATTAGTATGTATATGGACCCTACAAAGCCAAAACAAGATTCGGGGTCGATCAGAGGAAGGATACGCCTCCCTCCCATATAATGAGCTTTGGGGATCTCACTTAAAGACAATTACCCTATCTATGCTTCTAGTGACGATATATGAAAACAAATTGTTAGATGTATACACTGGGTCTGTACTAGCATGCATTCCAAATATGGGCAGATTGTTACTACTGCCACGCCCACAATTAACCAAAAATCATTACTAGGTTCCTATTAAAGATTTTTCAACAAAAATCACAGGAATGTTGAGGGTACTAACATTAAACACCACACAAAAAATGGGCGTATTATTTCTACAGCCACGCCCACTATGGACATATTATTATACCTTACAACCTATATAATATTTTTGGACGAAATTTTATTTTGGTACGTATATGGACCGCACAACGCCATATACAAGATTCGGGGTCGATCAGAGGAAGAATACGCCTCCTTCCCATATAATGAACTTTGGGGACCCCAATTAAAGACAATTACCCTATCTATGCTTCTAGTGATTATATATGAAAAAAAATTGGTGGATGTATACACTGGGTCTGTACTAGCATGCATTCCAAATATGGGCAGATAGTTGCTACTGCCACGCCCACAATTACGCAAAAATCATTACTAGGTTCCTATTAAAGATTTCTCAACGAAATTTCACAGGAATGTTGTGGGTACCAACATTAAACACCACACAAAAAATGGTCGTGTTATTTCTACAGCCACGCCCACTATTGACATATTATTATACCTTACAACCTATATAATATTTTTGGACGAAATTTTATATTAGTACGTATATGGACCCTACGAAGCCATATACAAGATACGGGGTTGAGCAGAGGAAGGATACGCCTCCCTCCCATATAAAGAACTTTGGGGACCTCACTTAAAGACAATTACTCTATCTATGTTTCTAGTGATGATATATGAAAACGAATAGTTAAATGTCTACACTGGGTCTGTACTAGGATGCATTCCAAATATGGGCAGATTATTACTACTGCCACGCCCACAATTAACAAAAAATCATTACTAGGTTCCTATTAAAGATTTTTCAACAAAAATCACAGGAATGTTGCGGGTACTAACATTAAACACCACACAAAAAGTGGGCGTGTTATTTCTACAGCCACTCCCACTATTGACATATTATTATACCTTACAACCTATATAATATTTTTGGACGAAATTTTATATTGGTACGTATATGGACCCTACAAAGCCATATACAAGATTCGGGGTAGATCAGAGGAAGGATACGCCTCCTTCCCATATAATGAGCTTTGGGAACCCCAATTAAAGACAATTACCCTATCTATGCTTCTAGTGATGATATATGAAAACAAATTGGTAGATGTATACACTGGGTCTGTACTAGCCGGCATTCCAAATATGCGCAGATTATTTCTACTGCCACGCCCACAATTAACCGAAAATTATTACTAAGTTCCTATTAAAGATTTTTCAACAAAAATCACAGGAATGTTGCGGGTACTAACATTAAACACCACACAAAAAATGAGCGTGTTATTTCTACAGCCACGCCCACTATTGACATATTATTATAACTTGCGATCTATAAAATATTTTTGGACGAAATTTTATATTAGTACGTATGAGTATATGGACCCTACAAAGCCAAAACAAGATTCGGGGTCGATCAGACGAAGGATACGCCTCCTTCCCATATAATGAGCTTTGGGGATCTCACTTAAAGACAATTACCCTATCTATGCTTCTAGTGATGATATATGAAAACAAATTGTTAGATGTATACACTGGGTCTGTACTAGCATGCATTCCAAATATGGGCAGATTGTTACTACTGCCACGCCCACAATTAACCAAAAATCATTACTAGGTTCCTATTAAAGATTTTTCAACAAAAATCACAGGAATGTTGAGGGTACTAACATTAAACACCACACACAAAATGGGCGTATTATTTCTAAAGCCACGCCCACTATGGACATATTATTATACCTTACAACCTATATAATATTTTTGGACGAAATTTTATTTTGGTACGTATATGGACCGCACAACGCCATATACAAGATTCGGGGTCGATCAGAGGAAGAATACGCCTCCTTCCCATATAATGAACTTTGGGGACCCCAATTAAAGACAATTACCCTATCTATGCTTCTAGTGATGATATATGAAAACAAATTGGTGGATGTATACACTGGGTCTGTACTAGCATGCATTCCAAATATGGGCAGATTGTTGCTACTGCCACGCCCACAATTACGCAAAAATCATTACTAGGTTCCTATTAAAGATTTCTTAACGAAATTTCACAGGAATGTTGCGGGTACCAACATTTAATACCACACAAAATTGGTCGTGTTATTTCTACAGCCACGCCCACTATTGACATATTATTATAACTTGCGACCTATACAATATTTTTGACCGAAATTTTATATTAGTACGTATATGGACCCTACAAAGCCATATACAAGATTCGGGGTCGATCAGAGGAAGGATACGCCTCCCTCCCATATAATGAACTTTGGGGACCTCACTTAAAGACAATTACTCTATCTATGTTTCTAGTGATGATATATGAAAACGAATTGGTAAATGTCTACACTGGGTCTGTACTAGGATGCATTCCAAATATGGGCAGATTATTACTACTGCCACGCCCACAATTAACCAAAAATCATTACTAGGTTCCTATTAAAGGTTTTCAACAAAAATCACAGGAATGTTGCGGGTACTAACATTAAACACCACACAAAAAATGAGCGTGTTATTTCTACAGCCACGCCCACTATTGACATATTATTATAACTTGCGATCTATACAATATTTTTGGACGAAATTTTATATTAGTATGTATATGGACCCTACAAAGCCAAAACAAGATTCGGGGTCGATCAGACGAAGGATACGCCTCCTTCCCATATAATGAGCTTTGGGGATCTCACTTAAAGACAATTACCCTATCTATGCTTCTAGTGATGATATATGAAAACAAATTGTTAGATGTATACACTGGGTCTGTACTAGCATGCATTCCAAATATGGGCAGATTGTTACTACTACCACGCCCACAATTAACCAAAAATCATTACTAGGCTCCTATTAAAGATTTTTCAACAAAAATCACAGGAATGTTGAGGGTACTAACATTAAATACCACACAAAAAATGGGCGTATTATTTCTACAGCCACGCCCACTATAGACATATTATTATACCTTACAACCTATATAATATTTTTGGACGAAATTTTATTTTGGTACGTATATGGACCGCACAACGCCATATACAAGATTCGGGGTCGATCAGAGGAAGAATACGCCTCCTTCCCATATAATGAACTTTGGGGACCCCAATTAAAGACAATTACCCTATCTATGCTTCTAGTGATGATATATGAAAACAAATTGGTGGATGTATACACTGGGTCTGTACTAGCATGCATTCCAAATATGGGCAGATTGTTGCTACTGCCACGCCCACAATTACGCAAAAATCATTACTAGGTTCCTATTAAAGATTTCTCAACGAAATTTCACAGGAATGTTGCGGGTACTAACATTAAACACCACACAAAAAATGGGCGTGTTATTTCTACAGCCACGACATATTATTATAACTTGCGACCTATACAATA
Source organism: Clusia tigrina (assembly GCA_920105625.2). NCBI lineage: Eukaryota > Metazoa > Arthropoda > Insecta > Diptera > Clusiidae > Clusia > Clusia tigrina. Next base: position 74,857,014 of record OV050030.1, read on the forward strand.
TTTTTGACCGAAATTTTATATTAGTACGTATATGGACCCTACAAAGCCATATACAAGATTCGGGGTCGATCAGAGGAAGGATACGCCTCCCTCCCATATAATGAACTTTGGGGACCTCACTTAAAGACAATTACTCTATCTATGTTTCTAGTGATGATATATGAAAACGAATTGGTAAATGTCTACACTGGGTCTGTACTAGGATGCATTCCAAATATGGGCAGATTATTACTACTGCCACGCCCACAATTAACCGAAAATTATTACTAAGTTCCTATTAAAGATTTTTCAACAAAAATCACAGGAATGTTGCGGGTACTAACATTAAACACCACACAAAAAATGAGCGTGTTATTTCTACAGCCACGCCCACTATTGACATATTATTATAACTTGCGATCTATACAATATTTTTGGACGAAATTTTATATTAGTATGTATATGGACCGCACAACGCCATATACAAGATTCGGGGTCGATCAGAGGAAGAATACGCCTCCTTCCCATATAATGAACTTTGGGGACCCCAATTAAAGACAATTACCCTATCTATGTTTCTAGTGATGATATATGAAAACAAATTGGTGGATGTATACACTGGGTCTGTACTAGCATGCATTCCAAATATGGGCAGATTGTTGCTACTGCCACGCCCACAATTACGCAAAAATCATTACTAGGTTCCTATTAAAGATTTCTCAACGAAATTTCACAGGAATGTTGCGGGTACCAACATTAAACACCACACAAAATTGGTCGTGTTATTTCTACAGCCACGCCCACTATTGACATATTATTATAACTTGCGACCTATACAATATTTTTGACCGAAATTTTATATTAGTACGTATATGGACCCTACAAAGCCATATACAAGATTCGGGGTCGATCAGAGGAAGGATACGCCTCCCTCCCATATAATGAACTTTGGGGACCTCACTTAAAGACAATTACTCTATCTATGTTTCTAGTGATGATATATGAAAACAAATTGGTAAATGTCTACACTGGGTCTGTACTAGGATGCATTCCAAATATGGGCAGATTATTACTACTGCCACGCCCACAATTAACCAAAAATCATTACTAGGTTCCTATTAAAGATTTTTCAACGAAAATCACAGGAATGTTGCGGGTACTAACATTAAACACCACACAAAAAATGAGCGTGTTATTTCTACAGCCACGCCCACTATTGACATATTATTATAACTTGCGATCTATACAATATTTTTGGACGAAATTTTATATTAGTATGTATATGGACCCTACAAAGCCAAAACAAGATTCGGGGTCGATCAGAGGAAGGATACGCCTCCCTCCCATATAATGAGCTTTGGGGATCTCACTTAAAGACAATTACCCTATCTATGCTTCTAGTGACGATATATGAAAACAAATTGTTAGATGTATACACTGGGTCTGTACTAGCATGCATTCCAAATATGGGCAGATTGTTACTACTGCCACGCCCACAATTAACCAAAAATCATTACTAGGTTCCTATTAAAGATTTTTCAACAAAAATCACAGGAATGTTGAGGGTACTAACATTAAACACCACACAAAAAATGGGCGTATTATTTCTACAGCCACGCCCACTATGGACATATTATTATACCTTACAACCTATATAATATTTTTGGACGAAATTTTATTTTGGTACGTATATGGACCGCACAACGCCATATACAAGATTCGGGGTCGATCAGAGGAAGAATACGCCTCCTTCCCATATAATGAACTTTGGGGACCCCAATTAAAGACAATTACCCTATCTATGCTTCTAGTGATTATATATGAAAAAAAATTGGTGGATGTATACACTGGGTCTGTACTAGCATGCATTCCAAATATGGGCAGATAGTTGCTACTGCCACGCCCACAATTACGCAAAAATCATTACTAGGTTCCTATTAAAGATTTCTCAACGAAATTTCACAGGAATGTTGTGGGTACCAACATTAAACACCACACAAAAAATGGTCGTGTTATTTCTACAGCCACGCCCACTATTGACATATTATTATACCTTACAACCTATATAATATTTTTGGACGAAATTTTATATTAGTACGTATATGGACCCTACGAAGCCATATACAAGATACGGGGTTGAGCAGAGGAAGGATACGCCTCCCTCCCATATAAAGAACTTTGGGGACCTCACTTAAAGACAATTACTCTATCTATGTTTCTAGTGATGATATATGAAAACGAATAGTTAAATGTCTACACTGGGTCTGTACTAGGATGCATTCCAAATATGGGCAGATTATTACTACTGCCACGCCCACAATTAACAAAAAATCATTACTAGGTTCCTATTAAAGATTTTTCAACAAAAATCACAGGAATGTTGCGGGTACTAACATTAAACACCACACAAAAAGTGGGCGTGTTATTTCTACAGCCACTCCCACTATTGACATATTATTATACCTTACAACCTATATAATATTTTTGGACGAAATTTTATATTGGTACGTATATGGACCCTACAAAGCCATATACAAGATTCGGGGTAGATCAGAGGAAGGATACGCCTCCTTCCCATATAATGAGCTTTGGGAACCCCAATTAAAGACAATTACCCTATCTATGCTTCTAGTGATGATATATGAAAACAAATTGGTAGATGTATACACTGGGTCTGTACTAGCCGGCATTCCAAATATGCGCAGATTATTTCTACTGCCACGCCCACAATTAACCGAAAATTATTACTAAGTTCCTATTAAAGATTTTTCAACAAAAATCACAGGAATGTTGCGGGTACTAACATTAAACACCACACAAAAAATGAGCGTGTTATTTCTACAGCCACGCCCACTATTGACATATTATTATAACTTGCGATCTATAAAATATTTTTGGACGAAATTTTATATTAGTACGTATGAGTATATGGACCCTACAAAGCCAAAACAAGATTCGGGGTCGATCAGACGAAGGATACGCCTCCTTCCCATATAATGAGCTTTGGGGATCTCACTTAAAGACAATTACCCTATCTATGCTTCTAGTGATGATATATGAAAACAAATTGTTAGATGTATACACTGGGTCTGTACTAGCATGCATTCCAAATATGGGCAGATTGTTACTACTGCCACGCCCACAATTAACCAAAAATCATTACTAGGTTCCTATTAAAGATTTTTCAACAAAAATCACAGGAATGTTGAGGGTACTAACATTAAACACCACACACAAAATGGGCGTATTATTTCTAAAGCCACGCCCACTATGGACATATTATTATACCTTACAACCTATATAATATTTTTGGACGAAATTTTATTTTGGTACGTATATGGACCGCACAACGCCATATACAAGATTCGGGGTCGATCAGAGGAAGAATACGCCTCCTTCCCATATAATGAACTTTGGGGACCCCAATTAAAGACAATTACCCTATCTATGCTTCTAGTGATGATATATGAAAACAAATTGGTGGATGTATACACTGGGTCTGTACTAGCATGCATTCCAAATATGGGCAGATTGTTGCTACTGCCACGCCCACAATTACGCAAAAATCATTACTAGGTTCCTATTAAAGATTTCTTAACGAAATTTCACAGGAATGTTGCGGGTACCAACATTTAATACCACACAAAATTGGTCGTGTTATTTCTACAGCCACGCCCACTATTGACATATTATTATAACTTGCGACCTATACAATATTTTTGACCGAAATTTTATATTAGTACGTATATGGACCCTACAAAGCCATATACAAGATTCGGGGTCGATCAGAGGAAGGATACGCCTCCCTCCCATATAATGAACTTTGGGGACCTCACTTAAAGACAATTACTCTATCTATGTTTCTAGTGATGATATATGAAAACGAATTGGTAAATGTCTACACTGGGTCTGTACTAGGATGCATTCCAAATATGGGCAGATTATTACTACTGCCACGCCCACAATTAACCAAAAATCATTACTAGGTTCCTATTAAAGGTTTTCAACAAAAATCACAGGAATGTTGCGGGTACTAACATTAAACACCACACAAAAAATGAGCGTGTTATTTCTACAGCCACGCCCACTATTGACATATTATTATAACTTGCGATCTATACAATATTTTTGGACGAAATTTTATATTAGTATGTATATGGACCCTACAAAGCCAAAACAAGATTCGGGGTCGATCAGACGAAGGATACGCCTCCTTCCCATATAATGAGCTTTGGGGATCTCACTTAAAGACAATTACCCTATCTATGCTTCTAGTGATGATATATGAAAACAAATTGTTAGATGTATACACTGGGTCTGTACTAGCATGCATTCCAAATATGGGCAGATTGTTACTACTACCACGCCCACAATTAACCAAAAATCATTACTAGGCTCCTATTAAAGATTTTTCAACAAAAATCACAGGAATGTTGAGGGTACTAACATTAAATACCACACAAAAAATGGGCGTATTATTTCTACAGCCACGCCCACTATAGACATATTATTATACCTTACAACCTATATAATATTTTTGGACGAAATTTTATTTTGGTACGTATATGGACCGCACAACGCCATATACAAGATTCGGGGTCGATCAGAGGAAGAATACGCCTCCTTCCCATATAATGAACTTTGGGGACCCCAATTAAAGACAATTACCCTATCTATGCTTCTAGTGATGATATATGAAAACAAATTGGTGGATGTATACACTGGGTCTGTACTAGCATGCATTCCAAATATGGGCAGATTGTTGCTACTGCCACGCCCACAATTACGCAAAAATCATTACTAGGTTCCTATTAAAGATTTCTCAACGAAATTTCACAGGAATGTTGCGGGTACTAACATTAAACACCACACAAAAAATGGGCGTGTTATTTCTACAGCCACGACATATTATTATAACTTGCGACCTATACAATATTTTTGACCGAAATTTTATATTAGTACGTATATGGACCCTACAAAGCCATATACAAGATTCGGGGTCGATCAGCCGAAGGATACGCCTCCCTCCCATATAATGAACTTTGGGGACCTCACTTAAAGACAATTACTCTATCTATGTTTCTAGTGATGATATATGAAAACGAATTGGTAAATGTCTACACTGGGTCTGTACTAGGATGCATTCCAAATATGGGCAGATTATTACTACTGCCACGCCCACAATTAACCGAAAATTATTACTAAGTTCCTATTAAAGATTTTTCAACAAAAATCACAGGAATGTTGCGGGTACTAACATTAAACACCACACAAAAAATGAGCGTGTTATTTCTACAGCCACGCCCACTATTGACATATTATTATAACTTGCGATCTATACAATATTTTTGGACGAAATTTTATATTAGTATGTATATGGACCGCACAACGCCATATACAAGATTCGGGGTCGATCAGAGGAAGAATACGCCTCCTTCCCATATAATGAACTTTGGGGACCCCAATTAAAGACAATTACCCTATCTATGTTTCTAGTGATGATATATGAAAACAAATTGGTGGATGTATACACTGGGTCTGTACTAGCATGCATTCCAAATATGGGCAGATTGTTGCTACTGCCACGCCCACAATTACGCAAAAATCATTACTAGGTTCCTATTAAAGATTTCTCAACGAAATTTCACAGGAATGTTGCGGGTACCAACATTAAACACCACACAAAATTGGTCGTGTTATTTCTACAGCCACGCCCACTATTGACATATTATTATAACTTGCGATCTATACAATATTTTTGGACGAAGTTTTATATTAGTATGTATATGGACCGCACAACGCCATATACAAGATTCGGGGTCGATCAGAGGAAGAATACGCCTCCTTCCCATATAATGAACTTTGGGGACCTCACTTAAAGACAATTACTCTATCTATGTTTCTAGTGATGATATATGAAAACAAATTGGTAAATGTCTACACTGGGTCTGTACTAGGATGCATTCCAAATATGGGCAGATTATTACTACTGCCACGCCCACAATTAACCAAAAATCATTACTAGGTTCCTATTAAAGATTTTTCAACGAAAATCACAGGAATGTTGCGGGTACTAACATTAAACACCACACAAAAAATGAGCGTGTTATTTCTACAGCCACGCCCACTATTGACATATTATTATAACTTGCGATCTATACAATATTTTTGGACGAAATTTTATATTAGTATGTATATGGACCCTACAAAGCCAAAACAAGATTCGGGGTCGATCAGAGGAAGGATACGCCTCCCTCCCATATAATGAGCTTTGGGGATCTCACTTAAAGACAATTACCCTATCTATGCTTCTAGTGACGATATATGAAAACAAATTGTTAGATGTATACACTGGGTCTGTACTAGCATGCATTCCAAATATGGGCAGATTGTTACTACTGCCACGCCCACAATTAACCAAAAATCATTACTAGGTTCCTATTAAAGATTTTTCAACAAAAATCACAGGAATGTTGAGGGTACTAACATTAAACACCACACAAAAAATGGGCGTATTATTTCTACAGCCACGCCCACTATGGACATATTATTATACCTTACAACCTATATAATATTTTTGGACGAAATTTTATTTTGGTACGTATATGGACCGCACAACGCCATATACAAGATTCGGGGTCGATCAGAGGAAGAATACGCCTCCTTCCCATATAATGAACTTTGGGGACCCCAATTAAAGACAATTACCCTATCTATGCTTCTAGTGATTATATATGAAAAAAAATTGGTGGATGTATACACTGGGTCTGTACTAGCATGCATTCCAAATATGGGCAGATAGTTGCTACTGCCACGCCCACAATTACGCAAAAATCATTACTAGGTTCCTATTAAAGATTTCTCAACGAAATTTCACAGGAATGTTGTGGGTACCAACATTAAACACCACACAAAAAATGGTCGTGTTATTTCTACAGCCACGCCCACTATTGACATATTATTATACCTTACAACCTATATAATATTTTTGGACGAAATTTTATATTAGTACGTATATGGACCCTACGAAGCCATATACAAGATACGGGGTTGAGCAGAGGAAGGATACGCCTCCCTCCCATATAAAGAACTTTGGGGACCTCACTTAAAGACAATTACTCTATCTATGTTTCTAGTGATGATATATGAAAACGAATAGTTAAATGTCTACACTGGGTCTGTACTAGGATGCATTCCAAATATGGGCAGATTATTACTACTGCCACGCCCACAATTAACAAAAAATCATTACTAGGTTCCTATTAAAGATTTTTCAACAAAAATCACAGGAATGTTGCGGGTACTAACATTAAACACCACACAAAAAGTGGGCGTGTTATTTCTACAGCCACTCCCACTATTGACATATTATTATACCTTACAACCTATATAATATTTTTGGACGAAATTTTATATTGGTACGTATATGGACCCTACAAAGCCATATACAAGATTCGGGGTAGATCAGAGGAAGGATACGCCTCCTTCCCATATAATGAGCTTTGGGAACCCCAATTAAAGACAATTACCCTATCTATGCTTCTAGTGATGATATATGAAAACAAATTGGTAGATGTATACACTGGGTCTGTACTAGCCGGCATTCCAAATATGCGCAGATTATTTCTACTGCCACGCCCACAATTAACCGAAAATTATTACTAAGTTCCTATTAAAGATTTTTCAACAAAAATCACAGGAATGTTGCGGGTACTAACATTAAACACCACACAAAAAATGAGCGTGTTATTTCTACAGCCACGCCCACTATTGACATATTATTATAACTTGCGATCTATAAAATATTTTTGGACGAAATTTTATATTAGTACGTATGAGTATATGGACCCTACAAAGCCAAAACAAGATTCGGGGTCGATCAGACGAAGGATACGCCTCCTTCCCATATAATGAGCTTTGGGGATCTCACTTAAAGACAATTACCCTATCTATGCTTCTAGTGATGATATATGAAAACAAATTGTTAGATGTATACACTGGGTCTGTACTAGCATGCATTCCAAATATGGGCAGATTGTTACTACTGCCACGCCCACAATTAACCAAAAATCATTACTAGGTTCCTATTAAAGATTTTTCAACAAAAATCACAGGAATGTTGAGGGTACTAACATTAAACACCACACACAAAATGGGCGTATTATTTCTAAAGCCACGCCCACTATGGACATATTATTATACCTTACAACCTATATAATATTTTTGGACGAAATTTTATTTTGGTACGTATATGGACCGCACAACGCCATATACAAGATTCGGGGTCGATCAGAGGAAGAATACGCCTCCTTCCCATATAATGAACTTTGGGGACCCCAATTAAAGACAATTACCCTATCTATGCTTCTAGTGATGATATATGAAAACAAATTGGTGGATGTATACACTGGGTCTGTACTAGCATGCATTCCAAATATGGGCAGATTGTTGCTACTGCCACGCCCACAATTACGCAAAAATCATTACTAGGTTCCTATTAAAGATTTCTTAACGAAATTTCACAGGAATGTTGCGGGTACCAACATTTAATACCACACAAAATTGGTCGTGTTATTTCTACAGCCACGCCCACTATTGACATATTATTATAACTTGCGACCTATACAATATTTTTGACCGAAATTTTATATTAGTACGTATATGGACCCTACAAAGCCATATACAAGATTCGGGGTCGATCAGAGGAAGGATACGCCTCCCTCCCATATAATGAACTTTGGGGACCTCACTTAAAGACAATTACTCTATCTATGTTTCTAGTGATGATATATGAAAACGAATTGGTAAATGTCTACACTGGGTCTGTACTAGGATGCATTCCAAATATGGGCAGATTATTACTACTGCCACGCCCACAATTAACCAAAAATCATTACTAGGTTCCTATTAAAGGTTTTCAACAAAAATCACAGGAATGTTGCGGGTACTAACATTAAACACCACACAAAAAATGAGCGTGTTATTTCTACAGCCACGCCCACTATTGACATATTATTATAACTTGCGATCTATACAATATTTTTGGACGAAATTTTATATTAGTATGTATATGGACCCTACAAAGCCAAAACAAGATTCGGGGTCGATCAGACGAAGGATACGCCTCCTTCCCATATAATGAGCTTTGGGGATCTCACTTAAAGACAATTACCCTATCTATGCTTCTAGTGATGATATATGAAAACAAATTGTTAGATGTATACACTGGGTCTGTACTAGCATGCATTCCAAATATGGGCAGATTGTTACTACTACCACGCCCACAATTAACCAAAAATCATTACTAGGCTCCTATTAAAGATTTTTCAACAAAAATCACAGGAATGTTGAGGGTACTAACATTAAATACCACACAAAAAATGGGCGTATTATTTCTACAGCCACGCCCACTATAGACATATTATTATACCTTACAACCTATATAATATTTTTGGACGAAATTTTATTTTGGTACGTATATGGACCGCACAACGCCATATACAAGATTCGGGGTCGATCAGAGGAAGAATACGCCTCCTTCCCATATAATGAACTTTGGGGACCCCAATTAAAGACAATTACCCTATCTATGCTTCTAGTGATGATATATGAAAACAAATTGGTGGATGTATACACTGGGTCTGTACTAGCATGCATTCCAAATATGGGCAGATTGTTGCTACTGCCACGCCCACAATTACGCAAAAATCATTACTAGGTTCCTATTAAAGATTTCTCAACGAAATTTCACAGGAATGTTGCGGGTACTAACATTAAACACCACACAAAAAATGGGCGTGTTATTTCTACAGCCACGACATATTATTATAACTTGCGACCTATACAATATTTTTGACCGAAATTTTATATTAGTACGTATATGGACCCTACAAAGCCATATACAAGATTCGGGGTCGATCAGCCGAAGGATACGCCTCCCTCCCATATAATGAACTTTGGGGACCTCACTTAAAGACAATTACTCTATCTATGTTTCTAGTGATGATATATGAAAACGAATTGGTAAATGTCTACACTGGGTCTGTACTAGGATGCATTCCAAATATGGGCAGATTATTACTACTGCCACGCCCACAATTAACCGAAAATTATTACTAAGTTCCTATTAAAGATTTTTCAACAAAAATCACAGGAATGTTGCGGGTACTAACATTAAACACCACACAAAAAATGAGCGTGTTATTTCTACAGCCACGCCCACTATTGACATATTATTATAACTTGCGATCTATACAATATTTTTGGACGAAATTTTATATTAGTATGTATATGGACCCTACAAAGCCAAAACAAGATTCGGGGTCGATCAGACGAAGGATACGCCTCCCTCCCATATAATGAGATTTGGGGATCTCACTTAAAGACAATTACTCTATCTATGTTTCTAGTGATGATATATGAAAACGAATTGGTAAATGTCTACACTGGGTCTGTACTAGGATGCATTCCAAATATGGGCAGATTATTACTATTGCCACGCCCACAATTAACCAAAAATCATTACTAGGTTCCTATTAAAGATTTTTCAACAAAAATCACAGGAACGTTGCGGGTACTAACATTAAACACCACCCAAAAAATGGGCGTGTTATTTCTACAGCCACGCCCACTATTGACATATTATTATACCTTACAACCTATATAAAATTTTTGGACGAAATTTTATATTGGTACGTATATGGACCCTACAAAGCCATATACAAGATTCGGGGTAGATCAGAGGAAGGATACGCCTCCTTCCCATATAATGAGCTTTGGGGATCTCACTTAAAGACAATTACCCTATCTATGCTTCTAGTGATGATATATGAAAACAAATTGTTAGATGTATACACTGGGTCTGTACTAGCATGTATTCCAAATATGGGCAGATTGTTACTACTGCCACACCCACAATTAACTAAAAATTATTACTAGGTTCCTATTAAAGATTTTTCAACAAAAATCACAGGAATGTTGCGGGTACTAACATTAAACACCACACAAAAAATGGGCGTTATATTTATTCAGCCACGCCCACTATTGACATATTATTATACCTTACAACCTATATAATATTTTTGGACGAAATTTTATTTTGGTACGTATATGGACCGCACAACGCCATATACAAGATTCGGGGTCGATCAGAGGAAGAATACGCCTCTTTCCCATATAATGAACTTTGGGGACCTCACTTAAAGACAATTACTCTATCTATGCGTCTAGTGATGATATATGAAAACGAATTGGTAAATGTCTACACTGGGTCTGTACTAGCATGCATTCCAAATATGGGCAGATTGTTACTACTACCACGCCCACAATTAACCAAAAATCATTACTAGGTTCCTATTAAAGATTTTTCAACAAAAATCACAGGAATGTTGAGGGTACTAACATTAAATACCACACAAAAAATGGGCGTATTATTTCTACAGCCACGCCCACTATAGACATATTATTATACCTTACAACCTATATAATATTTTTGGACGAAATTTTATTTTGGTACGTATATGGACCGCACAACGCCATATACAAGATTCGGGGTCGATCAGAGGAAGAATACGCCTCCTTCCCATATAATGAACTTTGGGGACCCCAATTAAAGACAATTACCCTATCTATGCTTCTAGTGATGATATATGAAAACAAATTGGTGGATGTATACACTGGGTCTGTACTAGCATGCATTCCAAATATGGGCAGATTGTTGCTACTGCCACGCCCACAATTACGCAAAAATCATTACTAGGTTCCTATTAAAGATTTCTCAACGAAATTTCACAGGAATGTTGCGGGTACTAACATTAAACACCACACAAAAAATGGGCGTGTTATTTCTACAGCCACGACATATTATTATAACTTGCGACCTATACAATATTTTTGACCGAAATTTTATATTAGTACGTATATGGACCCTACAAAGCCATATACAAGATTCGGGGTCGATCAGAGGAAGGATACGCCTCCCTCCCATATAATGAACTTTGGGGACCTCACTTAAAGACAATTACTCTATCTATGTTTCCAGTGATGATATATGAAAACGAATTGGTAAATGTCTACACTGGGTCTGTACTAGGATGCATTCCAAATATGGGCAGATTATTACTACTGCCACGCCCACAATTAACCAAAAAACATTACTAGGTTCCTATTAAAGATTTTTCAACAAAAATCACAGGAACGTTGCGGGTACTAACATTAAACACCACCCAAAAAATGGGCGTGTTATTTCTACAGCCACGCCCACTATTGACATATTATTATACCTTACAACCTATATAATATTTTTGGACGAAATTTTATATTGGTACGTATATGGACCCTACAAAGCCATATACAAGATTCGGGGTAGATCAGAGGAAGGATACGCCTCCTTCCCATATAATGAGCTTTGGGGATCTCACTTAAAGACAATTACCCTATCTATGCTTCTAGTTATGATATATGAAAACAAATTGTTAGATGTATACACTGGGTCTGTACTAGCATGCATTCCAAATATGGGCAGATTGTTACTACTGCCACACCCACAATTAACTAAAAATTATTACTAGGTTCCTATTAAAGATTTTTCAACAAAAATCACAGGAATGTTGCGGGTACTAACATTAAACACCACACAAAAAATGGGAGTGATATTTATTCAGCCACGCCCACTATTGACATATTATTATAATTTACAACCTATATAATATTTTTGGACGAAATTTTATTTTGGTACGTATATGGACCGCACAACGCCATATACAAGATTCGGGGTCGATCAGAGGAAGAATACGCCTCCTTCCCATATAATGAACTTTGGGGACCTCACTTAAAGACAATTACTCTATCTATGCGTCTAGTGATGATATATGAAAACGAATTGGTAAATGTCTACACTGGGTCTGTACTAGCATGCATTCCAAATATGGGCAGATTGTTGCTACTGCCACGCCCACAATTACGCAAAAATCATTACTAGGTTCCTATTAAAGATTTCTCAACGAAATTTCACAGGAATGTTGCGGGTACCAACATTAAACACCACACAAAAAATGGTCGTGTTATTTCTACAGCCACGCCCACTATGGACATATTATTATAACTTGCGACCTATACAATATTTTTGGACGAAATTTTATATTGGTACATTCATGGACCCTACAAAGCCATATACAAGATTCGGGGTGAATCAGACGAAGGATACGCCTCCCTCCCATATAATGAACTTTGGGGACCTCACTTAAAGACAATTACCCTATCTATGCTTCTAGTGATGATATATGAATACGAATTGGTAAATTTCTACACTGGGTGTGTACTAGGATGCATTCCAAATATGGGCAGATTATTACTACTGCCACGCCCACAATTAACCAAAAATCATTACTAGGTTAATATTTAAGATTTCTCAACGAAATTTCATAGGAATGTTGCGGGTACAGTTATCCGCCCACCTAATTGCTATTTTTGAGTTTATTAAATAATGTTAAATTCCTGACCAAAGCAACGCCTTGGTCAGCATAAATAATTGTTTATACTTTGTTTCCGCTGCAACAGAACAGCTCGTATTACATCTGTATTATTCTAAGTATCCACACAGCGAGCGCTTATCAGCAACCGTTTGTGTGAAGTAAGTTATTTTTAAGCTCCCACACTTTTTGTATCTTTAGCTTTAAGTCAATTTTGAACAAATAAAGTTTTCAGTCTTCATACAAATATTAAGTGGCGCAGTCGGCTTAAGAACTGAATCGTGCTAACCGTAACCGATCTTAAGGTTTCGTAAAAGATACAGTTTCTATAAAAAATTATTAATAAAAATTAAACAGTTTAAAAGTTTCTATTAAAATAAATTTTAAGCGTGTTTTTATTAACTGTGTTTAAATAAAAACCCACACAAACAACAACTCTTAAATATAAACTCTCTTGAAAATTAATAAAACTATTCAAGTGTAGTAAATGGAATAACTATTCAAATAAAAAAAAAAAAACGTTTAAAATATTTGTATGAAAAAGGAGGACTCAAAAACAAAAAACCAAAATTTAAACAAACAAAGTGAGAACAACAGGAAACAGGAAGGAAAATTTACACAACATTTGCAACAAATCCGAATCAACAAAAATCAACAAGAAATAATCGGAGGAAGCATTATCGAAATAGTATTTGAAGACCAACCAAAGAAGATCAACCATGGAACCAAGTAGTTATTTTAATTATATGTCTAAGCGTATTGAACAAATCGATAGCTTTTATGGTGATTATTCAGATTTATTTAGGTTTTTAAATGCCGTCGAACGGTATAAAGAAATAATGAATACATTAAGTGCTGCAGAACAAAAATTGCTTTTGTTTGGTATAATTGACAAAATAAAGGAGAGTGCTTATAGGGCTATTGAAAATGAATCATACGAAGATTGGAAGGATATTAAAAATATTCTTATAAATAATTTTCAAAATAGACAAAGTATTGAAAACTTAACTGCACAATTGAGAACATTATCGATGAGGGATGGAATGACCATCCAGGAATTTTTAAAACAAATAGAAAACATACTGTGTAGGATAAATTCAAAAGTATTGCTAGAAACACTACAGGGAAAAGAATCTCAGTATAGTAAAGAGTCGAATGAAAAATTGGCGATTCGTATATTTATGGATAAGATTCCAATAGGGACGAGGAACATATTGTTTGTAAGAGAACCAAAAACGCTTGCACAGTGTAAGCAATTAGTATTTGAGGCTAGGCATGAGCTTCTAGATAGAGATGGAAATTTTAAAAAGAATTCCAATTCGCTTTATTCAAATCAAAATATAGGTATATCAAAATCAAATAATAAATCAAATATAAATCCGGAAAATCAAAACACAAATCAATTTTATAACCCAAATTATAATCGACAATTAAACAATTATAACAATAACAACAGAGACTTAAATCCTTCAAGAATCTTTAGAAATGCAAATAATAATAACCCATCTTTAAATGCTAGGAATTTTACAAATAATAACGTAAATCCTACAACGAATTTTAAAAACGTTTCCAATGTAAGAAACATTAACCCTACTGGAAATTATAGGTATAACCAAAATAACTATAATCAAAACTATCAGGAAACAAATCAGAGTGTTCGAAATAATAGAAGTCATGTAACAAGAAATAGTACAGAATCAATGGACGTAAACAATGTGTACGAAAATAACAACAGTGATAATAAAAACAACACTCCAATAAATTTTTGTCTAGTGACACCGACAGACTTCCCTATATAGTAATTAATACAAAAGTTAAACGTTTAAAATTTTTAATAGATTCAGGTGCTTCCACAAGTCTTGTGTCACCAGGAATATGTAATGAAAAATATTTAATTCCATATCAAAATAATATAACTGCTCTAGGAAAAAATATCGAAGTAAAGAACATAGCTCAAATCCCATTGTTTAAAGAATTTAACCAGCCCAATAAAACTATGCAGCTAGTTGTATATAAGTTTTCTGATAACTTTGACGGAATTTTAGGAAATAATTTATTAAAACCACTAAATGCTGTAATAAACTATAAAGAAAGATTGTTAATAACAGATAAAGCGAAAATTTCCATTTGTTTTAATGAAGAGGAGGAAAATGAATCTCTTCTTTATTATGAACAAATAAATAGTGTAATAGAAATGGCTAATAAAAATGATGATATTTTTAATGGAAATTCGAATTGTTTTAGAACAGATCATCTTTTAGAAAATATAATAATAGAAAAATAAATAGATTATAAAAAATCTTTTTTTTTTGAAGGAGATCAACTAACCTTTACTTCTGAAGTTAAACACGAAATTAAGACAACGACAAGTAGTCCAATTTTCTCTAAACTATATAGGTATCCTGAAGTATATAGAAACGAAGTCAATCAACAAATTGACGATATGTTAAAACAAGGAATTATTGTCCACAGTAATTCTCCTTATAATTCTCCGTTATGGGTAGTTCCAAAAAAAATGGATGCCTCCGGAAAGAGGAAATTTAGGGTAGTTATTGACTATAGAAAGCTCAACAGTGTGACAATCGATGACAAGTTTCCGATCCCAAACATGGACGATATACTAGATAAACTAGGTAAAGCTATGTATTTTTCTACTTTGGATTTGGCAAAGGGCTTCCACCAAATCGAGGAGAATCCCGAAGATAGACATAAAACCGCATTTTCGACCTCCCATGGTCATTATGAATTCGCAAGGATGCCATTCGGTCTAAAGAATGCACCTACGACTTTCCAAAGAATGATTAATTACGTATTAAAGGAATACATTGGAAAAATATGCTTCGTTTATTTAGATGACATATACTCATGAAATAAATTACAGTACGATTGAAAAAGAATTACTATCAATTGTTTACGCAGTTAACTATTTTCGCCCATATTTATATGGAAGAAAATTTGATATAGAAACCGATCATAAACCACTTATATGGTTATCGAACTTAAAAGAGCCAAATTCAAAGCTACAGCGCTGGAAAATTAAGCTAAACGAATATGATTTCGATATTAAATATATAAAAGGCAAATCAAATTATGTAGCAGATGGACTGTCCAGACTAGACATTAATCAATTAAATGACGAAGATGACACGAATGAAACTATTCATACCAGTAGAAATGAAGATAGTATATATTTGATTCCGATATCAGAAAAACCACTTAACTTATTCAAATTCCAAATAACACTTAAATCTGGTAGAAATTCTACTACAAAATCAAATTTCCTGAATAAAACTAGAGTAATTTTATCAAGAGAAAATTTTAACCATGAAGAAATACAAAAAATTATGAGCGAACTTCCATCAAAGGGACTTATAGGACTTCGTGTAGACGACCCTAGGAGATTTGTTACATTTCAAAATGCATATAAGATTTTTCAGAATGAAAAACATCGAATTTATAAGTGTAGCAAAATATTGAAAGACATAAAAAATTTTGACGAACTAAAAGAACTCATTCTCACCGAACACACTAAAAACTATCATAGAGGAAGCGACGAAACGTACAAAGAAATCAAGGATATTTATTACTATCCAAACCTCTATAAAGAGATAGAGAAGCTACTTGCTAACTGTCAGGTATGTCATTCTGCTAAATATGACAGAAGAAAAAGCCAACATCATCATTACCTAACAAAGACACCAACAGACGAAAGGGAAATAGTAATGGTAGATATTTGGTATCCTGGATCAAAAAATAACATATATTTAATATTTTTAGATAAGTTTTCCAAGCATTTGGTTATTAAGAAAATCAAGGATAGAAATCATACAACCCTAATAGACACATTTAAAGAATATTTTTCACACCAAGGAAAACCTTTAGTTATAAAAGGGGACGGAGAGTTTGGTAGCAAACTTATTCAGGAATTCTTACAATCGGAAAATATAGAATTAATTATTTCTCCAGCAGAATGCTCAAATGCAATATCTGATCTAAACAGAACACATAATACATTGAACGAGCACTTACGTTTATATAACAGTAGACCGGAAAAGAAAGACCTTCCTTTACACACGAAAATTACAGAAATAGAATACATATATAATAATACAATTCACTCTACCACGAACAAACGACCAATTGACTTTAAAAATAACAAAATAACACAGGAAGAAAAAATCAAAATAATAAACACAATGAATAAAATAAAAGAAAAATCAAACATGTATTTAAATAAAAACAAAGGTAAAGAAGCCAATCTAATTGACCAACAGGATTATTTTGTAAGACAAAATTATAAACACACGTTTAATGTTTCTAAAACCCAGCCTCGATATACTCAAAAGAAACTTTATAAGGATAATAGATATTTTACATACAAAAATAATAATCGTCATATAAAAGTAGATAATAATTTTATAAAACCCCCTTTCAGGTATCAGAACAATAATTCTAATTCTATTAATGAGCCAACCGAGCCATCAACAAACAATCCAAATCCAACATAGTCCCGCTCAGGAAAAAGGATATATTATAATTAAAAAGGAATATATTCAGATAATAAACGACTATAAAACAATTTTAAACATAGTAAATTTAACAACAATTAGTCAGAGTGCTGGTATTATAGAATCTAGTATAATAGAGTATGAAAAATATTATACGAAGGACATAAAGTTGAACATTTTAAAAACTAGTTTTAAGAATCTATTAATTAATACAAATATACTTACAAATTTCGACAATAAAAAATTTAAAGTTAAACGCGCAGTAAATATGAGTAGCATAGATGAAAACTCGAAATTTATTCCACAACAAATGCCTTCATTTGGACAAGCATTTTGGTCATGGAATGCAGACCTTGCTAAAGAAAGGGCTGGACTTATGAATGACGAAGACAGGAATCAAATTTATAAAGAACTTAATGCAATTAACGAAAATACATTTAACCTAGTAAAAAACAATAATAAACAATATAAGATTAATAAAGAACTCGATAATCAATTACAAGAAATTGCCACATACATTAATGCACAAACAGAAGAGATGAAAAAGAATATTAGGAATATAGAGAAAAATATAGGAGAAATTCAGGAAAAATTATTAGCCTTCGATCAGTTTAACATAATAATGAATAATATTGATTCACTTACAAGATATACTGATTCAATAGTCAATTGTATTAATTATAAATACCTTAATATTATTGATCCAAAATTACTCACGTTTGAAGAAATTAACGAATTAAATATAAATAAAGAAATTTTGCCGTATATTAAACAGGATGCAATTTTAACAAAAGGACTTATCGCTTTTACTTTGTTAATTCCAAAAATAGAAATAAGCAAATTTGCTAAAGCAAAAATTGAACCTATACCTAATAAAGAAAATTATGAACTCGATTTAAAAGATTCTGAGAAATTAATAATTATTAAAGGAAACGAAGTATTCGAAAACAATAAAAAAGATATTATTCATAAAGAAGAACTTAGATATCCAAATAATGAATGTATAAAAAATCTACTTAAAGTAAATCACGTATGTAGCTATAAAAAAAATTTTGAAAGTAAAATAGTAAATATAAAACACAATGTAATTTTAGCAATTAATATAAATGAAATAATAAAACAAGATTGTCTTGAAAATGAAATAAGAATCCAAAATTCTAATATTATAACTTTTAATAACTGCAGTGTTACACTTTCAAATAAAACTTTTACATCTATTAATGAATATTATCATCCGATTGAATTAATTCCGATAAATCACTTAAACTCAATAAAGATATATGAAAAACCTATTCCAATAGAAAAACTGTATTTGGAGCATTTAGATAATATTGAAAAAATTAAATTGTTAACCTACCACAGAGAAAAACACGAAGGTTGGTTTGAAAAAATTAAGAAAACATTTATATCTGTTTTAATATTGTTAATTTTATTATATATTTTGAAATGTATACTTTTAAAAATTATATTAAAGAAATGTGGAAAACCAAATAAATCCCCAGAGGTGATTCTTGTGGAGGGAGGAGTTATCCCCCCACCTAAATGCTATTTTTGAGTTTATTAAATAATGTTAAATTCCTGACCAAAGCAACGCCTTGGTCAGCATAAATAATTGTTTATACTTTGTTTCCGCTGCAACAGAACAGCTCGTATTACATCTGTATTATTCTAAGTATCCACACAGCGAGCGCTTATCAGCAATTGTTTGTGTGAAGTAAGTTATTTTTAAGCTCCCACACTTTTTGTATCTTTAGCTTTAAGTCAATTTTGAACAAATAAAGTTTTCAGTCTTCATACAAATATTAAGTGGCGCAGTCGGCTTAAGAACTGAATCGTGCTAACCGTAACCGATCTTAAGGTTTCGTAAAAGATACAGTTTCTATAAAAAATTATTAATAAAAATTAAACAGTTTAAAAGTTTCTATTAAAATAAATTTTAAGCGTGTTTTTATTAACTGTGTTTAAATAAAAACCCACACAAACAACAACTCTTAAATATAAACTCTCTTGAAAATTAATAAAACTATTCAAGTGTAGTAAATGGAATAACTATTCAAATAAAAAAAAAAAAAACGTTTAAAATATTTGTATGAAAAAGGAGGACTCAAAAACAAAAAACCAAAATTTAAACAAACAAAGTGAGAACAACAGGAAACAGGAAGGAAAATTTACACAACATTTGCAACAAATCCGAATCAACAAAAATCAACAAGAAATAATCGGAGGAAGCATTATCGAAATAGTATTTGAAGACCAACCAAAGAAGATCAACCATGGAACCAAGTAGTTATTTTAATTATATGTCTAAGCGTATTGAACAAATCGATAGCTTTTATGGTGATTATTCAGATTTATTTAGGTTTTTAAATGCCGTCGAACGGTATAAAGAAATAATGAATACATTAAGTGCTGCAGAACAAAAATTGCTTTTGTTTGGTATAATTGACAAAATAAAGGAGAGTGCTTATAGGGCTATTGAAAATGAATCATACGAAGATTGGAAGGATATTAAAAATATTCTTATAAATAATTTTCAAAATAGACAAAGTATTGAAAACTTAACTGCACAATTGAGAACATTATCGATGAGGGATGGAATGACCATCCAGGAATTTTTAAAACAAATAGAAAACATACTGTGTAGGATAAATTCAAAAGTATTGCTAGAAACACTACAGGGAAAAGAATCTCAGTATAGTAAAGAGTCGAATGAAAAATTGGCGATTCGTATATTTATGGATAAGATTCCAATAGGGACGAGGAACTTATTGTTTGTAAGAGAACCAAAAACGCTTGCACAGTGTAAGCAATTAGTATTTGAGGCTAGGCATGAGCTTCTAGATAGAGATGGAAATTTTAAAAAGAATTCCAATTCGCTTTATTCAAATCAAAATATAGGTATATCAAAATCAAATAATAAATCAAATATAAATCCGGAAAATCAAAACACAAATCAATTTTATAACCCAAATTATAATCGACAATTAAACAATTATAACAATAACAACAGAGACTTAAATCCTTCAAGAATCTTTAGAAATGCAAATAATAATAACCCATCTTTAAATGCTAGGAATTTTACAAATAATAACGTAAATCCTACAACGAATTTTAAAAACGTTTCCAATGTAAGAAACATTAACCCTACTGGAAATTATAGGTATAACCAAAATAACTATAATCAAAACTATCAGGAAACAAATCAGAGTGTTCGAAATAATAGAAGTCATGTAACAAGAAATAGTACAGAATCAATGGACGTAAACAATGTGTACGAAAATAACAACAGTGATAATAAAAACAACACTCCAATAAATTTTTGTCTAGTGACACCGACAGACTTCCCTATATAGTAATTAATACAAAAGTTAAACGTTTAAAATTTTTAATAGATTCAGGTGCTTCCACAAGTCTTGTGTCACCAGGAATATGTAATGAAAAATATTTAATTCCATATCAAAATAATATAACTGCTCTAGGAAAAAATATCGAAGTAAAGAACATAGCTCAAATCCCATTGTTTAAAGAATTTAACCAGCCCAATAAAACTATGCAGCTAGTTGTATATAAGTTTTCTGATAACTTTGACGGAATTTTAGGAAATAATTTATTAAAACCACTAAATGCTGTAATAAACTATAAAGAAAGATTGTTAATAACAGATAAAGCGAAAATTTCCATTTGTTTTAATGAAGAGGAGGAAAATGAATCTCTTCTTTATTATGAACAAATAAATAGTGTAATAGAAATGGCTAATAAAAATGATGATATTTTTAATGGAAATTCGAATTGTTTTAGAACAGATCATCTTTTAGAAAATATAATAATAGAAAAATAAATAGATTATAAAAAATCTTTTTTTTTTGAAGGAGATCAACTAACCTTTACTTCTGAAGTTAAACACGAAATTAAGACAACGACAAGTAGTCCAATTTTCTCTAAACTATATAGGTATCCTGAAGTATATAGAAACGAAGTCAATCAACAAATTGACGATATGTTAAAACAAGGAATTATTGTCCACAGTAATTCTCCTTATAATTCTCCGTTATGGGTAGTTCCAAAAAAAATGGATGCCTCCGGAAAGAGGAAATTTAGGGTAGTTATTGACTATAGAAAGCTCAACAGTGTGACAATCGATGACAAGTTTCCGATCCCAAACATGGACGATATACTAGATAAACTAGGTAAAGCTATGTATTTTTCTACTTTGGATTTGGCAAAGGGCTTCCACCAAATCGAGGAGAATCCCGAAGATAGACATAAAACCGCATTTTCGACCTCCCATGGTCATTATGAATTCGCAAGGATGCCATTCGGTCTAAAGAATGCACCTACGACTTTCCAAAGAATGATTAATTACGTATTAAAGGAATACATTGGAAAAATATGCTTCGTTTATTTAGATGACATATACTCATGAAATAAATTACAGTACGATTGAAAAAGAATTACTATCAATTGTTTACGCAGTTAACTATTTTCGCCCATATTTATATGGAAGAAAATTTGATATAGAAACCGATCATAAACCACTTATATGGTTATCGAACTTAAAAGAGCCAAATTCAAAGCTACAGCGCTGGAAAATTAAGCTAAACGAATATGATTTCGATATTAAATATATAAAAGGCAAATCAAATTATGTAGCAGATGGACTGTCCAGACTAGACATTAATCAATTAAATGACGAAGATGACACGAATGAAACTATTCATACCAGTAGAAATGAAGATAGTATATATTTGATTCCGATATCAGAAAAACCACTTAACTTATTCAAATTCCAAATAACACTTAAATCTGGTAGAAATTCTACTACAAAATCAAATTTCCTGAATAAAACTAGAGTAATTTTATCAAGAGAAAATTTTAACCATGAAGAAATACAAAAAATTATGAGCGAACTTCCATCAAAGGGACTTATAGGACTTCGTGTAGACGACCCTAGGAGATTTGTTACATTTCAAAATGCATATAAGATTTTTCAGAATGAAAAACATCGAATTTATAAGTGTAGCAAAATATTGAAAGACATAAAAAATTTTGACGAACTAAAAGAACTCATTCTCACCGAACACACTAAAAACTATCATAGAGGAAGCGACGAAACGTACAAAGAAATCAAGGATATTTATTACTATCCAAACCTCTATAAAGAGATAGAGAAGCTACTTGCTAACTGTCAGGTATGTCATTCTGCTAAATATGACAGAAGAAAAAGCCAACATCATCATTATCTAACAAAGACACCAACAGACGAAAGGGAAATAGTAATGGTAGATATTTGGTATCCTGGATCAAAAAATAACATATATTTAATATTTTTAGATAAGTTTTCCAAGCATTTGG
Source organism: Clusia tigrina (assembly GCA_920105625.2). Lineage (NCBI taxonomy): Eukaryota > Metazoa > Arthropoda > Insecta > Diptera > Clusiidae > Clusia > Clusia tigrina. The sequence continues at coordinate 74,880,322 of OV050030.1, forward strand.
TTATTAAGAAAATCAAGGATAGAAATCATACAACCCTAATAGACACATTTAAAGAATATTTTTCACACCAAGGAAAACCTTTAGTTATAAAAGGGGACGGAGAGTTTGGTAGCAAACTTATTCAGGAATTCTTACAATCGGAAAATATAGAATTAATTATTTCTCCAGCAGAATGCTCAAATGCAATATCTGATCTAAACAGAACACATAATACATTGAACGAGCACTTACGTTTATATAACAGTAGACCGGAAAAGAAAGACCTTCCTTTACACACGAAAATTACAGAAATAGAATACATATATAATAATACAATTCACTCTACCACGAACAAACGACCAATTGACTTTAAAAATAACAAAATAACACAGGAAGAAAAAATCAAAATAATAAACACAATGAATAAAATAAAAGAAAAATCAAACATGTATTTAAATAAAAACAAAGGTAAAGAAGCCAATCTAATTGACCAACAGGATTATTTTGTAAGACAAAATTATAAACACACGTTTAATGTTTCTAAAACCCAGCCTCGATATACTCAAAAGAAACTTTATAAGGATAATAGATATTTTACATACAAAAATAATAATCGTCATATAAAAGTAGATAATAATTTTATAAAACCCCCTTTCAGGTATCAGAACAATAATTCTAATTCTATTAATGAGCCAACCGAGCCATCAACAAACAATCCAAATCCAACATAGTCCCGCTCAGGAAAAAGGATATATTATAATTAAAAAGGAATATATTCAGATAATAAACGACTATAAAACAATTTTAAACATAGTAAATTTAACAACAATTAGTCAGAGTGCTGGTATTATAGAATCTAGTATAATAGAGTATGAAAAATATTATACGAAGGACATAAAGTTGAACATTTTAAAAACTAGTTTTAAGAATCTATTAATTAATACAAATATACTTACAAATTTCGACAATAAAAAATTTAAAGTTAAACGCGCAGTAAATATGAGTAGCATAGATGAAAACTCGAAATTTATTCCACAACAAATGCCTTCATTTGGACAAGCATTTTGGTCATGGAATGCAGACCTTGCTAAAGAAAGGGCTGGACTTATGAATGACGAAGACAGGAATCAAATTTATAAAGAACTTAATGCAATTAACGAAAATACATTTAACCTAGTAAAAAACAATAATAAACAATATAAGATTAATAAAGAACTCGATAATCAATTACAAGAAATTGCCACATACATTAATGCACAAACAGAAGAGATGAAAAAGAATATGAGGAATATAGAGAAAAATATAGGAGAAATTCAGGAAAAATTATTAGCCTTCGATCAGTTTAACATAATAATGAATAATATTGATTCACTTACAAGATATACTGATTCAATAGTCAATTGTATTAATTATAAATACCTTAATATTATTGATCCAAAATTACTCACGTTTGAAGAAATTAACGAATTAAATATAAATAAAGAAATTTTGCCGTATATTAAACAGGATGCAATTTTAACAAAAGGACTTATCGCTTTTACTTTGTTAATTCCAAAAATAGAAATAAGCAAATTTGCTAAAGCAAAAATTGAACCTATACCTAATAAAGAAAATTATGAACTCGATTTAAAAGATTCTGAGAAATTAATAATTATTAAAGGAAACGAAGTATTCGAAAACAATAAAAAAGATATTATTCATAAAGAAGAACTTAGATATCCAAATAATGAATGTATAAAAAATCTACTTAAAGTAAATCACGTATGTAGCTATAAAAAAAATTTTGAAAGTAAAATAGTAAATATAAAACACAATGTAATTTTAGCAATTAATATAAATGAAATAATAAAACAAGATTGTCTTGAAAATGAAATAAGAATCCAAAATTCTAATATTATAACTTTTAATAACTGCAGTGTTACACTTTCAAATAAAACTTTTACATCTATTAATGAATATTATCATCCGATTGAATTAATTCCGATAAATCACTTAAACTCAATAAAGATATATGAAAAACCTATTCCAATAGAAAAACTGTATTTGGAGCATTTAGATAATATTGAAAAAATTAAATTGTTAACCTACCACAGAGAAAAACACGAAGGTTGGTTTGAAAAAATTAAGAAAACATTTATATCTGTTTTAATATTGTTAATTTTATTATATATTTTGAAATGTATACTTTTAAAAATTATATTAAAGAAATGTGGAAAACCAAATAAATCCCCAGAGGTGATTCTTGTGGAGGGAGGAGTTATCCCCCCACCTAAATGCTATTTTTGAGTTTATTAAATAATGTTAAATTCCTGACCAAAGCAACGCCTTGGTCAGCATAAATAATTGTTTATACTTTGTTTCCGCTGCAACAGAACAGCTCGTATTACATCTGTATTATTCTAAGTATCCACACAGCGAGCGCTTATCAGCAATTGTTTGTGTGAAGTAAGTTATTTTTAAGCTCCCACACTTTTTGTATCTTTAGCTTTAAGTCAATTTTGAACAAATAAAGTTTTCAGCCTTCATACAAATATTAAGTGGCGCAGTCGGCTTAAGAACTGAATCGTGCTAACCGTAACCGATCTTAAGGTTTCGTAAAAGATACAGTTTCTATAAAAAATTATTAATAAAAATTAAACAGTTTAAAAGTTTCTATTAAAATAAATTTTAAGCGTGTTTTTATTAACTGTGTTTAAATAAAAACCCACACAAACAACAACTCTTAAATATAAACTCTCTTGAAAATTAATAAAACTATTCAAGTGTAGTAAATGGAATAACTATTCAAATAAAAAAAAATAAAACGTTTAAAATATTTGTATGAAAAAGGAGGACTCAAAAACAAAAAACCAAAATTTAAACAAACAAAGTGAGAACAACAGGAAACAGGAAGGAAAATTTACACAACATTTGCAACAAATCCGAATCAACAAAAATCAACAAGAAATAATCGGAGGAAGCATTATCGAAATAGTATTTGAAGACCAACCAAAGAAGATCAACCATGGAACCAAGTAGTTATTTTAATTATATGTCTAAGCGTATTGAACAAATCGATAGCTTTTATGGTGATTATTCAGATTTATTTAGGTTTTTAAATGCCGTCGAACGGTATAAAGAAATAATGAATACATTAAGTGCTGCAGAACAAAAATTGCTTTTGTTTGGTATAATTGACAAAATAAAGGAGAGTGCTTATAGGGCTATTGAAAATGAATCATACGAAGATTGGAAGGATATTAAAAATATTCTTATAAATAATTTTCAAGATAGACAAAGTATTGAAAACTTAACTGCACAATTGAGAACATTATCGATGAGGGATGGAATGACCATCCAGGAATTTTTAAAACAAATAGAAAACATACTGTGTAGGATAAATTCAAAAGTATTGCTAGAAACACTACAGGGAAAAGAATCTCAGTATAGTAAAGAGTCGAATGAAAAATTGGCGATTCGTATATTTATGGATAAGATTCCAATAGGGACGAGGAACATATTGTTTGTAAGAGAACCAAAAACGCTTGCACAGTGTAAGCAATTAGTATTTGAGGCTAGGCATGAGCTTCTAGATAGAGATGGAAATTTTAAAAAGAATTCCAATTCGCTTTATTCAAATCAAAATATAGGTATATCAAAATCAAATAATAAATCAAATATAAATCCGGAAAATCAAAACACAAATCAATTTTATAACCCAAATTATAATCGACAATTAAACAATTATAACAATAACAACAGAGACTTAAATCCTTCAAGAATCTTTAGAAATGCAAATAATAATAACCCATCTTTAAATGCTAGGAATTTTACAAATAATAACGTAAATCCTACAACGAATTTTAAAAACGTTTCCAATGTAAGAAACATTAACCCTACTGGAAATTATAGGTATAACCAAAATAACTATAATCAAAACTATCAGGAAACAAATCAGAGTGTTCGAAATAATAGAAGTCATGTAACAAGAAATAGTACAGAATCAATGGACGTAAACAATGTGTACGAAAATAACAACAGTGATAATAAAAACAACACTCCAATAAATTTTTGTCTAGTGACACCGACAGACTTCCCTATATAGTAATTAATACAAAAGTTAAACGTTTAAAATTTTTAATAGATTCAGGTGCTTCCACAAGTCTTGTGTCACCAGGAATATGTAATGAAAAATATTTAATTCCATATCAAAATAATATAACTGCTCTAGGAAAAAATATCGAAGTAAAGAACATAGCTCAAATCCCATTGTTTAAAGAATTTAACCAGCCCAATAAAACTATGCAGCTAGTTGTATATAAGTTTTCTGATAACTTTGATGGAATTTTAGGAAATAATTTATTAAAACCACTAAATGCTATAATAAACTATAAAGAAAGATTGTTAATAACAGATAAAGCGAAAATTTCCATTTGTTTTAATGAAGAGGAGGAAAATGAATCTCTTCTTTATTATGAACAAATAAATAGTGTAATAGAAATGGCTAATAAAAATGATGATATTTTTAATGGAAATTCGAATTGTTTTAGAACATATCATCTTTTAGAAAATATAATAATAGAAAAATAAATAGATTATAAAAAATCTTTTTTTTTTGAAGGAGATCAACTAACCTTTACTTCTGAAGTTAAACACGAAATTAAGACAACGACAAGTAGTCCAATTTTCTCTAAACTATATAGGTATCCTGAAGTATATAGAAACGAAGTCAATCAACAAATTGACGATATGTTAAAACAAGGAATTATTGTCCACAGTAATTCTCCTTATAATTCTCCGTTATGGGTAGTTCCAAAAAAAATGGATGCCTCCGGAAAGAGGAAATTTAGGGTAGTTATTGACTATAGAAAGCTCAACAGTGTGACAATCGATGACAAGTTTCCGATCCCAAACATGGACGATATACTAGATAAACTAGGTAAAGCTATGTATTTTTCTACTTTGGATTTGGCAAAGGGCTTCCACCAAATCGAGGAGAATCCCGAAGATAGACATAAAACCGCATTTTCGACCTCCCATGGTCATTATGAATTCGCAAGGATGCCATTCGGTCTAAAGAATGCACCTACGACTTTCCAAAGAATGATTAATTACGTATTAAAGGAATACATTGGAAAAATATGCTTCGTTTATTTAGATGACATATTAGTATTTTCCACAACAATAGAAGAACATCTTGAATCACTTAAGAACATTTTTAAGAGATTACAAGAAGTTAATTTAAAAATCCAACCCGATAAATGTGAATTTTTGAAACAAGAGAGCGAATTCTTGGGTCATATAATTTCAAGGGAGGGGATAAACCCCAATCCAAATAAAATAGAGACAATAAAGAAAATTCAATTGCCAAGGAATCAAAAACAAATCAAGCAATTTTTAGGTATCACTGGATTTTATAGAAAATTTATTAGGGATTACTCGAGAATTGCGAAACCTTTAACCATATATTTAAAGAAGGATACTAAGCTTAATTTAGGGGATGAGGAATATATTGAGGCTTTTCATACATTAAAACGTCTTATATCATCGGATCCGATACTCATACATCCTGATTTCACAAAAAAATTCACTCTTACAACAGATGCGTCCAATTACGCAATTGGCGCTGTTCTTTCGCAAAACTCTCATCCAATCGCCTATGCGTCGAGAACATTGAATACTCATGAAATAAATTACAGTACGATTGAAAAAGAATTACTATCAATTGTTTACGCAGTTAACTATTTTCGCCCATATTTATATGGAAGAAAATTTGATATAGAAACCGATCATAAACCACTTATATGGTTATCGAACTTAAAAGAGCCAAATTCAAAGCTACAGCGCTGGAAAATTAAGCTAAACGAATATGATTTCGATATTAAATATATAAAAGGCAAATCAAATTATGTAGCAGATGGACTGTCCAGACTAGACATTAATCAATTAAATGACGAAGATGACACGAATGAAACTATTCATACCAGTAGAAATGAAGATAGTATATATTTGATTCCGATATCAGAAAAACCACTTAACTTATTCAAATTCCAAATAACACTTAAATCTGGTAGAAATTCTACTACAAAATCAAATTTCCTGAATAAAACTAGAGTAATTTTATCAAGAGAAAATTTTAACGATGAAGAAATACAAAAAATTATGAGCGAACTTCCATCAAAGGGACTTATAGGACTTCGTGTAGACGACCCTAGGAGATTTGTTAAATTTCAAAAAGCATATAAGATTTTTCAGAATGAAAAACATCGAATTTATAAGTGTAGCAAAATATTGAAAGACATAAAAAATTTTGACGAACTAAAAGAACTCATTCTCACCGAACACACTAAAAACTATCATAGAGGAAGCGACGAAACGTACAAAGAAATCAAGGATATTTATTACTATCCAAACCTCTATAAAGAGATAGAGAAGCTACTTGCTAACTGTCAGGTATGTCATTCTGCTAAATATGACAGAAGAAAAAGCCAACATCATCATTACCTAACAAAGACACCAACAGACGAAAGGGAAATAGTAATGGTAGATATTTGGTATCCTGGATCAAAAAATAACATATATTTAACATTTTTAGATAAGTTTTCCAAGCATTTGGTTATTAAGAAAATCAAGGATAGAAATCATACAACCCTAATAGACACATTTAAAGAATATTTTTCACACCAAGGAAAACCTTTAGTTATAAAAGGGGACGGAGAGTTTGGTAGCAAACTTATTCAGGAATTCTTACAATCGGAAAATATAGAATTAATTATTTCTCCAGCAGAATGCTCAAATGCAATATCTGATCTAAACAGAACACATAATACATTGAACGAGCACTTACGTTTATATAACAGTAGACCGGAAAAGAAAGACCTTCCTTTACACACGAAAATTACAGAAATAGAATACATATATAATAATACAATTCACTCTACCACGAACAAACGACCAATTGACTTTAAAAATAACAAAATAACACAGGAAGAAAAAATCAAAATAATAAACACAATGAATAAAATAAAAGAAAAATCAAACATGTATTTAAATAAAAACAAAGGTAAAGAAGCCAATCTAATTGACCAACAGGATTATTTTGTAAGACAAAATTATAAACACACGTTTAATGTTTCTAAAACCCAGCCTCGATATACTCAAAAGAAACTTTATAAGGATAATAGATATTTTACATACAAAAATAATAATCGTCATATAAAAGTAGATAATAATTTTATAAAACCCCCTTTCAGGTATCAGAACAATAATTCTAATTCTATTAATGAGCCAACCGAGCCATCAACAAACAATCCAAATCCAACATAGTCCCGCTCAGGAAAAAGGATATATTATAATTAAAAAGGAATATATTCAGATAATAAACGACTATAAAACAATTTTAAACATAGTAAATTTAACAACAATTAGTCAGAGTGCTGGTATTATAGAATCTAGTATAATAGAGTATGAAAAATATTATACGAAGGACATAAAGTTGAACATTTTAAAAACTAGTTTTAAGAATCTATTAATTAATACAAATATACTTACAAATTTCGACAATAAAAAATTTAAAGTTAAACGCGCAGTAAATATGAGTAGCATAGATGAAAACTCGAAATTTATTCCACAACAAATGCCTTCATTTGGACAAGCATTTTGGTCATGGAATGCAGACCTTGCTAAAGAAAGGGCTGGACTTATGAATGACGAAGACAGGAATCAAATTTATAAAGAACTTAATGCAATTAACGAAAATACATTTAACCTAGTAAAAAACAATAATAAACAATATAAGATTAATAAAGAACTCGATAATCAATTACAAGAAATTGCCACATACATTAATGCACAAACAGAAGAGATGAAAAAGAATATTAGGAATATAGAGAAAAATATAGGAGAAATTCAGGAAAAATTATTAGCCTTCGATCAGTTTAACATAATAATGAATAATATTGATTCACTTACAAGATATACTGATTCAATAGTCAATTGTATTAATTATAAATACCTTAATATTATTGATCCAAAATTACTCACGTTTGAAGAAATTAACGAATTAAATATAAATAAAGAAATTTTGCCGTATATTAAACAGGATGCAATTTTAACAAAAGGACTTATCGCTTTTACTTTGTTAATTCCAAAAATAGAAATAAGCAAATTTGCTAAAGCAAAAATTGAACCTATACCTAATAAAGAAAATTATGAACTCGATTTAAAAGATTCTGAGAAATTAATAATTATTAAAGGAAACGAAGTATTCGAAAACAATAAAAAAGATATTATTCATAAAGAAGAACTTAGATATCCAAATAATGAATGTATAAAAAATCTACTTAAAGTAAATCACGTATGTAGCTATAAAAAAAATTTTGAAAGTAAAATAGTAAATATAAAACACAATGTAATTTTAGCAATTAATATAAATGAAATAATAAAACAAGATTGTCTTGAAAATGAAATAAGAATCCAAAATTCTAATATTATAACTTTTAATAACTGCAGTGTTACACTTTCAAATAAAACTTTTACATCTATTAATGAATATTATCATCCGATTGAATTAATTCCGATAAATCACTTAAACTCAATAAAGATATATGAAAAACCTATTCCAATAGAAAAACTGTATTTGGAGCATTTAGATAATATTGAAAAAATTAAATTGTTAACCTACCACAGAGAAAAACACGAAGGTTGGTTTGAAAAAATTAAGAAAACATTTATATCTGTTTTAATATTGTTAATTTTATTATATATTTTGAAATGTATACTTTTAAAAATTATATTAAAGAAATGTGGAAAACCAAATAAATCCCCAGAGGTGATTCTTGTGGAGGGAGGAGTTATCCCCCCACCTAAATGCTATTTTTGAGTTTATTAAATAATGTTAAATTCCTGACCAAAGCAACGCCTTGGTCAGCATAAATAATTGTTTATACTTTGTTTCCGCTGCAACAGAACAGCTCGTATTACATCTGTATTATTCTAAGTATCCACACAGCGAGCGCTTATCAGCAATTGTTTGTGTGAAGTAAGTTATTTTTAAGCTCCCACACTTTTTGTATCTTTAGCTTTAAGTCAATTTTGAACAAATAAAGTTTTCAGTCTTCATACAAATATTAAGTGGCGCAGTCGGCTTAAGAACTGAATCGTGCTAACCGTAACCGATCTTAAGGTTTCGTAAAAGATACAGTTTCTATAAAAAATTATTAATAAAAATTAAACAGTTTAAAAGTTTCTATTAAAATAAATTTTAAGCGTGTTTTTATTAACTGTGTTTAAATAAAAACCCACACAAACAACAACTCTTAAATATAAACTCTCTTGAAAATTAATAAAACTATTCAAGTGTAGTAAATGGAATAACTATTCAAATAAAAAAAAATAAAACGTTTAAAATATTTGTATGAAAAAGGAGGACTCAAAAACAAAAAACCAAAATTTAAACAAACAAAGTGAGAACAACAGGAAACAGGAAGGAAAATTTACACAACATTTGCAACAAATCCGAATCAACAAAAATCAACAAGAAATAATCGGAGGAAGCATTATCGAAATAGTATTTGAAGACCAACCAAAGAAGATCAACCATGGAACCAAGTAGTTATTTTAATTATATGTCTAAGCGTATTGAACAAATCGATAGCTTTTATGGTGATTATTCAGATTTATTTAGGTTTTTAAATGCCGTCGAACGGTATAAAGAAATAATGAATACATTAAGTGCTGCAGAACAAAAATTGCTTTTGTTTGGTATAATTGACAAAATAAAGGAGAGTGCTTATAGGGCTATTGAAAATGAATCATACGAAGATTGGAAGGATATTAAAAATATTCTTATAAATAATTTTCAAGATAGACAAAGTATTGAAAACTTAACTGCACAATTGAGAACATTATCGATGAGGGATGGAATGACCATCCAGGAATTTTTAAAACAAATAGAAAACATACTGTGTAGGATAAATTCAAAAGTATTGCTAGAAACACTACAGGGAAAAGAATCTCAGTATAGTAAAGAGTCGAATGAAAAATTGGCGATTCGTATATTTATGGATAAGATTCCAATAGGGACGAGGAACATATTGTTTGTAAGAGAACCAAAAACGCTTGCACAGTGTAAGCAATTAGTATTTGAGGCTAGGCATGAGCTTCTAGATAGAGATGGAAATTTTAAAAAGAATTCCAATTCGCTTTATTCAAATCAAAATATAGGTATATCAAAATCAAATAATAAATCAAATATAAATCCGGAAAATCAAAACACAAATCAATTTTATAACCCAAATTATAATCGACAATTAAACAATTATAACAATAACAACAGAGACTTAAATCCTTCAAGAATCTTTAGAAATGCAAATAATAATAACCCATCTTTAAATGCTAGGAATTTTACAAATAATAACGTAAATCCTACAACGAATTTTAAAAACGTTTCCAATGTAAGAAACATTAACCCTACTGGAAATTATAGGTATAACCAAAATAACTATAATCAAAACTATCAGGAAACAAATCAGAGTGTTCGAAATAATAGAAGTCATGTAACAAGAAATAGTACAGAATCAATGGACGTAAACAATGTGTACGAAAATAACAACAGTGATAATAAAAACAACACTCCAATAAATTTTTGTCTAGTGACACCGACAGACTTCCCTATATAGTAATTAATACAAAAGTTAAACGTTTAAAATTTTTAATAGATTCAGGTGCTTCCACAAGTCTTGTGTCACCAGGAATATGTAATGAAAAATATTTAATTCCATATCAAAATAATATAACTGCTCTAGGAAAAAATATCGAAGTAAAGAACATAGCTCAAATCCCATTGTTTAAAGAATTTAACCAGCCCAATAAAACTATGCAGCTAGTTGTATATAAGTTTTCTGATAACTTTGACGGAATTTTAGGAAATAATTTATTAAAACCACTAAATGCTATAATAAACTATAAAGAAAGATTGTTAATAACAGATAAAGCGAAAATTTCCATTTGTTTTAATGAAGAGGAGGAAAATGAATCTCTTCTTTATTATGAACAAATAAATAGTGTAATAGAAATGGCTAATAAAAATGATGATATTTTTAATGGAAATTCGAATTGTTTTAGAACAGATCATCTTTTAGAAAATATAATAATAGAAAAATAAATAGATTATAAAAAATCTTTTTTTTTTGAAGGAGATCAACTAACCTTTACTTCTGAAGTTAAACACGAAATTAAGACAACGACAAGTAGTCCAATTTTCTCTAAACTATATAGGTATCCTGAAGTATATAGAAACGAAGTCAATCAACAAATTGACGATATGTTAAAACAAGGAATTATTGTCCACAGTAATTCTCCTTATAATTCTCCGTTATGGGTAGTTCCAAAAAAAATGGATGCCTCCGGAAAGAGGAAATTTAGGGTAGTTATTGACTATAGAAAGCTCAACAGTGTGACAATCGATGACAAGTTTCCGATCCCAAACATGGACGATATACTAGATAAACTAGGTAAAGCTATGTATTTTTCTACTTTGGATTTGGCAAAGGGCTTCCACCAAATCGAGGAGAATCCCGAAGATAGACATAAAACCGCATTTTCGACCTCCCATGGTCATTATGAATTCGCAAGGATGCCATTCGGTCTAAAGAATGCACCTACGACTTTCCAAAGAATGATTAATTACGTATTAAAGGAATACATTGGAAAAATATGCTTCGTTTATTTAGATGACATATTAGTATTTTCCACAACAATAGAAGAACATCTTGAATCACTTAAGAAAATTTTTAAGAGATTACAAGAAGTTAATTTAAAAATCCAACCCGATAAATGTGAATTTTTGAAACAAGAGAGCGAATTCTTGGGTCATATAATTTCAAGGGAGGGGATAAACCCCAATCCAAATAAAATAGAGACAATAAAGAAAATTCAATTGCCAAGGAATCAAAAACAAATCAAGCAATTTTTAGGTATCACTGGATTTTATAGAAAATTTATTAGGGATTACTCGAGAATTGCGAAACCTTTAACCATATATTTAAAGAAGGATACTAAGCTTAATTTAGGGGATGAGGAATATATTGAGGCTTTTCATACATTAAAACGTCTTATATCATCGGATCCGATACTCATACATCCTGATTTCACAAAAAAATTCACTCTTACAACAGATGCGTCCAATTACGCAATTGGCGCTGTTCTTTCGCAAAACTCTCATCCAATCGCCTATGCGTCGAGAACATTGAATACTCATGAAATAAATTACAGTACGATTGAAAAAGAATTACTATCAATTGTTTACGCAGTTAACTATTTTCGCCCATATTTATATGGAAGAAAATTTGATATAGAAACCGATCATAAACCACTTATATGGTTATCGAACTTAAAAGAGCCAAATTCAAAGCTACAGCGCTGGAAAATTAAGCTAAACGAATATGATTTCGATATTAAATATATAAAAGGCAAATCAAATTATGTAGCAGATGGACTGTCCAGACTAGACATTAATCAATTAAATGACGAAGATGACACGAATGAAACTATTCATACCAGTAGAAATGAAGATAGTATATATTTGATTCCGATATCAGAAAAACCACTTAACTTATTCAAATTCCAAATAACACTTAAATCTGGTAGAAATTCTACTACAAAATCAAATTTCCTGAATAAAACTAGAGTAATTTTATCAAGAGAAAATTTTAACGATGAAGAAATACAAAAAATTATGAGCGAACTTCCATCAAAGGGACTTATAGGACTTCGTGTAGACGACCCTAGGAGATTTGTTACATTTCAAAATGCATATAAGATTTTTCAGAATGAAAAACATCGAATTTATAAGTGTAGCAAAATATTGAAAGACATAAAAAATTTTGACGAACTAAAAGAACTCATTCTCACCGAACACACTAAAAACTATCATAGAGGAAGCGACGAAACGTACAAAGAAATCAAGGATATTTATTACTATCCAAACCTCTATAAAGAGATAGAGAAGCTACTTGCTAACTGTCAGGTATGTCATTCTGCTAAATATGACAGTAGAAAAAGCCAACATCATCATTACCTAACAAAGACACCAACAGACGAAAGGGAAATAGTAATGGTAGATATTTGGTATCCTGGATCAAAAAATAACATATATTTAATATTTTTAGATAAGTTTTCCAAGCATTTGGTTATTAAGAAAATCAAGGATAGAAATCATACAACCCTAATAGACACATTTAAAGAATATTTTTCACACCAAGGAAAACCTTTAGTTATAAAAGGGGACGGAGAGTTTGGTAGCAAACTTATTCAGGAATTCTTACAATCGGAAAATATAGAATTAATTATTTCTCCAGCAGAATGCTCAAATGCAATATCTGATCTAAACAGAACACATAATACATTGAACGAGCACTTACGTTTATATAACAGTAGACCGGAAAAGAAAGACCTTCCTTTACACACGAAAATTACAGAAATAGAATACATATATAATAATACAATTCACTCTACCACGAACAAACGACCAATTGACTTTAAAAATAACAAAATAACACAGGAAGAAAAAATCAAAATAATAAACACAATGAATAAAATAAAAGAAAAATCAAACATGTATTTAAATAAAAACAAAGGTAAAGAAGCCAATCTAATTGACCAACAGGATTATTTTGTAAGACAAAATTATAAACACACGTTTAATGTTTCTAAAACCCAGCCTCGATATACTCAAAAGAAACTTTATAAGGATAATAGATATTTTACATACAAAAATAATAATCGTCATATAAAAGTAGATAATAATTTTATAAAACCCCCTTTCAGGTATCAGAACAATAATTCTAATTCTATTAATGAGCCAACCGAGCCATCAACAAACAATCCAAATCCAACATAGTCCCGCTCAGGAAAAAGGATATATTATAATTAAAAAGGAATATATTCAGATAATAAACGACTATAAAACAATTTTAAACATAGTAAATTTAACAACAATTAGTCAGAGTGCTGGTATTATAGAATCTAGTATAATAGAGTATGAAAAATATTATACGAAGGACATAAAGTTGAACATTTTAAAAACTAGTTTTAAGAATCTATTAATTAATACTTACAAATTTCGACAATAAAAAATTTAAAGTTAAACGCGCAGTAAATATGAGTAGCATAGATGAAAACTCGAAATTTATTCCACAACAAATGCCTTCATTTGGACAAGCATTTTGGTCATGGAATGCAGACCTTGCTAAAGAAAGGGCTGGACTTATGAATGACGAAGACAGGAATCAAATTTATAAAGAACTTAATGCAATTAACGAAAATACATTTAACCTAGTAAAAAACAATAATAAACAATATAAGATTAATAAAGAACTCGATAATCAATTACAAGAAATTGCCACATACATTAATGCACAAACAGAAGAGATGAAAAAGAATATTAGGAATATAGAGAAAAATATAGGAGAAATTCAGGAAAAATTATTAGCCTTCGATCAGTTTAACATAATAATGAATAATATTGATTCACTTACAAGATATACTGATTCAATAGTCAATTGTATTAATTATAAATACCTTAATATTATTGATCCAAAATTACTCACGTTTGAAGAAATTAACGAATTAAATATAAATAAAGAAATTTTGCCGTATATTAAACAGGATGCAATTTTAACAAAAGGACTTATCGCTTTTACTTTGTTAATTCCAAAAATAGAAATAAGCAAATTTGCTAAAGCAAAAATTGAACCTATACCTAATAAAGAAAATTATGAACTCGATTTAAAAGATTCTGAGAAATTAATAATTATTAAAGGAAACGAAGTATTCGAAAACAATAAAAAAGATATTATTCATAAAGAAGAACTTAGATATCCAAATAATGAATGTATAAAAAATCTACTTAAAGTAAATCACGTATGTAGCTATAAAAAAAATTTTGAAAGTAAAATAGTAAATATAAAACACAATGTAATTTTAGCAATTAATATAAATGAAATAATAAAACAAGATTGTCTTGAAAATGAAATAAGAATCCAAAATTCTAATATTATAACTTTTAATAACTGCAGTGTTACACTTTCAAATAAAACTTTTACATCTATTAATGAATATTATCATCCGATTGAATTAATTCCGATAAATCACTTAAACTCAATAAAGATATATGAAAAACCTATTCCAATAGAAAAACTGTATTTGGAGCATTTAGATAATATTGAAAAAATTAAATTGTTAACCTACCACAGAGAAAAACACGAAGGTTGGTTTGAAAAAATTAAGAAAACATTTATATCTGTTTTAATATTGTTAATTTTATTATATATTTTGAAATGTATACTTTTAAAAATTATATTAAAGAAATGTGGAAAACCAAATAAATCCCCAGAGGTGATTCTTGTGGAGGGAGGAGTTATCCCCCCACCTAAATGCTATTTTTGAGTTTATTAAATAATGTTAAATTCCTGACCAAAGCAACGCCTTGGTCAGCATAAATAATTGTTTATACTTTGTTTCCGCTGCAACAGAACAGCTCGTATTACATCTGTATTATTCTAAGTATCCACACAGCGAGCGCTTATCAGCAATTGTTTGTGTGAAGTAAGTTATTTTTAAGCTCCCACACTTTTTGTATCTTTAGCTTTAAGTCAATTTTGAACAAATAAAGTTTTCAGTCTTCATACAAATATTAAGTGTACTAACATTAAACACCACAGAAAAAATGGGCGTGTTATTTCTACAGCCACGCCCACTATTGACATATTATTATAACTTGCGACCTACACAATATTTTTGGACGAAATTTTATATTAGTACGTATATGGACCCTCCAAAGCCATATACAAGTTTCGGGGTAGATCAGAGGAACAATACGCCTCCTCCCATATAATGAGCTTTGGGGACCTCACTTAAAGACAAATACCCCATCTATGCTTCTAGTGATGATATATGAAAACAAATTGGTAGATGTATACACTGGGTCTGTACTATAATGCATTCCAAATATGGGCAGATTGTTACTACTGCCACGCCCACAATTAACCAAAAATCATTACTAGATTCCTATTAAAGGTTTCTCAACGAAATTTCACAGGAATATTACGGGTACTAACATTAAACACCACACAAAAATTGGGCGTATTATTTGTACAGCCACGCCCACTATTGACATATTATTATAACTTGCGACCTATACAAAATTTGGGACAAAATTTTATATTAGTACGTACATGGACCCTACAAAGCCATGTACAAGATTCGGGGTCAATCAGAGGAAGGATACGCCTCCTCCCCATATAATGAACTTTGGGGACCCCAGTGAAAGACAATTACCCTATCTATGCTTCTAGTGATGATATATGAAAACAAATTGGTAGATGTATACACTGGTCTGTACTAGCATGCATTCCAAATATGGGCAGATTATTACTACTGCCACGCCCACAATTAACCAAAAATTATTACTAGGTTCCTATTAAAGATTTCTCAACGAAATTTGACAGGAATGTTGCGGGTACTAACATTAAGCACCACACAAAAAATGGGCGTGTTATTTCTACAGCCACGCCCACTATTGACATATTATTATAACTTGCGACCCATACAATATTTTTGGACGAAATTTTATATTAGTACGTATATGGACCCTACAAAGCCATATACAAGATTCGGGGTCGATCAGAGGAAGAATACGCCTCCTTCCCATATAATGAACTTTGGAGACCCCAATTAAAGACAATTACCCTATCTATGCTTCTAGTGATGATATATGAAAACAAATTGGTAGATGTATACACTGGGTCTGTACTAGCCGGCATTCCAAATATGCGCAGATTATTTCTACTGCCACGCCCACAATTAACCGAAAATTATTACTAAGTTCCTATTAAAGATTTTTCAACAAAAATCACAGGAATGTTGCGGGAACTAACATTAAACACCACACAAAAAATGAGCGTGTTATTTCTACAGCCACGCCCACTATTGACATATTATTATAACTTGCGACCTATACAGTATTTTTGGACGAAATTTTATATTAGTATGTATATGGACCCTACAAAGCCAAAACAAGATTCGGGGTCGATCCGACGAAGGATACGCCTCCTTCCCATATAATGAGCTTTGGGGATCTCACTTAAAGTCAATTACCCTATCTATGCTTCTAGTGATGATATATGAAAACAAATTTTTAGATGTATACACTAGGTCTGTACTAGCATGCATTCCAAATATGGGCAGATTGTTACTACTGCCACGCCCACAATTAACCAAAAATCATTACTAGGTTCCTATTAAAGATTTTTCAACAAAAATCACAGGAATGTTGCGGGTACCAACATTAAACACCACACAAAAAATGGTCGTGTTATTTCTACAGCCACGCCCACTATTGACATATTATTATAACTTGCGACCTATACAATATTTTTGACCGAAATTTTATATTAGTACGTATATGGACCCTACAAAGCCACATACAAGATTCGGGGTCGATCAGAGGAAGGATACGCCTCCCTCCCATATAATGAACTTTGGGGACCTCACTTAAAGACAATTACTCTATCTATGCTTCTAGTGATGATATATGAAAACGAATTGGTAAATGTCTACACTGGGTCTGTACTAGCATGCATTCCAAATATGGGCAGGTTTCGACTACTGCCACGCCCACAATTAACCAAAAATCATTTCTAGGTTCCTATTAAAGATTTTTCAACAAAAATCACAGGAATGTTGCGGGACTAACATTAAACACCACAAAAAAAATTGGCGTGTTATTTCTACGGCGACGCCCACTATTGACTTATTATCCTTACCTTACGATCTATATAGTATTTTTGGACGAAATTTTATATTGGTACATTCATGGACCCTACAAAGCCATATACAAGATTCGGGGTCAATCAGACGAAGGATACGCCTCCCTCCCATATAATGAACTTTTGGGACCTCACTTAAAGACAATTACCCTATCTATGCTTCTAGTGATGATATATGAATACGAATTGGTAAATTTCTACACTGGGTGTGTACTAGGATGCATTCCAAATATGGGCAGATTATTACTACTGCCACGCCCACAATTAACCAAAAATCATTACTAGGTTAATATTTAAGATTTCTCAACGAAATTTCATAGGAATGTTGCGGGTACTAACATTAAACACCACAGAAAAAATGGGCGTGTTATTTCTACAGCCACGCCCACTATTGACATATTATTATAATTTGCGACCCATACAATATTTTTGGACGAAATTTTACATTAGTACGTATATGGACCTTACAAAGCCATATACAAGATTCGGGGTCGATCAGAGGAAGAATACGCCTCCTTCCCATATAATGAACTTTGGGGACCCCAATTAAAGAAAATTACCCTATCTATGCTTCTATTGATGATATATGAAAACAAATTGTTAGATGTATACACTGGGTGTGTACTAGCCGGCATTCCAAATATGCGCAGATTATTTCTACTGCCACGCCCACAATTAACCGAAAATTATTACTAAGTTCCTATTAAAGATTTTTCAACAAAAATCACAGGAATGTTGCGGGTACTAACATTAAACACCACACAAAAAATGAGCGTGTTATTTCTACAGCCACGCCCACTATTGACATATTATTATAACTTGCGATCTATACAATATTTTTGGACGAAATTTTATGTTAGTATGTATATGAACCCTACAAAGCCAAAACAAGATTCGGGGTCGATCAGAGGAAGAATACGCCTCCTTCCCATATAATGAACTTTGGGGACCCCAATTAAAGACAATTACCCTATCTATGTTTCTAGTGATGATATATGAAAACGAATTGGTAAATGTCTACACTGGGTCTGTACTAGGATGCATTCCAAATATGCGCAGATTATTTCTACTGCCACGCCCACAATTAACCGAAAATTATTACTAAGTTCCTATTAAAGATTTTTCAACAAAAATCACAGGAATGTTGCGGGTACTAACATTAAACACCACACAAAAAATGAGCGTGTTTTTTCTACAGCCACGCCCACTATTGACATATTATTATAACTTGCGACCTATACAATATTTTTGGACGAAATTTTATATTAGTATGTATATGGACCCTACAAAGCCAAAACAAGATTCGGGGTCGATCCGACGAAGGATATGCCTCCTTCCCATATAATGAGCTTTGGGGATCTCACTTAAAGACAATTACCCTATCTATGCTTCTAGTGATGATATATGAAAACAAATTTTTAGATGTATACACTAGGTCTGTACTAGCATGCATTCCAAATATGGGCAGATTGTTACTACTGCCACGCCCACAATTAACCAAAAATCATTACTAGGTTCCTATTAAAGATTTTTTAACAAAAATCACAGGAATGTTGCGGGTACCAACATTAAACACCACACAAAAAATGGTCGTGTGATTTCTACAGCCACGCCCACTATTGACATATTATTATAACTTGCGACCTATAAAATATTTTTGACCGAAATTTTATATTAGTACGTATATGGACCCTACAAAGCCATATACAAGATTCGGGGTAGATCAGAGGAACAATACGCCTCCTCCCATATAATGAGCTTTGGGGACCTCACTTAAAGACAAATACCCCATCTATGCTTCTAGTGATGATATATGAAAACAAATTGGTAGATGTATACACTGGGTCTGTACTATAATGCATTCCAAATATGGGCAGATTGTTACTACTGCCACGCCCACAATTAACCAAAAATCATTACTAGATTCCTATTAAAGGTTTCTCAACGAAATTTCACAGGAATATTACGGGTACTAACATTAAACACCACACACAAATTGGGCGTATTATTTGTACAGCCACGCCCACTATTGACATATTATTATAACTTGCGACCTATACAAAATTTGGGACGAAATTTTATATTAGTACGTACATGGACCCTACAAAGCCATGTACAAGATTCGGGGTCAATCAGAGGAAGGATACGCCTCCTCCCCATATAATGAACTTTGGGGACCCCAGTGAAAGACAATTACCCTATCTATGCTTCTAGTGATGATATATGAAAACAAATTGGTAGATGTATACACTGGTCTGTACTAGCATGCATTCCAAATATGGGCAGATTATTACTACTGCCACGCCCACAATTAACCAAAAATTATTACTAGGTTCCTATTAAAGATTTCTCAACGAAATTTGACAGGAATGTTGCGGGTACTAACATTAAGCACCACACAAAAAATGGGCGTGTTATTTCTACAGCCACGCCCACTATTGACATATTATTATAACTTGCGACCCATACAATATTTTTGGACGAAATTTTATATTAGTACGTATATGGACCCTACAAAACCATATACAAGATTCGGGGTCGATCAGAGGAAGAATACGCCTCCTTCCCATATAATGAACTTTGGAGACCCCAATTAAAGACAATTACCCTATCTATGCTTCTAGTGATGATATATGAAAACAAATTGGTAGATGTATACACTGGGTCTGTACTAGCCGGCATTCCAAATATGCGCAGATTATTTCTACTGCCACGCCCACAATTAACCGAAAATTATTACTAAGTTCCTATTAAAGATTTTTCAACAAAAATCACAGGAATGTTGCGGGTACTAACATTAAACACCACACAAAAAATGAGCGTGTTATTTCTACAGCCACGCCCACTATTGACATATTATTATAACTTGCGACCTATACAGTATTTTTGGACGAAATTTTATATTAGTATGTATATGGACCCTACAAAGCCAAAACAAGATTCGGGGTCGATCAGAGGAAGGATACGCCTCCCTCCCATATAATGAACTTTGGGGACCTCACTTAAAGACAATTACTCTATCTATGCTTCTAGTGATGATATATGAAAACGAATTGGTAAATGTCTACACTGGGTCTGTACTAGCATGCATTCCAAATATGGGCAGGTTTCGACTACTGCCACGCCCACAATTAACCAAAAATCATTTCTAGGTTCCTATTAAAGATTTTTCAACAAAAATCACAGGAATGTTGCGGGACTAACATTAAACACCACAAAAAAAATTGGCGTGTTATTTCTACGGCGACGCCCACTATTGACTTATTATCATTACCTTACGATCTATATAGTATTTTTGGACGAAATTTTATATTGGTACATTCATGGACCCTACAAAGCCATATACAAGATTCGGGGTCAATCAGACGAAGGATACGCCTCCCTCCCATATAATGAACTTTTGGGACCTCACTTAAAGACAATTACCCTATCTATGCTTCTAGTGATGATATATGAATACGAATTGGTAAATTTCTACACTGGGTGTGTACTAGGATGCATTCCAAATATGGGCAGATTATTACTACTGCCACGCCCACAATTAACCAAAAATCATTACTAGGGTAATATTTAAGATTTCTCAACGAAATTTCATAGGAATGTTGCGGGTACTAACATTAAACACCACAGAAAAAATGGGCGTGTTATTTCTACAGCCACGCCCACTATTGACATATTATTATAATTTGCGACCCATACAATATTTTTGGACGAAATTTTATGTTAGTATGTATATGAACCCTACAAAGCCAAAACAAGATTCGGGGTCGATCAGAGGAAGAATACGCCTCCTTCCCATATAATGAACTTTGGAGACCCCAATTAAAGACAATTACCCTATCTATGCTTCTAGTGATGATATATGAAAACAAATTGGTAGATGTATACACTGGGTCTGTACTAGCCGGCATTCCAAATATGCGCAGATTATTTCTACTGCCACGCCCACAATTAACCGAAAATTATTACTAAGTTCCTATTAAAGATTTTTCAACAAAAATCACAGGAATTTTGCGGGTACTAACATTAAACACCACACAAAAAATGAGCGTGTTATTTCTACAGCCACGCCCACTATTGACATATTATTATAACTTGCGACCTATACAGTATTTTTGGACGAAATTTTATATTAGTATGTATATGGACCCTACAAAGCCAAAACAAGATTCGGGGTCGATCAGAGGAAGGATACGCCTCCCTCCCATATAATGAACTTTGGGGACCTCACTTAAAGACAATTACTCTATCTATGCTTCTAGTGATGATATATGAAAACGAATTGGTAAATGTCTACACTGGGTCTGTACTAGCATGCATTCCAAATATGGGCAGGTTTCGACTACTGCCACGCCCACAATTAACCAAAAATCATTTCTAGGTTCCTATTAAAGATTTTTCAACAAAAATCACAGGAATGTTGCGGGACTAACATTAAACACCACAAAAAAAATTGGCGTGTTATTTCTACGGCGACGCCCACTATTGACTTATTATCATTACCTTACGATCTATATAGTATTTTTGGACGAAATTTTATATTGGTACATTCATGGACCCTACAAAGCCATATACAAGATTCGGGGTCAATCAGACGAAGGATACGCCTCCCTCCCATATAATGAACTTTTGGGACCTCACTTAAAGACAATTACCCTATCTATGCTTCTAGTGATGATATATGAATACGAATTGGTAAATTTCTACACTGGGTGTGTACTAGGATGCATTCCAAATATGGGCAGATTATTACTACTGCCACGCCCACAATTAACCAAAAATCATTACTAGGGTAATATTTAAGATTTCTCAACGAAATTTCATAGGAATGTTGCGGGTACTAACATTAAACACCACAGAAAAAATGGGCGTGTTATTTCTACAGCCACGCCCACTATTGACATATTATTATAATTTGCGACCCATACAATATTTTTGGACGAAATTTTACATTAGTACGTATATGGACCTTACAAAGCCATATACAAGATTCGGGGTCGATCAGAGGAAGAATACGCCTCCTTCCCATATAATGAACTTTGGGGACCCCAATTAAAGAAAATTACCCTATCTATGCTTCTATTGATGATATATGAAAACAAATTGTTAGATGTATACACTGGGTGTGTACTAGCCGGCATTCCAAATATGCGCAGATTATTTCTACTGCCACGCCCACAATTAACCGAAAATTATTACTAAGTTCCTATTAAAGATTTTTCAACAAAAATCACAGGAATGTTGCGGGTACTAACATTAAACACCACACAAAAAATGAGCGTGTTATTTCTACAGCCACGCCCACTATTGACATATTATTATAACTTGCGATCTATACAATATTTTTGGACGAAATTTTATGTTAGTATGTATATGAACCCTACAAAGCCAAAACAAGATTCGGGGTCGATCAGAGGAAGAATACGCCTCCTTCCCATATAATGAACTTTGGGGACCCCAATTAAAGACAATTACCCTATCTATGTTTCTAGTGATGATATATGAAAACGAATTGGTAAATGTCTACACTGGGTCTGTACTAGGATGCATTCCAAATATGCGCAGATTATTTCTACTGCCACGCCCACAATTAACAGAAAATTATTACTAAGTTCCTATTAAAGATTTTTCAACAAAAATCACAGGAATGTTGCGGGTACTAACATTAAACACCACACAAAAAATGAGCGTGTTTTTTCTACAGCCACGCCCACTATTGACATATTATTATAACTTGCGACCTATAAAATATTTTTGACCGAAATTTTATATTAGTACGTATATGGACCCTACAAAGCCATATACAAGATTCGGGGTAGATCAGAGGAACAATACGCCTCCTCCCATATAATGAGCTTTGGGGACCTCACTTAAAGACAAATACCCCATCTATGCTTCTAGTGATGATATATGAAAACAAATTGGTAGATGTATACACTGGGTCTGTACTATAATGCATTCCAAATATGGGCAGATTGTTACTACTGCCACGCCCACAATTAACCAAAAATCATTACTAGATTCCTATTAAAGGTTTCTCAACGAAATTTCACAGGAATATTACGGGTACTAACATTAAACACCACACACAAATTGGGCGTATTATTTGTACAGCCACGCCCACTATTGACATATTATTATAACTTGAGACCTATACAAAATTTGGGACGAAATTTTATATTAGTACGTACATGGACCCTACAAAGCCATGTACAAGATTCGGGGTCAATCAGAGGAAGGATACGCCTCCTCCCCATATAATGAACTTTGGGGACCCCAGTGAAAGACAATTACCCTATCTATGCTTCTAGTGATGATATATGAAAACAAATTGGTAGATGTATACACTGGTCTGTACTAGCATGCATTCCAAATATGGGCAGATTATTACTACTGCCACGCCCACAATTAACCAAAAATTATTACTAGGTTCCTATTAAAGATTTCTCAACGAAATTTGACAGGAATGTTGCGGGTACTAACATTAAGCACCACACAAAAAATGGGCGTGTTATTTCTACAGCCACGCCCACTATTGACATATTATTATAACTTGCGACCCATACAATATTTTTGGACGAAATTTTATATTAGTACGTATATGGACCCTACAAAGCCATATACAAGATTCGGGGTCGATCAGAGGAAGAATACGCCTCCTTCCCATATAATGAACTTTGGAGACCCCAATTAAAGACAATTACCCTATCTATGCTTCTAGTGATGATATATGAAAACAAATTGGTAGATGTATACACTGGGTCTGTACTAGCCGGCATTCCAAATATGCGCAGATTATTTCTACTGCCACGCCCACAATTAACCGAAAATTATTACTAAGTTCCTATTAAAGATTTTTCAACAAAAATCACAGGAATGTTGCGGGTACTAACATTAAACACCACACAAAAAATGAGCGTGTTATTTCTACAGCCACGCCCACTATTGACATATTATTATAACTTGCGACCTATACAGTATTTTTGGACGAAATTTTATATTAGTATGTATATGGACCCTACAAAGCCAAAACAAGATTCGGGGACGATCCGACGAAGGATACGCCTCCTTCCCATATAATGAGCTTTGGGGATCTCACTTAAAGACAATTACCCTATCTATGCTTCTAGTGATGATATATGAAAACAAATTTTTAGATGTATACACTAGGTCTGTACTAGCATGCATTCCAAATATGGGCAGATTGTTACTACTGCCACGCCCACAATTAACCAAAAATCATTACTAGGTTCCTATTAAAGATTTTTCAACAAAAATCACAGGAATGTTGCGGGTACCAACATTAAACACCACACAAAAAATGGTCGTGTTATTTCTACAGCCACGCCCACTATTGACATATTATTATAACTTGCGACCTATACAATATTTTTGACCGAAATTTTATATTAGTACGTATATGGACCCTACAAAGCCACATACAAGATTCGGGGTCGATCAGAGGAAGGATACGCCTCCCTCCCATATAATGAACTTTTGGGACCTCACTTAAAGACAGTTACCCTATCTATGCTTCTAGTGATGATATATGAATACGAATTGGTAAATTTCTACACTGGGTGTGTACTAGGATGCATTCCAAATATGGGCAGATTATTACTACTGCCACGCCCACAATTAACCAAAAATCATTACTAGGTTAATATTTAAGATTTCTCAACGAAATTTCATAGGAATGTTGCGGGTACTAACATTAAACACCACAGAAAAAATGGGCGTGTTATTTCTACAGCCACGCCCACTATTGACATATTATTATAACTTGCGACCCATACAATATTTTTGGACGAAATTTTACATTAGTACGTATATGGACCTTACAAAGCCATATACAAGATTCGGGGTCGATCAGAGGAAGAATACGCCTCCTTCCCATATAATGAACTTTGGGGACCCCAATTAAAGACAATTACCCTATCTATGTTTCTAGTGATGATATATGAAAACGAATTGGTAAATGTCTACACTGGGTCTGTACTAGGATGCATTCCAATTATGCGCAGATTATTTCTACTGCCACGCCCACAATTAACCGAAAATTATTACTAAGTTCCTATTAAAGATTTTTCAACAAAAATCACAGGAATGTTGCGGGTACTAACATTAAACACCACACAAAAAATGAACGTGTTTTTTCTACAGCCACGCCCACTATTGACATATTATTATAACTTGCTACCTATACAATATTTTTGGACGAAATTTTATATTAGTATGTATATGGACCCTACAAAGCCAAAACAAGATTCGGGGTCGATCCGACGAAGGATATGCCTCCTTCCCATATAATGAGCTTTGGGGATCTCACTTAAAGACAATTACCCTATCTATGCTTCTAGTGATGATATATGAAAACAAATTTTTAGATGTATACACTAGGTCTGTGCTAGCATGCATTCCAAATATGGGCAGATTGTTACTACTGCCACGCCCACAATTAACCAAAAATCATTACTAGGTTCCTATTAAAGATTTTTTAACAAAAATCACAGGAATGTTGCGGGTACCAACATTAAACACCACACAAAAAATGGTCGTGTTATTTCTACAGCCACGCCCACTATTGACATATTATTATAACTTGCGACCTATAAAATATTTTTGACCGAAATTTTATATTAGTACGTATATGGACCCTACAAAGCCATATACAAGATTCGGGGTCGATCAGAGGAAGGATACGCCTCCCTCCCATATAATGAACTTTGGGGACCTCACTTAAAGACAATTACTCTATCTATGCTTCTAGTGATGATATATGAAAACGAATTGGTAAATGTCTACACTGGGTCTGTACTAGCATGCATTCCAAATATGGGCAGGTTTCGACTACTGCCACGCCCACAATTAACCAAAAATCATTTCTAGGTTCCTATTAAAGATTTTTCAACAAAAATCACAGGAATGTTGCGGGACTAACATTAAACACCACACAAAAAATTGGCGTGTTATTTCTACGGCGACGCCCACTATTGACTTATTATCCTTACCTTACGATCTATATAGTATTTTTGGACGAAATTTTATATTGGTACATTCATGGACCCTACAAAGCCATATACAAGATTCGGGGTCAATCAGACGAAGGATACGCCTCCCTCCCATATAATGAACTTTTGGGACCTCACTTAAAGACAATTACCCTATCTATGCTTCTAGTGATGATATATGAATACGAATTGGTAAATTTCTACACTGGGTGTGTACTAGGATGCATTCCAAATATGGGCAGATTATTACTACTGCCACGCCCACAATTAACCAAAAATCATTACTAGGTTAATATTTAAGATTTCTCAACGAAATTTCATAGGAATGTTGCGGGTACTAACATTAAACACCACAGAAAAAATGGGCGTGTTATTTCTACAGCCACGCCCACTATTGACATATTATTATAACTTGCGACCCATACAATATTTTTGGACGAAATTTTACATTAGTACGTATATGGACCTTACAAAGCCATATACAAGATTCGGGGTCGATGAGAGGAAGAATACGCCTCCTTCCCATATAATGAACTTTGGGGACCCCAATTAAAGACAATTACCCTATCTATGCTTCTATTGATGATATATGAAAACAAATTGTTAGATGTATACACTGGGTGTGTACTAGCCGGCATTCCAAATATGCGCAGATTATTTCTACTGCCACGCCCACAATTAACCGAAAATTATTACTAAGTTCCTATTAAAGATTTTTCAACAAAAATCACAGGAATGTTGCGGGTACTAACATTAAACACCACACAAAAAATGAGCGTGTTATTTCTACAGCCACGCCCACTATTGACATATTATTATAACTTGCGATCTATACAATATTTTTGGACGAAATTTTATTTTGGTACGTATATGGACTGCACAACGCCATATACAAGATTCGGGGTCGATCAGAGGAAGAATACGCCGCCTTCCCATATAATGAACTTTGGGGACCCCAATTAAAGACAATTACCCTATCTATGCTTCTAGTGATGATATATGAATACGAATTGGTAAATTTCTACACTGGGTGTGTACTAGGATGCATTCCAAATATGGGCAGATTATTACTACTGCCACGCCCACAATTAACCAAAAATCATTACTAGGTTAATATTTAAGATTTCTCAACGAAATTTCATAGGAATGTTGCGGGTACTAACATTAAACACCACAGAAAAAATGGGCGTGTTATTTCTACAGCCACGCCCACTATTGACATATTATTATAACTTGCGACCCATACAATATTTTTGGACGAAATTTTACATTAGTACGTATATGGACCTTACAAAGCCATATACAAGATTCGGGGTCGATGAGAGGAAGAATACGCCTCCTTCCCATATAATGAACTTTGGGGACCCCAATTAAAGACAATTACCCTATCTATGCTTCTATTGATGATATATAAAAACAAATTGTTAGATGTATACACTGGGTGTGTACTAGCCGGCATTCCAAATATGCGCAGATTATTTCTACTGCCACGCCCACAATTAACCGAAAATTATTACTAAGTTCCTATTAAAGATTTTTCAACAAAAATCACAGGAATGTTGCGGGTACTAACATTAAACACCACACAAAAAATGAGCGTGTTATTTCTACAGCCACGCCCACTATTGACATATTATTATAACTTGCGATCTATACAACATTTTTGGACGAAATTTTATTTTGGTACGTATATGGACCCTACAAAGCCATATACAAGATTCGGGGTCGATCAGAGGAAGGATACGCCTCCCTCCCATATAATGAACTTTGGGGACCTCACTTAAAGCCAATTACTCTATCTATGTTTCTAGTGATGATATATGAAAACGAATTGGTAAATGTCTACACTGGGTCTGTACTAGGATGCATTCCAAATATGGGCAGATTATTACTACTGCCACGCCCACAATTAACCGAAAATTATTACTAAGTTCCTATAAAAGATTTTTCAACAAAAATCACAGGAATGTTGCGGGTACTAACATTAAACACCACACAAAAAATGAGCGTGTTATTTCTACAGCCACGCCCACTATTGACATATTATCATAACTTGCGATCTATACAATATTTTTGGACGAAATTTTATGTTAGTATGTATATGAACCCTACAAAGCCAAAACAAGATTCGGGGTCGATCAGAGGAAGAATACGCCTCCTTCCCATATAATGAACTTTGGGGACCTCACTTAAAGCCAATTACTCTATCTATGTTTCTAGTGATGATATATGAAAACGAATTGGTAAATGTCTACACTGGGTCTGTACTAGGATGCATTCCAAATATGGGCAGATTATTACTACTGCCACGCCCACAATTAACCGAAAATTATTACTAAGTTCCTATTAAAGATTTTTCAACAAAAATCACAGGAATGTTGAGGGTACTAACATTAAACACTACACAAAAAATGGGCGTATTATTTCTACA
Source organism: Clusia tigrina (assembly GCA_920105625.2). Lineage (NCBI taxonomy): Eukaryota > Metazoa > Arthropoda > Insecta > Diptera > Clusiidae > Clusia > Clusia tigrina. The sequence goes on from OV050030.1 coordinate 74,909,550, forward strand.
GCCACGCCCACTAGGGACATATTATTATACCTTACAACCTATATAATATTTTTGGACGAAATTTTATATTAGTACGTATATGGACCCTACAAAGCCAAAACAAGATTCGGGGTCGATCAGACGAAGGATACGCCTCCTTCCCATATAATGAGCTTTGGGGATCTCACTTAAAGACAATTACCCTATCTCTGCTTCTAGTGATGATATATGAAAACAAATTGTTAGATGTATACACTGGGTCTGTACTAGCATACATTCCAAATATGGGCAGATTGTTACTACTGCCACGCCCACAATTAACCAAAAATCATTACTAGGTTCCTATTAAAGATTTTTCAACAAAAATCACAGGAATGTTGAGGGTACTAACATTAAACACCACACAAAAAATGGGCGTGTTATTTCTACAGCCACGCCCACTATGGACATATTATTATAACTTGCGATCTATACAATATTTTTGGACGAAATTTTATTTTGGTACGTATATGGACTGCACAACGCCATATACAAGATTCGGGGTCGATCAGAGGAAGAATACGCCGCCTTCCCATATAATGAACTTTGGGGACCCCAATTAAAGACAATTACCCTATCTATGCTTCTAGTGATGATATATGAATACGAATTGGTAAATTTCTACACTGGGTGTGTACTAGGATGCATTCCAAATATGGGCAGATTATTACTACTGCCACGCCCACAATTAACCAAAAATCATTACTAGGTTAATATTTAAGATTTCTCAACGAAATTTCATAGGAATGTTGCGGGTACTAACATTAAACACCACAGAAAAAATGGGCGTGTTATTTCTACAGCCACGCCCACTATTGACATATTATTATAACTTGCGACCCATACAATATTTTTGGACGAAATTTTACATTAGTACGTATATGGACCTTACAAAGCCATATACAAGATTCGGGGTCGATGAGAGGAAGAATACGCCTCCTTCCCATATAATGAACTTTGGGGACCCCAATTAAAGACAATTACCCTATCTATGCTTCTATTGATGATATATAAAAACAAATTGTTAGATGTATACACTGGGTGTGTACTAGCCGGCATTCCAAATATGCGCAGATTATTTCTACTGCCACGCCCACAATTAACCGAAAATTATTACTAAGTTCCTATTAAAGATTTTTCAACAAAAATCACAGGAATGTTGCGGGTACTAACATTAAACACCACACAAAAAATGAGCGTGTTATTTCTACAGCCACGCCCACTATTGACATATTATTATAACTTGCGATCTATACAACATTTTTGGACGAAATTTTATTTTGGTACGTATATGGACCGCACAACGCCATATACAAGATTCGGGGTCGATCAGAGGAAGAATACGCCGCCTTCCCATATAATGAACTTTGGGGACCCCAATTAAAGACAATTACCCTATCTATGCTTCTAGTGATGATATATGAAAACAAATTGGTGGATGTATACACTGGGTCTGTACTAGCATGCATTCCAAATATGGGCAGATTGTTGCTACTGCCACGCCCACAATTACGCAAAAATCATTACTAGGTTCCTATTAAAGATTTCTCAACGAAATTTCACAGGAATGTTGCGGGTACCAACATTAAACACCACACAAAAAATGGTCGTGTTATTTCTACAGCCACGCCCACTATTGACATATTATTATAACTTGCGACCTATACAATATTTTTGACCGAAATTTTATATTAGTACGTATATGGACCCTACAAAGCCATATACAAGATTCGGGGTCGATCAGAGGAAGGATACGCCTCCCTCCCATATAATGAACTTTGGGGACCTCACTTAAAGCCAATTACTCTATCTATGTTTCTAGTGATGATATATGAAAACGAATTGGTAAATGTCTACACTGGGTCTGTACTAGGATGCATTCCAAATATGGGCAGATTATTACTACTGCCACGCCCACAATTAACCGAAAATTATTACTAAGTTCCTATAAAAGATTTTTCAACAAAAATCACAGGAATGTTGCGGGTACTAACATTAAACACCACACAAAAAATGAGCGTGTTATTTCTACAGCCACGCCCACTATTGACATATTATCATAACTTGCGATCTATACAATATTTTTGGACGAAATTTTATGTTAGTATGTATATGAACCCTACAAAGCCAAAACAAGATTCGGGGTCGATCAGAGGAAGAATACGCCTCCTTCCCATATAATGAACTTTGGGGACCTCACTTAAAGCCAATTACTCTATCTATGTTTCTAGTGATGATATATGAAAACGAATTGGTAAATGTCTACACTGGGTCTGTACTAGGATGCATTCCAAATATGGGCAGATTATTACTACTGCCACGCCCACAATTAACCGAAAATTATTACTAAGTTCCTATTAAAGATTTTTCAACAAAAATCACAGGAATGTTGAGGGTACTAACATTAAACACTACACAAAAAATGGGCGTATTATTTCTACAGCCACGCCCACTAGGGACATATTATTATACCTTACAACCTATATAATATTTTTGGACGAAATTTTATATTAGTACGTATATGGACCCTACAAAGCCAAAACAAGATTCGGGGTCGATCAGACGAAGGATACGCCTCCTTCCCATATAATGAGCTTTGGGGATCTCACTTAAAGACAATTACCCTATCTCTGCTTCTAGTGATGATATATGAAAACAAATTGTTAGATGTATACACTGGGTCTGTACTAGCATACATTCCAAATATGGGCAGATTGTTACTACTGCCACGCCCACAATTAACCAAAAATCATTACTAGGTTCCTATTAAAGATTTTTCAACAAAAATCACAGGAATGTTGAGGGTACTAACATTAAACACCACACAAAAAATGGGCGTGTTATTTCTACAGCCACGCCCACTATGGACATATTATTATACCTTACAACCTATATAATATTTTTGGACGAAATTTTATTTTGGTACGTATATGGACCGCACAACGCCATATACAAGATTCGGGGTCGATCAGAGGAAGAATACGCCTCCTTCCCATATAATGAACTTTGGGGACCCCAATTAAAGACAATTACCCTATCTATGCTTCTAGTGATGATATATGAAAAAAAATTTGGTGGATGTATACACTGTGTCTGTACTAGCATGCATTCCAAATATGTGCAGATTGTTGCTACTTCCACGCCCACAATTATGCAAAAATCATTACTAGGTTCCTATTAAAGATTTCTCAACGAAATTTCACAGGAATGTTGCGGGTACCAACATTAAATACCACACAACAAATGGTCGTGTTATTTCTACAGCCACGCCCACTATTGACATATTATTATAACTTGCGACCTATACAATATTTTTGACCGAAATTTTATATTAGTACGTATATGGACCCTACAAAGCCATATACAAGATTCGGGGTCGATCAGAGGAAGGATACGCCTCCCTCCCATATAATGAACTTTGGGGACCTCACTTAAATACAATTACTCTATCTATGCTTCTAGTGATGATATATGAAAACGAATTGGTAAATGTCTACACTGGGTCTGTACTAGCATGCATACCAAATATGGGCAGGTTATTACTACTGCCACGCCCACAATTAACCAAAAATCATTACTAGATCCCTATTAAAGGTTTCTCAACGAAATTTCACAGGAATATTACGGGTACTAACATTAAACACCACACAAAAATTGGGCGTATTATTTGTGCAGCTACGCCCACTATTGACATATTATTATAACTTGCGACCTATACAAAATTTGGGAAGAAATATTATATTAGTACGTACATGGACCCTACAAAGCCATGTACAAGATTCGGGGTCAATCAGAGGAAGGATACGCCTCCTCCCCATATAATGAACTTTGGGGACCCCAATGAAAGACAATTACCCTATCTGTGCTTCTAGTGATGATATATGAAAACAAATTGGTAGATGTATACACTGGTCTGTAGTAGCATGCATTCCAAATATGGGCAGATTATTACTACTGCCACGCCCACAATTAACCAACAATTATTACTAGGTTCCTATTAAAGATTTCTCAACGAAATTTGACAGGAATGTTGCGGGTACTAACATTAAGCACCACACAAAAAATGGGCGTGTTATTTCTACAGCCACGCCCACTATTGACATATTATTATAACTTGCGACCCGTACAATATTTTTGGACGAAATTTTATATTAGTACGTATATGGACCCTACAAAGCCATATACAAGATTCGGGGTCGATCAGACGATGGATACGCCTCCTTCCCATATAATGAGCTTTTGGGACCTCACTTAAAGACAACTACCCTATCTATGCTTCTAGTCATGATATATGAAAACGAATTGGTAAATGTCTACTCTGGGTCTGTACTAGGATGCATTCCAAATATGGGCAGGTTATTACTACTGCCACGCCCACAATTAACCGAAAATTATTACTAAGTTCCTATTAAAGATTTTTCAACAAAAATCACAGGAATGTTGCGGGTACTAACATTAAACACCACACAAAAAATGAGCGTGTTATTTCTACAGCCACGCCCACTATTGACATATTATTATAACTTGCGATCTATACAATATTTTTGGACGAAATTTTATTTTGGTACGTATATGGACCGCACAACGCCATATACAAGATTCGGGGTCGATCAGAGGAAGAATACGCCGCCTTCCCATATAATGAACTTTGGGGACCCCAATTAAAGACAATTACCCTATCTATGCTTCTAGTGATGATATATGAAAACAAATTGGTGGATGAATACACTGGGTCTGTACTAGCATGCATTCCAAATATGGGCAGATTGTTGCTACTGCCACGCCCACAATTACGCAAAAATCATTACTAGGTTCCTATTAAAGATTTCTCAACGAAATTTCACAGGAATGTTGCGGGTACCAACATTAAACACCACACAAAAAATGGTCGTGTTATTTCTACAGCCACGCCCACTATTGACATATTATTATAACTTGCGACCTATACAATATTTTTGACCGAAATTTTATATTAGTACGTATATGGACCCTACAAAGCCATATACAACATTCGGGGTCGATCAGAGGAAGGATACGCCTCCCTCCCATATAATGAACTTTGGGGACCTCACTTAAAGCCAATTACTCTATCTATGTTTCTAGTGATGATATATGAAAACGAATTGGTAAATGTCTACACTGGGTCTGTACTAGGATGCATTCCAAATATGGGCAGATTATTACTACTGCCACGCCCACAATTAACCGAAAATTATTACTAAGTTCCTATTAAAGATTTTTCAACAAAAATCACAGGAATGTTGCGGGTACTAACATTAAACACCACACAAAAAATGAGCGTGTTATTTCTACAGCCACGCCCACTATTGACATATTATTATAACTTGCGATCTATACAATATTTTTGGACGAAATTTTATGTTAGTATGTATATGAACCCTACAAAGCCAAAACAAGATTCGGGGTCGATCAGAGGAAGAATACGCCTCCTTCCCATATAATGAACTTTGGGGACCCCAATTAAAGACAATTACCCTATCTATGCTTCTAGTGATGATATATGAAAACAAATTGGTGGATGTATACACTGGGTCTGTACTAGCATGCATTCCAAATATGGGCAGATTGTTGCTACTGCCACGCCCACAATTACGCAAAAATCATTACTAGGTTCCTATTAAAGATTTTTCAACAAAAATCACAGGAATGTTGAGGGTACTAACATTAAACACTACACAAAAAATGGGCGTATTATTTCTACAGCCACGCCCACTAGGGACATATTATTATACCTTACAACCTATATAATATTTTTGGACGAAATTTTATATTAGTACGTATATGGACCCTACAAAGCCAAAACAAGATTCGGGGTCGATCAGACGAAGGATACGCCTCCTTCCCATATAATGAGCTTTGGGGATCTCACTTAAAGACAATTACCCTATCTCTGCTTCTAGTGATGATATATGAAAACAAATTGTTAGATGTATACACTGGGTCTGTACTAGCATACATTCCAAATATGGGCAGATTGTTACTACTGCCACGCCCACAATTAACCAAAAATCATTACTAGGTTCCTATTAAAGATTTTTCAACAAAAATCACAGGAATGTTGAGGGTACTAACATTAAACACCACACAAAAAATGGGCGTGTTATTTCTACAGCCACGCCCACTATGGACATATTATTATACCTTACAACCTATATAATATTTTTGGACGAAATTTTATTTTGGTACGTATATGGACCGCACAACGCCATATACAAGATTCGGGGTCGATCAGAGGAAGAATACGCCTCCTTCCCATATAATGAACTTTGGGGACCCCAATTAAAGACAATTACCCTATCTATGCTTCTAGTGATGATATATGAAAAAAAATTTGGTGGATGCATACACTGTGTCTGTACTAGCATGCATTCCAAATATGTGCAGATTGTTGCTACTTCCACGCCCACAATTATGCAAAAATCATTACTAGGTTCCTATTAAAGATTTCTCAACGAAATTTCACAGGAATGTTGCGGGTACCAACATTAAACACCACACAACAAATGGTCGTGTTATTTCTACAGCCACGCCCACTATTGACATATTATTATAACTTGCGACCTATACAATATTTTTGACCGAAATTTTTTATTAGTACGTATATGGACCCTACAAAGCCATATACAAGATTCGGGGTCGATCAGAGGAAGGATACGCCTCCCTCCCATATAATGAACTTTGGGGACCTCACTTAAATACAATTACTCTATCTATGCTTCTAGTGATGATATATGAAAACGAATTGGTAAATGTCTACACTGGGTCTGTACTAGCATGCATACCAAATATGGGCAGGTTATTACTACTGCCACGCCCACAATTAACCAAAAATCATTACTAGATCCCTATTAAAGGTTTCTCAACGAAATTTCACAGGAATATTACGGGTACTAACATTAAACACCACACAAAAATTGGGCGTATTATTTGTGCAGCCACGCCCACTATTGACATATTATTATAACTTGCGACCTATACAAAATTTGGGAAGAAATATTATATTAGTACGTACATGGACCCTACAAAGCCATGTACAAGATTCGGGGTCAATCAGAGGAAGGATACGCCTCCTCCCCATATAATGAACTTTGGGGACCCCAATGAAAGACAATTACCCTATCTGTGCTTCTAGTGATGATATATGAAAACAAATTGGTAGATGTATACACTGGTCTGTAGTAGCATGCATTCCAAATATGGGCAGATTATTACTACTGCCACGCCCACAATTAACCAACAATTATTACTAGGTTCCTATTAAAGATTTCTCAACGAAATTTGACAGGAATGTTGCGGGTACTAACATTAAGCACCACACAAAAAATGGGCGTGTTATTTCTACAGCCACGCCCACTATTGACATATTATTATAACTTGCGACCCGTACAATATTTTTGGACGAAATTTTATATTAGTACGTATATGGACCCTACAAAGCCATATACAAGATTCGGGGTCGATCAGACGATGGATACGCCTCCTTCCCATATAATGAGCTTTTGGGACCTCACTTAAAGACAATTACCCTATCTATGCTTCTAGTCATGATATATGAAAACGAATTGGTAAATGTCTACTCTGGGTCTGTACTAGGATGCATTCCAAATATGGGCAGGTTATTACTACTGCCACGCCCACAATTAACCGAAAATTATTACTAAGTTCCTATTAAAGATTTTTCAACAAAAATCACAGGAATGTTGCGGGTACTAACATTAAACACCACACAAAAAATGAGCGTGTTATTTCTACAGCCACGCCCACTATTGACATATTATTATAACTTGCGATCTATACAATATTTTTGGACGAAATTTTATTTTGGTACGTATATGGACCGCACAACGCCATATACAAGATTCGGGGTCGATCAGAGGAAGAATACGCCGCCTTCCCATATAATGAACTTTGGGGACCCCAATTAAAGACAATTACCCTATCTATGCTTCTAGTGATGATATATGAAAACAAATTGGTGGATGAATACACTGGGTCTGTACTAGCATGCATTCCAAATATGGGCAGATTGTTGCTACTGCCACGCCCACAATTACGCAAAAATCATTACTAGGTTCCTATTAAAGATTTCTCAACGAAATTTCACAGGAATGTTGCGGGTACCAACATTAAACACCACACAAAAAATGGTCGTGTTATTTCTACAGCCACGCCCACTATTGACATATTATTATAACTTGCGACCTATACAATATTTTTGACCGAAATTTTATATTAGTACGTATATGGACCCTACAAAGCCATATACAACATTCGGGGTCGATCAGAGGAAGGATACGCCTCCCTCCCATATAATGAACTTTGGGGACCTCACTTAAAGCCAATTACTCTATCTATGTTTCTAGTGATGATATATGAAAACGAATTGGTAAATGTCTACACTGGGTCTGTACTAGGATGCATTCCAAATATGGGCAGATTATTACTACTGCCACGCCCACAATTAACCGAAAATTATTACTAAGTTCCTATTAAAGATTTTTCAACAAAAATCACAGGAATGTTGCGGGTACTAACATTAAACACCACACAAAAAATGAGCGTGTTATTTCTACAGCCACGCCCACTATTGACATATTATTATAACTTGCGATCTATACAATATTTTTGGACGAAATTTTATGTTAGTATGTATATGAACCCTACAAAGCCAAAACAAGATTCGGGGTCGATCAGAGGAAGAATACGCCTCCTTCCCATATAATGAACTTTGGGGACCCCAATTAAAGACAATTACCCTATCTATGCTTCTAGTGATGATATATGAAAACAAATTGGTGGATGTATACACTGGGTCTGTACTAGCATGCATTCCAAATATGGGCAGATTGTTGCTACTGCCACGCCCACAATTATACAAAAATCATTACTAGGTTCCTATTAAAGATTTTTCAACAAAAATCACAGGAATGTTGCGGGTACTATTATTAAACACCACACACAAAATGGGCGTGTTATTTCTACAGCCACGCCCACTATTGACATATTATTATAACTTGCGACCTATACAATAATTTTGGACGAAATTTTATATTGGTATGTATATGGACCCTACAAAGCCATATACAAGATTCGGGGTGGATCAGAGGAAGGATACGCCTCCCTCCCATATAATGAGCTTTGGGGACCTCACTTAAAGACAATTACCCTATCTATGCTTCTAGTGATGATATATGAATACGAATTGGTAAATTTCTACACTGGGTCTGTACTAGGATGCATTCCAGATATGGGCAGATTATTACTACTGCCACGCCCACAATTAACCGAAAATTATTACTAAGTTCCTATTAAAGATTTTTCAACAAAAATCACAGGAATGTTGCGGGTACTAACATTAAACACCACGCAAAAAATGAGCGTGTTATTTCTACAGCCACGCCCACTATTGACATATTATTATAACTTGCGATCTATACAATATTTTTGGACGAAATTTTATTTTGGTACGTATATGGACCGCACAACGCCATATACAAGATTCGGGGTCGATCAGAGGAAGAATACGCCGCCTTCCCATATAATGAACTTTGGGGACCCCAATTAAAGACAATTACCCTATCTATGCTTCTAGTGATGATATATGAAAACAAATTGGTGGATGTATACACTGGGTCTGTACTAGCATGCATTCCAAATATGGGCAGATTGTTGCTACTGCCACGCCCACAATTACGCAAAAATCATTACTAGGTTCCTATTAAAGATTTTTCAACAAAAATCACAGGAATGTTGCGGGTACTATTATTAAACACCACACACAAAATGGGCGTGTTATTTCTACAGCCACGCCCACTATTGACATATTATTATAACTTGCGACCTATACAATAATTTTGGACGAAATTTTATATTGGTATGTATATGGACCCTACAAAGCCATATACAAGATTCGGGGTGGATCAGAGGAAGGATACGCCTCCCTCCCATATAATGAGCTTTGGGGACCTCACTTAAAGACAATTACCCTATCTATGCTTCTAGTGATGATATATGAATACGAATTGGTAAATTTCTACACTGGGTCTTTACTAGGATGCATTCCAGATATGGGCAGATTATTACTACTGCCACGCCCACAATTAACCGAAAATTATTACTAAGTTCCTATTAAAGATTTTTCAACAAAAATCACAGGAATGTTGCGGGTACTAACATTAAACACCACACAAAAAATGATCGTGTTATTTCTACAGCCACGCCCACTATTGACATATTATTATAACTTGCGACCTATACAATATTTTTGACCGAAATTTTATATTAGTACGTATATGGACCCTACAAAGCCATATACAAGATTCGGGGTCGATCAGAGGAAGGATACGCCTCCCTCCCATATAATGAACTTTGGGGACCTCACTTAAAGCCAATTACTCTATCTATGTTTCTAGTGATGATATATGAAAACGAATTGGTAAATGTCTACACTGGGTCTGTACTAGGATGCATTCCAAATATGGGCAGATTATTACTACTGCCACGCCCACAATTAACCGAAAATTATTACTAAGTTCCTATTAAAGATTTTTCAACAAAAATCACAGGAATGTTGCGGGTACTAACATTAAACACCACACAAAAAATGAGCGTGTTATTTCTACAGCCACGCCCACTATTGACATATTATTATAACTTGCGATCTATACAATATTTTTGGACGAAATTTTATTTTGGTACGTATATGGACCGCACAACGCCATATACAAGATTCGGGGTCGATCAGAGGAAGAATACGCCGCCTTCCCATATAATGAACTTTGGGGACCCCAATTAAAGACAATTACCCTATCTATGCTTCTAGTGATGATATATGAAAACAAATTGGTGGATGAATACACTGGGTCTGTACTAGCATGCATTCCAAATATGGGCAGATTGTTGCTACTGCCACGCCCACAATTACGCAAAAATCATTACTAGGTTCCTATTAAAGATTTCTCAACGAAATTTCACAGCAATGTTGCGGGTACCAACATTAAACACCACACAAAAAATGGTCGTGTTATTTCTACAGCCACGCCCACTATTGACATATTATTATAACTTGCGACCTATACAATATTTTTGACCGAAATTTTATATTAGTACGTATATGGACCCTACAAAGCCATATACAACATTCGGGGTCGATCAGAGGAAGGATACGCCTCCCTCCCATATAATGAACTTTGGGGACCTCACTTAAAGCCAATTACTCTATCTATGTTTCTAGTGATGATATATGAAAACGAATTGGTAAATGTCTACACTGGGTCTGTACTAGGATGCATTCCAAATATGGGCAGATTATTACTACTGCCACGCCCACAATTAACCGAAAATTATTACTAAGTTCCTATTAAAGATTTTTCAACAAAAATCACAGGAATGTTGCGGGTACTAACATTAAACACCACACAAAAAATGAGCGTGTTATTTCTACAGCCACGCCCACTATTGACATATTATTATAACTTGCGATCTATACAATATTTTTGGACGAAATTTTATGTTAGTATGTATATGAACCCTACAAAGCCAAAACAAGATTCGGGGTCGATCAGAGGAAGAATACGCCTCCTTCCCATATAATGAACTTTGGGGACCCCAATTAAAGACAATTATCCTATCTATGCTTCTAGTGATGATATATGAAAACAAATTGGTGGATGTATACACTGGGTCTGTACTAGCATGCATTCCAAATATGGGCAGATTGTTGCTACTGCCACGCCCACAATTATACAAAAATCATTACTAGGTTCCTATTAAAGATTTTTCAACAAAAATCACAGGAATGTTGCGGGTACTATTATTAAACACCACACACAAAATGGGCGTGTTATTTCTACAGCCACGCCCACTATTGACATATTATTATAACTTGCGACCTATACAATAATTTTGGACGAAATTTTATATTGGTATGTATATGGACCCTACAAAGCCATATACAAGATTCGGGGTGGATCAGAGGAAGGATACGCCTCCCTCCCATATAATGAGCTTTGGGGACCTCACTTAAAGACAATTACCCTATCTATGCTTCTAATGATGATATATGAATACGAATTGGTAAATTTCTACACTGGGTCTGTACTAGGATGCATTCCAGATATGGGCAGATTATTACTACTGCCACGCCCACAATTAACCGAAAATTATTACTAAGTTCCTATTAAAGATTTTTCAACAAAAATCACAGGAATGTTGCGGGTACTAACATTAAACACCACGCAAAAAATGAGCGTGTTATTTCTACAGCCACGCCCACTATTGACATATTATTATAACTTGCGATCTATACAATATTTTTGGACGAAATTTTATTTTGGTACGTATATGGACCGCACAACGCCATATACAAGATTCGGGGTCGATCAGAGGAAGAATACGCCGCCTTCCCATATAATGAACTTTGGGGACCCCAATTAAAGACAATTACCCTATCTATGCTTCTAGTGATGATATATGAAAACAATTTGGTGGATGTATACACTGGGTCTGTACTAGCATGCATTCCAAATATGGGCAGATTGTTGCTACTGCCACGCCCACAATTACGCAAAAATCATTACTAGGTTCCTATTAAAGATTTCTCAACGAAATTTCACAGGAATGTTGCGGGTACCAACATTAAACACCACACAAAAAATGGTCTTGTTATTTCTACAGCCACGCCCACTATTGACATATTATTATAACTTGCGACCTATACAATATTTTTGACCGAAATTTTATATTAGTACGTATATGGACCCTACAAAGCCATATACAAGATTCGGGGTCGATCAGAGGAAGGATACGCCTCCCTCCCATATAATGAACTTTGGGGACCTCACTTAAAGCCAATTACTCTATCTATGTTTCTAGTGATGATATATGAAAACGAATTGGTGGATGTATACACTGGGTCTGTACTAGCATGCATTCCAAATATGGGCAGATTGTTGCTACTGCCACGCCCACAATTATACAAAAATCATTACTAGGTTCCTATTAAAGATTTTTCAACAAAAATCACAGGAATGTTGAGGGTACTAACATTAAACACTACACAAAAAATGGGCGTATTATTTCTACAGCCACGCCCACTAGGGACATATTATTATACCTTACAACCTATATAATATTTTTGGACGAAATTTTATATTAGTACGTATATGGACCCTACAAAGCCAAAACAAGATTCGGGGTCAATCAGACGAAGGATACGCCTCCTTCCCATATAATGAGCTTTGGGGATCTCACTTAAAGACAATTACCCTATCTATGCTTCTAGTGATGATATATGAAAACAAATTGTTAGATGTATACACTGGGTCTGTACTAGCATACATTCCAAATATGGGCAGATTGTTACTACTGCCACGCCCACAATTAACCAAAAATCATTACTAGGTTCCTATTAAAGATGTTTCAACAAAAATCACAGGAATGTTGAGGGTACTAACATTAAACACCACACAAAAAATGGGCGTGTTATTTCTACAGCCACGCCCACTATGGACATATTATTATACCTTACAACCTATATAATATTTTTGGACGAAATTTTATTTTGGTACGTATATGGACCGCACAACGCCATATACAAGATTCGGGGTCGATCAGAGGAAGAATACGCCTCCTTCCCATATAATGAACTTTGGGGACCCCAATTAAAGACAATTACCCTATCTATGCTTCTAGTGATGAAATATGAAAAAAAATTTGGTGGATGTATACACTGTGTCTGTACTAGCATGCTATCCAAATATGTGCAGATTGTTGCTACTTCCACGCCCACAATTATGCAAAAATCATTACTAGGTTCCTATTAAAGATTTCTCAACGAAATTTCACAGGAATGTTGCGGGTACCAGCATTAAACACCACACAACAAATGGTCGTGTTATTTCTACAGCCACGCCCACTATTGACATATTATTATAACTTGCGACCTATACAATATTTTTGACCGAAATTTTATATTAGTACGTATATGGACCCAACAAAGCCATATACAAGATTCGGGGTCGATCAGAGGAAGGATACGCCTCCCTCCCATATAATGAACTTTGGGGACCTCACTTAAAGCCAATTACTCTATCTATGTTTCTAGTGATGATATATGAAAACGAATTGGTAAATGTCTACACTGGGTCTGTACTAGGATGCATTCCAAATATGGGCAGATTATTACTACTGCCACGCCCACAATTAACCGAAAATTATTACTAAGTTCCTATTAAAGATTTTTCAACAAAAATCACAGGAATGTTGCGGGTACTAACATTAAACACCACACAAAAAATGAGCGTGTTATTTCTACAGCCACGCCCACTATTGACATATTATTATAACTTGCGATCTATACAAAATTTTTGGACGAAATTTTATGTTAGTATGTATATGAATCCTACAAAGCCAAAACAAGATTCGGGGTCGATCAGAGGAAGAATACGCCTCCTTCCCATATAATGAACTTTGGGGACCCCAATTAAAGACAATTACCCTATCTATGCTTCTAGTGATGATATATGAAAACGAATTGGTAAATGTCTACACTGGGTCTGTACTAGCATGCATTCCAAATATGGGCAGGTTATTACTACTGCCACGCCCACAATTAACCAAAAATCATTACTAGATCCCTATTAAAGGTTTCTCAACGAAATTTCATAGGAATATTACGGGTACTAACATTAAACACCACACAAAAATTGGGCGTATTATTTGTGCAGCCACGCCCACTATTGACATATTATTATAACTTGCGACCTATACAAAATTTGGGAAGAAATATTATATTAGTACGTACATGGACCCTACAAAGCCATGTACAAGATTCGGGGTCAATCAGAGGAAGGATACGCCTCCTCCCCATATAATGAACTTTGGGGACCCCAATGAAAGACAATTACCCTATCTATGCTTCTAGTGATGATATATGAAAACAAATTGGTAGATGTATACACTGGTCTGTAGTAGCATGCATTCCAAATATGGGCAGATTATTACTACTGCCACGCCCACAATTAACCAACAATTATTACTAGGTTCCTATTAAAGGTTTCTCAACGAAATTTGACAGGAATGTTGCGGGTACTAACATTAAGCACCACACAAAAAATGGGCGTGTTATTTCTACAGCCACGCCCACTATTGACATATTATTATAACTTGCGACCTATACAATAATTTTGGACGAAATTTTATATTGGTATGTATATGGACCCTACAAAGCCATATACAAGATTCGGGGTGGATCAGAGGAAGGATACGCCTCCCTCCCATATAATGAACTTTGGGGACCTCACTTAAAGACAATTACCCTATCTATGCTTCTAGTGATGATATATGAATACGAATTGGTAAATTTCTACACTGGGTCTGTACTAGGATGCATTCCAGATATGGGCAGATTATTACTACTGCCACGCCCACAATTCACCAAAAATCATTACTAGGTTAATACTAAAGATTTCTCAACGAAATTTCACAGGAATATTGCGGGTACTAACATTAAACACCACACAAAAATTGGGCGTATTATATCTACAGCCACGCCCACTATTGACATATTATTATAACTTGCGACCTATACAAAATTTATGGACAAAATTTTACATTAGTACGTACATGGACCCTACAAAGCCATATACAAGATTCGGGGTCAATCAGACGAAGGATACGCCTCCTTCCCATATAATGAGCTATGGCGACCTCACTTAAAGACAATTACCCTATCTATGCTTCTAGTGATGATATATTAAAACAAATAGGTAGATGTATACACTGGTCTGTACTAGGATGCATTCCAAATATGGGCAGATTATTACTACTGCCACGCCCTCAATTTACCAAAAATGATTACTAGGTTCCTATTAAAGATTTTTCAACAAAAATCACAGAAATGTTGCGGGTACTAACATTAAACACCACACAAAAAATGAGCGTGTTATTTCTACAGCCACGCCCACTATTGACATATTATTATACCTTACGACCTATATAATATTTTTGGACGGTAATTTTATATTGGTGCGTATATGGACCCTACAAATCCATATACAAGATTCGGGGTAGATCAGAGGAAGGATACGCCTCCCCCCAAATAATGAACTTTGGGGACCTTACTTAAAGACAATTACCCTATCTATGCTTCTAGTGATGATATATGAAAACAAATTGATAGATGTATACACTGGGTCTGTACTAGCCGGCATTCCAAATATGCGCAGATTATTTCTACTGCTACGCCCACAATTAACCGAAAATTATTACTAAGTTCCTATTAAAGATTTTTCAACAAAAATCACAGGAATGTTGCGGGTACTAACATTAAACACCACACAAAAAATGAGCGTGTTATTTCTACAGCCACGCCCACTATTGACATATTATTATAACTTGCGATCTATACAATATTTTTGGACGAAATTTTATATTAGTATGTATATGGACCCTACAAAGCCAAAACAAGATTCGGGGTCGATCAGAGGAAGAATACGCCGCCTTCCCATATAATGAACTTTGGGGACCCCAATTAAAGACAATTACCCTATCTATGCTTCTAGTGATGATATATGAAAACAAATTGATAGATGTATACACTGGGTCTGTACTAGCCGGCATTCCAAATATGCGCAGATTATTTCTACTGCTACGCCCACAATTAACCGAAAATTATTACTAAGTTCCTATTAAAGATTTTTCAACAAAAATCACAGGAATGTTGCGGGTACTAACATTAAACACCACACAAAAAATGAGCGTGTTATTTCTACAGCCACGCCCACTATTGACATATTATTATAACTTGCGATCTATACAATATTTTTGGACGAAATTTTATATTAGTACGTATATGGACCCTACAAAGCCATATACAAGATTCGGGGTCGATCAGAGGAAGGATACGCCTCCCTCCCATATAATGAACTTTGGGGACCTCACTTAAAGCCAATTACTCTATCTATGTTTCTAGTGATGATATATGAAAACGAATTGGTAAATGTCTACACTGGGTCTGTACTAGGATGCATTCCAAATATGGGCAGATTATTACTACTGCCACGCCCACAATTAACCGAAAATTATTACTAAGTTCCTATTAAAGATTTTTCAACAAAAATCACAGGAATGTTGCGGGTACTAACATTAAACACCACACAAAAAATGAGCGTGTTATTTCTACAGCCACGCCCACTATTGACATATTATTATAACTTGCGATCTATACAATATTTTTGGACGAAATTTTTTGTTAGTATGTATATGAACCCTACAAAGCCAAAACAAGATTCGGGGTCGATCAGAGGAAGAATACGCCTCCTTCCCATATAATGAACTTTGGGGACCCCAATTAAAGACAATTACCCTATCTATGCTTCTAGTGATGATATATGAAAACAAATTGGTGGATGTATACACTGGGTCTGTACTAGCATGCATTCCAAATATGGGCAGATTGTTGCTACTGCCACGCCCACAATTATACAAAAATCATTACTAGGTTCCTATTAAAGATTTTTCAACAAAAATCACAGGAATGTTGAGGGTACTAACATTAAACACTACACAAAAAATGGGCGTATTATTTCTACAGCCACGCCCACTAGGGACATATTATTATACCTTACAACCTATATAATATTTTTGGACGAAATTTTATATTAGTACGTATATGGACCCTACAAAGCCAAAACAAGATTCGGGGTCAATCAGACGAAGGATACGCCTCCTTCCCATATAATGAGCTTTGGGGATCTCACTTAAAGACAATTACCCTATCTATGCTTCTAGTGATGATATATGAAAACAAATTGTTAGATGTATACACTGGGTCTGTACTAGCATACAATCCAAATATGGGCAGATTGTTACTACTGCCACGCCCACAATTAACCAAAAATCATTACTAGGTTCCTATTAAAGATTTTTCAACAAAAATCACAGGAATGTTGAGGGTACTAACATTAAACACCACACAAAAAATGGGCGTGTTATTTCTACAGCCACGCCCACTATTGACATATTATTATACCTTACAACCTATATAATATTTTTGGACGAAATTTTATTTTGGTACGTATATGGACCGCACAACGCCATATACAAGATTCGGGGTCGATCAGAGGAAGAATACGCCTCCTTCCCATATAATGAACTTTGGGGACCCCAATTAAAGACAATTACCCTATCTATGCTTCTAGTGATGATATATGAAAAAAAATTTGGTGGATGTATACACTGTGTCTGTACTAGCATGCTATCCAAATATGTGCAGATTGTTGCTACTTCCACGCCCACAATTATGCAAAAATCATTACTAGGTTCCTATTAAAGATTTCTCAACGAAATTTCACAGGAATGTTGCGGGTACCAGCATTAAACACCACACAACAAATGGTCGTGTTATTTCTACAGCCACGCCCACTATTGACATATTATTATAACTTGCGACCTATACAATATTTTTGACCGAAATTTTATATTAGTACGTATATGGACCCTACAAAGCCATATACAAGATTCGGGGTCGATCAGAGGAAGGATACGCCTCCCTCCCATATAATGAACTTTGGGGACCTCACTTAAAGACAATTACTCAATCTATGCTTCTAGTGATGATATATGAAAACAAATTTGTAAATGTCTACACTGGGTCTGTACTAGCATGCATTCCAAATATGGGCAGGTTATTACTACTGCCACGCCCACAATTAACCAAAAATCATTACTAGATCCCTATTAAAGGTTTCTCAACGAAATTTCACAGGAATATTACGGGTACTAACATTAAACACCACACAAAAATTGGGCGTATTATTTGTGCAGCCACGCCCACTATTGACATATTATTATAACTTGCGACCTATACAAAATTTGGGAAGAAATATTATATTAGTACGTACATGGACCCTACAAAGCCATGTACAAGATTCGGGGTCAATCAGAGGAAGGATACGCCTCCTCCCCATATAATGAACTTTGGGGACCCCAATGAAAGACAATTACCCTATCTATGCTTCTAGTGATGATATATGAAAACAAATTGGTAGATGTATACACTGGTCTGTAGTAGCATGCATTCCAAATATGGGCAGATTATTACTACTGCCACGCCCACAATTAACCAACAATTATTACTAGGTTCCTATTAAAGATTTCTCAACGAAATTTGACAGGAATGTTGCGGGTACTAACATTCAGCACCACACAAAAAATGGGCGTGTTATTTCTACAGCCACGCCCACTATTGACATATTATTATAACTTGCGACCTATACAATAATTTTGGACGAAATTTTATATTGGTATGTATATGGACCCTACAAAGCCATATACAAGATTCGGGGTGGATCAGAGGAAGGATACGCCTCCCTCCCATATAATGAGCTTTGGGGACCTCACTTAAAGACAATTACCCTATCTATGCTTCTAGTCATGATATATGAAAACGAATTGGTAAATGTCTACTCTGGGTCTGTACTAGGATGCATTCCAAATATGGGCAGGTTATTACTACTGCCACGCCCACAATTAACCAAAAATCATTACTAGGTTCCTATTAAAGATTTTTCAACAAAAATCACAGGAATGTTGCGGGTACTATTATTAAACACCACACACAAAATGGGCGTGTTATTTCTACAGCCACGCCCACTATTGACATATTATTATAACTTGCGACCTATACAATAATTTTGGACGAAATTTTATATTGGTATGTATATGGACCCTACAAAGCCATATACAAGATTCGGGGTGGATCAGAGGAAGGATACGCCTCCCTCCCATATAATGAGCTTTGGGGACCTCACTTAAAGACAATTACCCTATCTATGCTTCTAGTGATGATATATGAATACGAATTGGTAAATTTCTACACTGGGTCTGTACTAGGATGCATTCCAGATATGGGCAGATTATTACTACTGCCACGCCCACAATTAACCAAAAATCATTACTAGGTTAATACTAAAGATTTCTCAACGAAATTTCACAGGAATATTGCGGGTACTAACATTAAACACCACACAAAAATTGGGCGTATTATATCTACAGCCACGCCCACTATTGACATATTATTATAACTTGCGACCTATACAAAATTTATGGACAAAATTTTATATTAGTACGTACATGGACCCTACAAAGCCATATACAAGATTCGGGGTCAATCAGACGAAGGATACGCCTCCTTCCCATATAATGAGCTATGGCGACCTCACTTAAAGACAATTACCCTATCTATGCTTCTAGTGATGATATATGAAAACAAATAGGTAGATGTATACACTGGTCTGTACTAGGATGCATTCCAAATATGGGCAGATTATTACTACTGCCACGCCCTCAATTTACCAAAAATGATTACTAGGTTCCTATTAAAGATTTTTCAACAAAAATCACAGAAATGTTGCGGGTACTAACATTAAACACCACACAAAAAATGAGCGTGTTATTTCTACAGCCACGCCCACTATTGACATATTATTATACCTTACGACCTATATAATATTTTTGGACGGTAATTTTATATTGGTGCGTATATGGACCCTACAAATCCATATACAAGATTCGGGGTAGATCAGAGGAAGGATACGCCTCCCCCAAATAATGAACTTTGGGGACCTCACTTAAAGACAATTACCCTATCTATGCTTCTAGTGATGATATATGAAAACAAATTGATAGATGTATACACTGGGTCTGTACTAGCCGGCATTCCAAATATGCGCAGATTATTTCTACTGCTACGCCCACAATTAACCGAAAATTATTACTAAGTTCCTATTAAAGATTTTTCAACAAAAATCACAGGAATGTTGCGGGTACTAACATTAAACACCACACAAAAAATGAGCGTGTTATTTCTACAGCCACGCCCACTATTGACATATTATTATAACTTGCGATCTATACAATATTTTTGGACGAAATTTTATATTAGTACGTATATGGACCCTACAAAGCCATATACAAGATTCGGGGTCGATCAGAGGAAGGATACGCCTCCCTCCCATATAATGAACTTTGGGGACCTCACTTAAAGCCAATTACTCTATCTATGTTTCTAGTGATGATATATGAAAACGAATTGGTAAATGTCTACACTGGGTCTGTACTAGGATGCATTCCAAATATGGGCAGATTATTACTACTGCCACGCCCACAATTAACCGAAAATTATTACTAAGTTCCTATTAAAGATTTTTCAACAAAAATCACAGGAATGTTGCGGGTACTAACATTAAACACCACACAAAAAATGAGCGTGTTATTTCTACAGCCACGCCCACTATTGACATATTATTATAACTTGCGATCTATACAATATTTTTGGACGAAATTTTATGTTAGTATGTATATGAACCCTACAAAGCCAAAACAAGATTCGGGGTCGATCAGAGGAAGAATACGCCTCCTTCCCATATAATGAACTTTGGGGACCCCAATTAAAGACAATTACCCTATCTATGCTTCTAGTGATGATATATGAAAACAAATTGGTGGATGTATACACTGGGTCTGTACTAGCATGCATTCCAAATATGGGCAGATTGTTGCTACTGCCACGCCCACAATTATACAAAAATCATTACTAGGTTCCTATTAAAGATTTTTCAACAAAAATCACAGGAATGTTGAGGGTACTAACATTAAACACTACACAAAAAATGGGCGTATTATTTCTACAGCCACGCCCACTAGGGACATATTATTATACCTTACAACCTATATAATATTTTTGGACGAAATTTTATATTAGTACGTATATGGACCCTACAAAGCCAAAACAAGATTCGGGGTCAATCAGACGAATGATACGCCTCCTTCCCATATAATGAGCTTTGGGGATCTCACTTAAAGACAATTACCCTATCTATGCTTCTAGTGATGATATATGAAAACAAATTGTTAGATGTATACACTGGGTCTGTACTAGCATACATTCCAAATATGGGCAGATTGTTACTACTGCCACGCCCACAATTAACCAAAAATCATTACTAGGTTCCTATTAAAGATTTTTCAACAAAAATCACAGGAATGTTGAGGGTACTAACATTAAACACCACACAAAAAATGGGCGTGTTATTTCTACAGCCACGCCCACTATGGACATATTATTATACCTTACAACCTATATAATATTTTTGGACGAAATTTTATTTTGGTACGTATATGGACCGCACAACGCCATATACAAGATTCGGGGTCGATCAGAGGAAGAATACGCCTCCTTCACATATAATGAACTTTGGGGACCCCAATTAAAGACAATTACCCTATCTATGCTTCTAGTGATGATATATGAAAAAAAATTTGGTGGATGTATACACTGTGTCTGTACTAGCATGCATTCCAAATATGGGCAGGTTATTACTACTGCCACGCCCACAATTAACCAAAAATCATTACTAGATCCCTATTAAAGGTTTCTCAACGAAATTTCACAGGAATATTACGGGTACTAACATTAAACACCACACAAAAATTGGGCGTATTATTTGTGCAGCCACGCCCACTATTGACATATTATTATAACTTGCGACCTATACAAAATTTGGGAAGAAATATTATATTAGTACGTACATGGACCCTACAAAGCCATGTACAAGATTCGGGGTCAATCAGAGGAAGGATACGCCTCCTCCCCATATAATGAACTTTGGGGACCCCAATGAAAGACAATTACCCTATCTATGCTTCTAGTGATGATATATGAAAACAAATTGGTAGATGTATACACTGGTCTGTAGTAGCATGCATTCCAAATATGGGCAGATTATTACTACTGCCACGCCCACAATTAACCAACAATTATTACTAGGTTCCTATTAAAGATTTCTCAACGAAATTTGACAGGAATGTTGCGGGTACTAACTTTAAGCACCACACAAAAAATGGGCGTGTTATTTCTACAGCCACGCCCACTATTGACATATTATTATAACTTGCGACCCATACAATATTTTTGGACGAAATTTTATATTAGTACGTATATGGACCCTACAAAGCCATATACAAGATTCGGGGTCGATCAGACGATGGATACGCCTCCTTCCCATATAATGAGCTTTTGGGACCTCACTTAAAGACAATTACTCTATCTATGCTTCTAGTGATGATATATGAATACGAATTGGTAAATTTCTACACTGGGTCTGTACTAGGATGCATTCCAGATATGGGCAGATTATTACTACTGCCACGCCCACAATTAACCAAAAATCATTACTAGGTTAATACTAAAGATTTCTCAACGAAATTTCACAGGAATATTGCGGGTACTAACATTAAACACCACACAAAAATTGGGCGTATTATATCTACAGCCACGCCCACTATTGACATATTATTATAACTTGCGACCTATACAAAATTTATGGACAAAATTTTATATTAGTACGTACATGGACCCTACAAAGCCATATACAAGATTCGGGGTCAATCAGACGAAGGATACGCCTCCTTCCCATATAATGAGCTATGGCGACCTCACTTAAAGACAATTACCCTATCTATGCTTCTAGTGATGATATATGAAAACAAATAGGTAGATGTATACACTGGTCTGTACTAGGATGCATTCCAAATATGGGCAGATTATTACTACTGCCACGCCCTCAATTTACCAAAAATGATTACTAGGTTCCTATTAAAGATTTTTCAACAAAAATCACAGAAATGTTGCGGGTACTAACATTAAACACCACACAAAAAATGAGCGTGTTATTTCTACAGCCACGCCCACTATTGACATATTATTATACCTTACGACCTATATAATATTTTTGGACGGTAATTTTATATTGGTGCGTATATGGACCCTACAAATCCATATACAAGATTCGGGGTAGATCAGAGGAAGGATACGCCTCCCCCCAAATAATGAACTTTGGGGACCTCACTTAAAGACAATTACCCTATCTATGCTTCTAGTGATGATATATGAAAACAAATTGATAGATGTATACACTGGGTCTGTACTAGCCGGCATTCCAAATATGCGCAGATTATTTCTACTGCTACGCCCACAATTAACCGAAAATTATTACTAAGTTCCTATTAAAGATTTTTCAACAAAAATCACAGGAATGTTGCGGGTACTAACATTAAACACCACACAAAAAATGAGCGTGTTATTTCTACAGCCACGCCCACTATTGACATATTATTATAACTTGCGATCTATACAATATTTTTGGACGAAATTTTATATTAGTATGTATATGGACCCTACAAAGCCAAAACAAGATTCGGGGTCGATCAGACGAAGGATACGCCTCCTTCCCATATAATGAGATTTGGGGATCTCACTTAAAGACAATTACCCTATCTATGCTTCTAGTGATGATATATGAAAACAAATTGGTAGATGTATACACTGGGTCTGTACTAGCATGCATTCCAAATATGGGCAGATTGTTACTACTGCCACGCCCACAATTAACCAAAAATCATTACTATGTTCCTATTAAATATTTTTCAACAAAAATCACAGGAATGTTGCTGGTACTAACATTAAACCCCACACAAAAAATGGGCGTATTATTTCTACAGCCACGCCCACTATGGACATATTATTATACCTTACAACCTATATAATATTTTTGGACGAAATTTTATTTTGGTACGTATATGGACCGCACAACGCCATATACAAGATTCGGGGTCGATCAAAGGAAGAATACGCCTCCTTCCCATATAATGAACTTTGGGGACCCCAATTAAAGACAATTACCCTATCTATGCTTCTAGTGATGATATATGAAAACAAATTGGTGGATGTATACACTGGGTCTGTACTAGCATGCATTCTAAATATGGGCAGATTGTTGCTACTGCCACGCCCACAATTACGCAAAAATCATTACTAGGTTCCTATTAAAGATTTCTCAACGAAATTCCACAGGAATGTTGCGGGTACCAACATTAAACACCACACAAAAAATGGGCGTGTTATTTTTACAGCCACGCCCACTATTGACATATTATTATACCTTACAACCTATATAATATTTTTGGACGAAATTTTATTTTGGTACGTATATGGACCGCACAACGCCATATACAAGATTCGGGGTCGATCAGAGGAAGAATACGCCTCCTTCCCATATAATGAGCTTTGGGGACCTCACTTAAAGACAATTACCCTATCTATGCTTCCAGTGATGATATATGAAAACAAATTGGTAGATGTATACACTGGGTCTGTACTAGCATGCATTCCTAATAACCGAAAAACCGTAGGAAAATGAGTTTGATCGTAAACTCGCACCTAAAATCAGCGACTTAAATTAGACGCGTCCGTCCGATTTAAACATTCAGCATGGAATAAAGTTTATTGTGATTTCTTTCTATATTGCATTCATGTATACATGTTTGCATGTGTGTATATTCATAATACATGCTCTTCTTATTCTACAGTGTGATGAAATGTGTAATTCTTTAATAGATTTCAACACCTTCCCTGAATTATACATTTCATTGCTTTTCTTAAATTGTAATCGTACATTGTAATTTCATAAAATATAATTAATTGTAATTCATAAATTCAAACAAAATTAATTACTTGATTGCATTATTTGAAGCCAAACTTATTCGTAAGATTTTCTAGCTTCTGAGTGATAACTGCTTTTGTAAATACATCTGCCAACATTTCACCGCTCGGAAGATACTTTATTACAAGGTGACCGCTATCAAGGTTCTCACGAATAAATTTTGCCTTTACATCAACATGTTTAGTTCTAGCTGAATAACTATTATTACGTATAATATGAACAGCACTCTTGTTGTCGCAATGGATGACAACTGATCCACTACTATCCAGAACCAATTCAGCTTCTAGCCGTCTCAACCATACTGTCTCTTGAATTGCTGCTACGAGAGACATCAGTTCAGCTTCAGTCGACGATAAAGCTACAGTCTTGTGTCGCTTTGTTGCCCATGAAACAGCTCCAGACTGCAGAGTGAACACGTAGCCTGTGGTTGACCGCCTTTCGTCGACGTCACCAGCCCAATCTGCATCACAATAGCCTTCTAGCATACCTGGTGCATTGGAATATACGATACCTTTATTAATACTACCTTTTAGATATCGCATCACACGCTTTACAGCCTCCCAGTGTGCTTCCCTGGGTTCTTGCCATATCTGCTCAGCAAGTTGACTGCGTAACATATATCAGGCCGAGTTATTTGAGCTGCAAATAACAAACACCCAATGGCCTACATATATGGGATATTTTCCATATATCTCTTCTCTGAATCATTTGTTGGACACATCTGTGCTGATATTTTCTGGTTACAGTCCAACGGTGTTGCATCGGAATTGCAATCGCTCATATTAAAACGTCGTAAAACATCGGAAACATATTGGCTTTGATCAATTTTAATTGCATTGCTTGATCTGCTAATGTTTATGCCCAGCACTGATGATGTTTCACCCATGTCTTTCATCTTGAAACTGCTTGCGAGCTCCATTTTAACATTGTTAATGTACTTCAATTTTTTTGACATAATTAACACATCGTCAACATAAATTGCCACGTACAGCATATTCTCTTTATCTACCTTGAAGTATACGCACTGATCCACTTCACTGCGCTTGAGTCCCATATAGATCAATACTTGATTCAATGTTTCGTTCCATACTCGACTCGATTGCTTCAGACCATAAATAGACTTGGTGAGTTTGCATACTCTACCAGAACCGTCATTGAAGCACTCTGGCTGCTTCATTTAAATGTCTTCTTTTAGAAAACCATTTAAGAACGCTGTAACCGCATCCATTGAATGCATCAACAGTCCATGCTTGGCTGCTAACTCTATGAGAAATCTTAAAGATTCTTATCTGACGACAGGAGAAAAATTTTCATTATAGTCAATACCTGCTACCTCACTATCCATTGCAGCTTTCCATTCGTCTGCCTCAGTTGATGCCATTGCTTCAGTTACTGTGGACGGATCATGTGAAACAAAATCTACGGCACAAAAATTATATGCCATATTTTGTTTATTGGCAATTCTCTCTGATCGTCGCACTTCTGTGTCATCAATATCTGAATCTATGGTTACCTCTTCAGATGGCACGTAGGTTTCATCACTTACGTCTTCAAACAATTCATAATCGTCGCTGTTATTATATTCATCAACAGTTTCATTATTCGGCATGCTCACAGTTGGCAATTCTTCGACACTCTCATCAACGATTTCATTATTCGGCATGCTCACAGTTGGCAATTCTTCGGCACTCTCTTCCTTCCCTGAAGTGACAACTTCTTCGTTAAATTCATATAGATTTGGATAGTACATGTCATCCGTCTTTCTATTGTAACCGATTATAGTTTCATCTTCCATAAAAACAACATCACGACTGATGATAATTTGTTGGTTATTGGGATTAAAGCATCGACATGCTTTAGACTCAGCACTATAGCCCAAAGAAATACATTCTACTGATTTTGGATCAAGTTTGTACCGTTTTGCTTTGGGTACATGGACATACGCCTTGCATTCAAATACACGCAAGTATTTTAATGTTGGTTTTTTATTGGACCAAATTTCTTCAGGACAAATTTCCTGACTTCTACACGGCACACGATTAATTAAGTAAGTAGCCGTCACTGCTGCCTCAGCCCAAAACTTTGCATCGAGTTTGCTTTCGATCAGCATACAGCGCATTCTTTCGACCAACGTGCGATTCATACGCTCTGCAACTCCGTTTTTCTCAGGAGCATATGGAAACGTTTTCTGATGGCTTATTCCATGCATTTGTAGAAAACTTTCAAAGCGTTTATTTACGTACTCGGTTCCATTGTCGGTACGTAAAATTTTAATTTTTCGATTACACGCGTTTTCAGCATTATTTTTGAATTTAACGAATTCTTCGAATACATCTGATTTTCTCTTAATCGGAATGACAAAAACCTTTCGCGACTAATCATCCACAAACGTTAATAGGTAAACCGCGCCCGAAAATGTTTTATTATTGAATGGTCCGATTATATCAGAATGTACCAATTCTAACAATTTTGTCGCGCGTTGACCCTTTATAAGGTTTTCGCGTTTGTTTTCCACGTACACAGACCGAGCAATTTTCAATTTTGCCTATATTGTTCTTTAACTCGTAACACGAATTTTTCACACTTTGTAATCCGTCATTACCTACGTGTGCAAGTCTTTTATGCCACAACATTGCATTTCTGTCACATATAAACGCACTCTCATTTTGCTTTGAGACATTGCAATTCAAACTATATAAGTCATTTTCAGCTTGTGTTGTTGCTAATAATTGTTTCTGTTTATCAAAAATTTTACATGTGTTTCCTTCAAACACCACTTTGTTGCCGTTTCGCGTTAATTGTCTAACTGAGAGTAAGTTTGCACACAATTCTGGTATATAGTCAACATTTTTTATTATTGCTTTTCTCTCATTGTCATTATTTTTACATACAACGCATACTTCACCGGCACTTTCTACTTTCAGCTTACTGCTGTTCGCAACAACAATTTCTTTATTAAAAACTGACTTTTTATTTCGTAATAACCGGTCATCGTTTGTCATATGTGTTGTTGCACCTGAGTCAATATACCACACCGACGAGTCTTTATTGTGTGTGAGTAGCGACGCGAAGAGAACACTGTCTTTATTTCTCTTTTCACCTTTATTTTATTCGTTGTTATTTTTGCTTTTTCTACAATTCCGCGCATAATGACCGATTTTATTACACGAATAGCATGTAATTGTTTTTTCGTTTGCTTTCACTTTTTCTTTTTTGTTATACTTAGAATATAGCGCCGTTTTTTCTTCTTTAACCGAAACGTTATAGAATTTCGCGTCTTGCAATAGCAAATTTTTGACATTGTCCAATGTCAATTTCGCTTTAGAATTTTCGATTGCCAACACCAATGGTCGAAACTCCTCTGGAAGACCTGCTAACATTAGTGATGCTATCAGCTCCTCAGTTCAGTCCAGCATTTTTCACTTTGACCGATGTCATCACCATAGCGTTCACGAAATCCTGGATACAGTCAAAATCGCTCAAATTTAGATGTACT
Source organism: Clusia tigrina (assembly GCA_920105625.2). Taxonomy (NCBI): domain Eukaryota; kingdom Metazoa; phylum Arthropoda; class Insecta; order Diptera; family Clusiidae; genus Clusia; species Clusia tigrina. The sequence goes on from OV050030.1 coordinate 74,938,647, forward strand.
AATTGCTTCAGCAATTCCACCTTTCTGGTCAGCCCACTGTCCTCGTATGCTGCCATTAAAGCATCCCATGCTTCTTTAGCTTTTTTGCCGACGTGATGTGGCCAAAGTTGTTTGGCTCCAACATCAAAAAGATCTCAGATAATGCCCTTTCGTCTGCATCTTTGTCTGCCGCAGTCGAGGTCGCTACAATTCCGAATTGTACGATCTTCCAGCAGCCCTTCATGACCAACGTAGACCTTGCCTGACACTTCCATGTGTCGAAATTTTCGCGTCCACGCAGCCTCTCGAACGGGAAAACCGGGAAACTAGTCAATTTGTTCGACATTTTAAATCACCAAATCAAAACTCAATATGTGGCATAAGGCCCATAACCTAATAACCGAAAAACCGTAGGAAAATGAGTTTGATCGTAAACGCGCACCTAAAATCAGCGACTTAAATTAAACGCGTCCGTCCGAGTTAAACATTCAGCATCGAATAAAGTTTATTGTGATTTCTTTCTATATTGCATTCATGTATACATGTATGCATGTTTGTATAGTCATAATACATGCTCTTCTTATTCTACAGTGTGATGAAATGTGTAATTCTCTAATACATTTCAACAATTCCAAATATGGGCAGATTGTCACAAAGCCATATACAAGATTCGGGGTCGATCAGAGGAAGAATAAGCCTTCTTCCCATATAATGAACCCCACTTAAAGGCAATTACCTTATCTATGCTTCTAGTGATGATATATGAAAATAAATTGGTAGATGTATACACTGGTTCTGTACTAGCATGCATTCCAAATATGGGCAGATTGTTACTACTGCCACGCCCACAATTACCCAGAAATAAATTACTAGGTTCCTATTAAAGATTTCTCAACGAAATTTCACAGGAATGTTGCGGGTACCAACATTAAACACCACACAAAAAATGGGCGTGTTATTTCCAAAGCCACGCCCACTATTGACATATTATTATAACTTGCGACTTATACAATATTTTTGGACGAAATTTTATATTAGTACGTATATGGAGCCTACAAAGCCATATACAAGATTCGGGGTCGATCAGAGGAAGGATACGCCTCCCTCCCATATAATGAACTTTGGGGACCTCACTTAAAGACAATTACCCTATCTATGCTTCTAGTGATGATATATGAATACAAATTGGTAAATGTCTACACTGGGTCTGTACTAGGATGCATTCCAAATATGGGCAGATTTTTACTACTGCCACGCTCACAATTAACCAAAAATCATTACTAGGTTCCTGTTGTACTCAGATAGAACTTTTTTTTGCTTTCTTTTCGGTTGTACTTATTTTATACAAAAATATAAGTATTTTCAACTTCTTCATAAATTGTGCTTAATTTACTTTAAATATATTTGTTGGACGCCGATCCACACTTGATAGAACTATTTATTTTATTTATTGTAAAATTTATATTTAATATACTATGTTGGGCGCCGATCCACCCTTGCCGCAATTCCAGAACAGACTGACCACCGCGCAAAGAGAGCAGCTGCCGCTGCTTCGTAGCCCCGCGCCAAAATATGCCAGCAGATAAAGATGGCTTCCGCACAAATACGATATGCACCTGCCTCGACTGTTCTCTCGCTCTCCACCGCACAACACGTGCTTTCGCACCGTACCGAACGATGGAACGCAGAGATAGGCCGACAACATGGTGCCCCAGGTACCAGGCGGAAGCCACCTGAACGTTAGGATTCGGAGTGAACATGCCGCCCCCCTTGCATTATTGCAAGAGAAGAACATATCCACGCCGGATCCCGTTCATACCCTTCATCAATGGAGGGTGGTTTGGTGCCCGAGGGCGCAACTTCAGGAAGCATGCGCACCCCTCAATGCGGTGGCCCATCTGCTAACACATAGTGCAGATGATCTGCGGAGTAGGGCGTAGCTGCACCGGTCTCTTCGTTATACCCAGAAAGGGCGGAACAGCGCGGGATGGTTCCCGCCTGGTCTCTTCCTGACCTTGGTTTGGCGCTTTCGGAACCACGCAGCCAGGTGGCGCGCCGGTAATAGAGAGGTGGAGCTCGATGGGAAGTCGAATTTAGTTGACCTGGCCCGACGAGGTGCTGTTGGGTCCGGTGGCACCGCCATGGAGAGTGGAGGTGGTAGCACGGACACACTCGAACAACTGGCAGACAAAAAGCAGCATCCGTCAGAAAGCGAGTAGCGGGTCTTGTGCACCGCGCGGGCCGAAATCTGAGAAAATATCAAAAATTTAATTAGTACAAGAAGGGAGTAGATATAAAAGAAAACATAAAAACTATAAATTAAAAAAAGTACAAGGTACGTTATACCCCTCCGCTGGTAGGAGGCGGCTCTTCTCCCGGTAGGATCACCACCTTCGTGATAGGTCGGGTTAGCATTCCACGTGCGGTCCGCACATCCACAACACGCACTTTTCCATCAGGACCAGGGTGCGTATCGGTGACCCTGCCCAGCCGCCATTCTTGAGGCGCTAGGTTGTCTTCCCGCACAACCACTAACTCACCCACCTTGACATTCACTTGAGCCGTTCGCCACTTACTCCGCCGTTGACACTCGAGAAGGTATTCGGTTTTCCACCTGACGCTGAATTGATGGGCCAGCGCCTTCAGTTTTTGCCATCGGTTCAAAATTGAGAGAAAGGGTGTTGTATCCGGAGGCTCAGCTGGTGCCAACAGAGGCGCACCCACCAAGAAATGACCAGGCGTCAGCGCTTGGAGATCCGTGGGGTCCTCCGACAGAGCGCTGATAGGCCTAGAATTAAGACACGCCTCGATACGCGCGAAGAGAGTCACAAATTCTTCAAACGTGTACTTAAGTTGCCCTGCCATGCGTTTGAAATGGTGCTTGAAACTCTTGACCGCCGCTTCCCAAAGGCCCCCCATATGTGGAGCATGGGGGGGATTAAAGTCCCACTCGATCTGAGTATGAAAGTGACCCACCACGGTTCGGTCACGGATTTCGCGGAGCACCCGCTGGAAATCAAGCCTCAACGCCTTTTCCGCGCCCACAAAGTTCCGACCATTATCCGAGTGCATTTTCAAAGGACATCCCCGGCGGGCGATAAACCGAGACAATGCCGCAAGGAAGGCAGGAGTACTCAAATCGGTAGTCGCCTCAAGGTGAACTGCTCTCGTAGCGAAGCATACAAAGATGCAGACGTACCCCTTCGTAACGTGGCATGCCCGCCCCTTATAGTGCTTGATATCAAACGGCCCCGCGAAATCAACTCCAGTATGGGTAAAAGGACGTGAACACGTGGTACGTTCAACCGGAAGAGCTGCCATGAGCTGCTGTTGTCGACGCTTCTTCCACAGAATACATGTCTTACATTGGAGAATTGTGCTTTTAATGAGCGTTTTCGCTTTTGGAATCCAATATTGGGTCCGGATTAGCCGCAACATTAGTTGATTCCCCCCGTGTAGCGACACCTGATGGATGAACTTCACTATCAGACGAGTCAAATGACCATAGTATGGCAGAATGATCGGGTGTCTCTCCGAAAATGGCAAATGTGTAGTGAGCGCCAACCGACCATTTACGCGCAGAGTACCATCGGAGTGCACGAACGGATTCAGAGCCAAAAGCGAACTGGAGCTGGATATCGGCTCCCGTGCCACAAGTGCGCTGTATTCTTTTGGGAAATACATTTTCTGCGCGAGCACAATAAGGCAAGTGGTCGTTTCAGCGATTTCTCCCCGAGTAAGCGGGGACCCCCTGTCAGGAGTCGTGTCCCGATGTTTCACCGAACAGTGGCGCATAAAGCGGCGCACGAAACTCAACACTCGGAGGGCCCTAGAAAATGAGGAGAAGCGCAACATTGGGTCGTCCGCAGAGGACACATATACTACATGACACTTTGCAGGTCGTTGCTCTTCATCGGTTGCTAACACGTTTTCGTCCAACGGAGGCGGCCACCGTTTCCGCTCCTGCTGCAGCCAGGCCGGGCCTTCCCACCAGAGCCTGTTGTGGAGTAGTGCATCAGGTGCCACACCACGGCTAGCTAAATCAGCTGGGTTATCTTCTGAGCGGACATGACGCCAGTTGTTCACACCTACTTTGCTGGTAATAGCAGTGACTCGATTCGCCACGAAGACTTTCCACACGTGGGGTGGCTTTCGCAGCCATGCCAACACAATCGTAGAGTCGGACCAACAAAACAAGTTGTCATCTGAAATATTTAATAGAGGTTTGAGAGGGAAAATCAGCTCCGCTAAAAGTGTTGCCCCACATAGTTCTAAACGTGGAAGAGAGATAGTTCTCAATGGGGCCACCCGCGATTTCGCCACTAGCAAATGGGTAGAGATGGAATTTTCACCTTTACACCGAACGTAAAGGGCTGCAGCATATGCTAGCTGAGAAGCATCACAGAAGGCGTGGAACTCAATATCGCGATCAGGTGCAGATCGTACCCAGCGAGGCACGCGTACTTGGGAGATTGCCTGATACTGCGATAAGAAGTGTGTCCACCTTGTTAAAGTGGTAGGAGTAAGTTGCTCGTCCCAACCTATTTGATCCAACCATATCTGTTGCATCAAGATCTTAGCGGAGATGACAATAGGAGCCAACCATCCCGCTGGGTCAAACAGCTGTGCGATGACCGACAGGACCTTACGTTTGGTGTATACGGCAACGATTGGCAAAGCTGCCACGTGGAAATAAAACCAATCCCCCCGCGCATTCCATCGAATGCCCAAAGTGCGAGTGGTGCTGGTCTCCTCGAATTGGAGAAAATCTTCCCTAAGCAGATGCCCTGGAGGCAAACCGGATAAAATTTCTGTAGAATTTGCTGCCCACTTTCGCATTGAGAACCCGGCTGAATCCAAGCTCTCAATCAGCTCATCCCTAGTGCGAATGGCAATAGTAATATCATGTGTACCCACTAGAGCGTCATCCACGTACATCGAATTACGTAGCACCTGAGAAGCCAATGGGAACCTGCTCTCCATGTCGTCTGCCAATTGCAAAAGTGTCCTTATTGCAAGATAAGGAGCACAATTCACCCCGAAGGTGACCGTTTTCAATTCGTAGTCAGAGATATCGCTGTCGGGAGATTCCCTAAACACAATTCTCTGGTATGAAGCTTGGCTTGGCTCAACCAGAATCTGACGATACATCTTTTGTATGTCCCCGTTCAGGACATAGCGAAACATACGCCACTGGATTATTAGCCGGGTCAGATCGGCTTGTAACACTGGCCCTGTGTGTAACACGTCATTCAAGCTGACCGTGTTGGAAGTCGCCTGTGAGGCATTGAACACCACGCGAAGCTTGGTGGTTGTACTCTCTGGCTTAATTACTGCATGATGTGGCAAGTAATAATGAGGCACAGGAGTTACTGACGGCGGTGGAACCTTGCGCATGTGATTTAACGTCACGTATTCAAGTACCACCGCGTCGTATTGTCGCTTATCGGCCGGGCTCTTTACCAGCCGGGACTCATTGCGCTCAAATTGCCGAAGGGCAATATAGCGCGACGCTCCTAGAGACTTCTCCGGAACAAACCCTTGTTTGAACGGCAGAGAGACTATGTATCGCCCCGTAGCATCCCGACGAGTAGTCTGGGAGTACAAATTAAGGCAGTCTTGATCAGTCTGGGACAGCTTTCGATCTTGCGGAGGCTGTTCCATTTCCCAGAACTGTCGTAGAAGGTGGTCGAGCGAAACAGTTTCAGACACTTGCACGCGAGTTGTGAAAGTGGATATCCGTTTATGCGGCAGAGGCCCTGTAAGGATCCAGCCGAATACCGTTTCTTGGGCAATTAGTGACCCCACCAGGTTGCGCCGCAACCCATCAAGCAAGACCTGAGGGTAAAGATCCCCTCCGATTAACAAATCTACTTGGGTGGAGTGTGAAGTGCTTGAATCGGCTAACCTGAAATGTCTCAGTTTGTGTTGCTCTCCTTTACTCAATAGGAGCGGCGGCAGTTCACCTGTCAGGGTAGGCAACACCAAAGCCGATACTTGGAGACGCACAGTGGCATCGTACCGCGACCCGATGGTGATATGACATGCTTTGGTAACGGTGCCAGCAAGGGTATTGCTGACCCCCGATACCTGGGCATGTACTGCGTGCGCCGGCAGCTTAAGGCGCTTTTGGAGGCGGTCCGAAACAAAGGACCCCTCAGAACCAGAATCTATCAGAGCCCGGGCTGTGTACCATACTCCTTGATGTTTTATCGTGACTAAGGCCGTACCCAAGATAACACGATTGGAGAGGCGGCCACTTGGATGACTTGGACTCGGCCCCGCCCTATCTGCCGGACGCGATACTTGCGCAGTGTGGTAAGAAGACTTGGGTACGGGTGGATGGACCAGGGAGGAGCGTCCATTTGAATTGGAGCGTCCCCTCCCCGATGTGGATGGTGGGTTTGGCGTCGCAGCGGTTGGACGACCCCGTGGCGAGTCCGTATGCAGCAGAGTGTGGTGCCGCTCCCGACAGGTGGAGCACGAAAAGGAGCTGGGGCAATTTGCCACTCTATGTGAAGCTGACAAGCAATTCACACACAACCCGTGTTTGCGCACCAAGCCCCACCGAGCTGATACGGTGGCGGCCTGGAACGCAGGACAATTTCGCACCGAGTGTGTAGACCGCCTGCACACTTTGCACCCTTCCGGGGTAACACTTACTGGATGGGTTTGCACCCGTGCTGTTCGCGGTTGATTCGGCTGAACCCTTATTTGTGATGAACTGGAGCCTTGCGACCGGAGATCCGAAATCGCCTCGAGTGTGTGAAACCGCAATGACAAAAAGTCATCCATCGCCTTCCATTCTGGAATATCTGCGCGGCCCCCCATGGTTTGTTCCCACAGGGACAGTGTGAGCTCAGGCAGCCGCATGGAGCACAAGTATACTAAAATGGCATCCCAACTCGCAACGTCGATGCCGTAAGATGTCAGTGCAGCGATACAGTTACCAATGTCACGCTGTAGGCGTTTAATTTCCCCACCATCTTCTCTTCTAACCGGGTCAAGATCCAACAGTGTCTTCAATTGGTTGTTGATCTGGATGCGCTTGTTGTCGTAGCGCTCCAGTAAGTTTTCCCACACTTGCTGAAAACCCGCCTCAGTAATTGGAATTTTGGAGACAATTTCATGTGGTTCTCCCCGGGTCTTAAGGGACAAATGGTAGAATTTCTCCGCATTAGACAGCCGCGTGTTGTTAATGAATAGTGCTGTAAACATGTCACGGAACGTGGGCCATGCAGCATAACTCCCTTCAAAGGCAGGGATATCACAAGGGGGTACGTGGATGCTGTGCGTCAATGATAAAAATGGCTCCCCTGTAGTAGGAACGGGAGTTGCCTGCTCTAAACGTTGTCTCACTTCCGCGATCAAAATACGACCCCGCTTAAAAGTATCAAAACTTGACTCGAACCGCTGTCCGATTGACTCTAACAGTGATTCACCGTCTTTCATGACCCGCGCCTCGGACATGGCAGTTATTTTTGCCGTTTTAAGCGAAGCCCACCGAGCATCCAATTCTGCTTCATCAAGTTGAAGTGATATAATGGAGTGACTTTCCGGCGAGCACCGTTCAAAACGACTTATGAACATCAGAAGTTCATCTGCCGCCGAAATATACGAGTCCACCATTTTGCGGAACTTATGCGCCTGCGAACGCAACTCAATATTGGCTTATATGCACCTCCGAACGCAACCGCACTGAAACCACGCCCAACACTTATCGTTTAAACGCACTGCGACAGAAGGGCCCACAATGTTCAGGAAACCAATTGCTACCCGTAACCGGCCCTGCTTCACAAAAGAAATAGAGACAGCAGCTGATCGCACGAGCCACTGACCTACTTTTCTTATTCTGCTTTCTGCATTAGCCACCAGTACCTAAAAACGGCGATAATGCAGCGAAGACAACAACAGCGCAATGGTTTCAATAGTCAGCAGCGCCGACAGAGCACAAACACCCGAACGCACGGCAAACCCAACCGAAACACAAAAAATAATCAATTTGTGTATAATCAAATTTAAATTATTGTTAATTTATAATAATAATATTTTTAATTCGATTAAACACTTACCAAAAACCGGATTCTTATCCGGCTCGAAGGACCAAAATGTTGTACTCAGATAGAACTTTGTTTTGCTTTCTTTTCGGTTGTACTTATTTTATACAAAAATATAAGTATTTTCAACTTCTTAATAAATTGTGCTTAATTTACTTTAAATATATTTGTTGGACGCCGATCCACACTTGATAGAACTATTTATTTTATTTATTGTAAAATTTATATTTAATATACTATGTTGGGCGCCGATCCACCCTTGCCGCAATTCCAGAACAGACTGACCACCGCGCAAAGAGAGCAGCTGCCGCTGCTTCGTAGCCCCGCGCCAAAATATACCAGCAGATAAAGATGGCTTCCGCACAAATACGATATGCACCTGCCTCGACTGTTCTCTCGCTCTCCACCGCACAACACGTGCTTTCGCACCGTACCGAACGATGGAACGCAGAGATAGGCCGACAACATGGTGCCCCAGGTACCAGGCGGAAGCCACCTGAACGTTAGGATTCGGAGTGAACAGTTCCTATTAAAGATTTTTCAACAAAAATCACAGGAATGTTGCGGGTACTAACGTTAAACACCACACAAAAAATGGGCGTGTTATTTCTACAGCGACGCCCACTATTGACATATTATTATACCTTACGACCTATATAATATTTTTGGACGAAATTTTATATTGGTACGTATATGGACCCTATAAAGCCATATACAAGATTCGGGGTAGATCAGAGGAAGGATACGCCTCCCTCCCATATAATGAACTTTGAGGACCTCACTTAAAGACAATTACCCTATCTATGTTTCTAGTGATGATATATGAAAAAAAAATTGGTAGATGTATACACTGGGTCTCTACTAGCCGGCATTCCAAATATGCGCAGATTATTTCTACTGCCACGCCCACAATTAACCAAAAATCATTACTAGGTTCCTATTAAAGATTTCTCAACAAAAATCACAGGAATGTTGCGGGAACTAACATTAAACACCACACAAAAAATAGGCGTGTTATTTCTACAGCCACGCCTACTATTGACATATTATTATAACTTGCGACCTACACAATATTTTTGGACGAAATTTTATATTAGTACGTACATGGACCCTACAGAGCCGTATACAAGATTCAGCGTAGAGCAGAGGAAGGATACGCCTCCCTCCCATGTAATGAACTTTGGGGACCTCACTTAAAGACAATTACCCTATCTATGCTTTTCTGATGATATACGAAAACAAATTGGTAGTTGTATACACTGGGTCTGTACTAGCATGCATTCCAAATATGGGCAGATTATTACTGCTGCCACGCCCACCATTAAATAAAAATTATTACTAGGTTCCTATTAAAGATTTCTCAACGAAATTTCACAGGAATGTTGCGAGTACTAATATTAAACACCACACAAAAAATGGGTGTGTTATTTCTACAGCCGCGCCCAGTATTGATATATTATTATAACTTGCGACCTATACAATATTTTAAACTCAATTTTATGTTAGTACGTATATGGATCGCACAAAGCCATATACAAGATTCCGGGTCGATCAGATGAAGGATACGCCTCCTTCCCATATAATGAGTTTTGGGGACCTCACTTAAAGACAATTACCCTATCTATGCTTCCAGTGATGATATATGAAAACAAATTGGTAGATGTATACACTGGGTCTGTACTAGCATGCATTCTAAATATGGGCATATTGTTACTACTGCCACGCCCACAATTAACCAAAAATCATTACTAGGTTCCTATTAAAGATTTTTCAACAAAAATCACAGGAATGTTGCGGGTACTAACGTTAAACACCACACAAAAAATGGGCGTGTTATTTCTACAGCCACGCCCACTATTGACATATTATTATACCTTACGACCTATATAATATTTTTGGACGAAATTTTATATTGGTACGTATATGTACCCTATAAAGCCATATACAAGATTCGGGGTAGATCAGAGGAAGGATACGCCTCCCTCCCATATAATGAACTTTGAGGACCTCACTTAAAGACAATTACCCTATCTATGTTTCTAGTGATGATATATGAAAAAAAAATTGGTAGATGTATACACTGGGTCTCTACTAGCCGGCATTCCAAATATGCGCAGATTATTTCTACTGCCACGCCCACAATTAACCAAAAATCATTACTAGGTTCCTATTAAAGATTTCTCAACAAAAATCACAGGAATGTTGCGGGAACTAACATTAAACACCACACAAAAAATAGGCGTGTTATTTCTACAGCCACGCCCACTATTGACATATTATTATAACTTGCGATCTATACAATATTTTTGGAAAAAATTTTCTATTAGTTCGTATATGGACCCTACAAAGCCATATACAAGATTCGGGGTCGATCAGAGGAAGGATACGCCTCCCTCCCATATAATGAACTTTGGGGACCTCACTTAAAGACAATTACCCTATCTATGCTTCTAGAGATGATATATGAAATCAAATTGGTAGATGTATACACTGGGTCTGTACTAGCCGGCATTCCAAATATGCGCAGATTATTTCTACTGCCACGCCCACAATGAACCGAAAATTATTACTAGGTTCCTATTAAAGATTTTTCAACAAAAATCACAGGAATGTTGCGGGTACTAACATTAAACACCACACAAAAAATGGGCGAGTTATTTCTACAGCCACTCCCACTATTGACATATTATTATAATTTGCGATCTATACAATATTTTTGGACGAAATTTTATATTAGTACGTACGAGTATATGGACCCTACAAAGCCATATACAAGATTCGGGGTCGATCAGAAGAAGGATACGCCTCCTTCCCATATAATGAGCTTTGGGGACCTCACTTAAAGAAAATTACCCTATCTATGCTTTCAGTGATGATATATGAAAACAAATTGGTAGATGTATACACTGGGTCTGTACTAGCATGCATTCTAAATATGGGCAGATTGTTACTACTGCCACGCCCACAATTTACCAAAAATCATTACTAGGTTCCTATTAAAGATTTTTCAACAAAAATTGCAGGGATGTTGCGGGTACTAACATTAAACACCACACAAAAAATGAGCGTGTTATTTCTACAGCCACGCCCACTATGGACATATTATTATAACTTGCGACCTATACAATATTTTTGGACTAAATTTTATGTTGGTACGTATATGGACCGCACAAAGCCATATACAAGATTCGGGGTCGATCAGAGGAAGAATACGCATCCTTCCCATATAATGAACTTTGGGGACCCCACTTAAAGACAATTACCCTATCTATGCTTCTAGTGATGATATATGAAAACAAATTGGTAGATGTATACACTGGGTCTGTACTAGCATGCATTCCAAATATGGGCAGATTGTTACTACTGCCACGCCCATAATTAACCAAAAATCATTACTAGGTTCCTATTAAAGATTTTTCAACGAAATTTCCCAGGAGTATTGCGGGTACTAACATTAAACACCACACAAAAAATGGGCGTTTTATAACTACAGCCACGCCCACTATTGTCATATTATTATAACTTGCGACCTATACAATATTTTTGGACAAAATTTTATATTAGTTCGTATATGGACCCTACAAAGCCATATACAAGATTCGGGGTCGATCAGAGAAAGGATACGCCTCCCTCCCATATAATGAACTTTAGGGACCTCACTTAAGGACAATTACCCTATCTATGCTTCTAGTGATGATATATGAATATGAATTGGTAAATGTCTACACTGGGTCTGTACTAGGATGCATTCCAAATATGGGCAGATTATTACTACTGCCACGCCCAAAATTAAGCAAAAATTATTACTAGGTTCCTATTAAAGATTTCTCAACGAAATTTGACAGGAATTTTGCGGGTACTAACATTAAACACCACACAAAAAATGGGCGTGTTATTTCTACAGCCAAGCCACTATTGACATATTATTATAACTTGCGGCATATACAATATTTTTAGACAAAATTTTATATTAGTTCGTATATGGACCCTACAAAGTTATATACAAGATTCGTGGTCGATCAGAGGAAGAATACGCCTCCTTCCCATATAATGAAGTTTGGGGACCCCACTTAAAGACAATTACCCTATCTATGCTTCTAGTGATGATATATGAAAACAAATTGGTAGATGTATACATTGAGTCTGTACTAGCATGCATTCCAAATATGGGCAGATTGTTACTACTTCCACGCCCACAATTACCCAAAAATCATTACTAGGTTCCTATTAAAGATTTTTCAACGAAATTTCACAGAAATGTTGCGAGTACTAACATTAAACACCACACCAAAAATTGGCGTGTTATTTCTACAGCCACGCGCACTATTGACATATTATTATAACTTGCGACCTACTCGTATACAATATTTTTGGACGAAATTTTATATTAGTACGTATATGGACCGTACAAAGCCATATACAAGATTCGGGGTCGATCAGATGAAGGATACGCCTCCCTCCCATATAATGAACTTTGGGGACCCCACTTAAGGACAATTACCCTATCTATGCTTCTAGTGGAGATATATGAATACGAATTGGCAAATGTCTACACTGGGTCTGTACTAGCATGCATTCCAAATATGGGCAGATTGTTACTAGTGCCACGCCCACAATTAACCAAAAATCATTACTAGGTTCCTAATAAAGATTTTTCAACGAAATTTCACAGGAATGTTGCGGGTACTAACATTAAACACCACACAAAAAATGGGCGTGTTAAAGATTTTTCAACAAAAATCACAAGGATGTTGCGGGTACTAACATTAAACACCACACAAAAAATGAGCGTGTTATTTCTACAGCCACGCCCACTATGGACACATTATTATAACTTGCGACCTATACAATATTTTTGGACTAAATTTTATGTTGGTACGTATATGGACCGCACAAAGCCATATACAAGATTCGGGGTCGATCAGAGGAAGAATACGCATCCTTCCCATATAATGAACTTTGGGAACCCCACTTAAAGACAATTACCCTATCTATGCTTCTAGTGATGATATATGAAAACAAATTGGTAGATGTATACACTGGGTCTGTACTAGCATGCATTCCAAATATGGGCAGATTGTTACTACTGCCACGCCCATAATTAACCAAAAATCATTACTAGGTTCCTATTAAAGATTTTTCAACGAAATTTCACAGGAATGTTGCGGGTACTAACATTAAACACCACACAAAAAATGGGCGTTTTATTTCTACAGCCACGCCCACTATTGTCATATATTAATATAACTTGCGACCTATACAATATTTTTGGACAAAATTTTATATTAGTTCGTATATGGACCCTACAAAGTTATATACAAGATTCGGGGTCGATCAGAGGAAGAATACGCCTCCTTCCCATATAATGAACTTTGGGGACCCCACTTAAAGACAATTACCCTATCTATGCTTCTAGTGATGATATATGAAAACAAATTGGTGGATGTATACATTGAGTCTGTACTAGCATGCATTCCAAATATGGGCAGATTGTTACTACTTCCACGCCCACAATTACCCAAAAATCATTACTAGGTTCCTATTAAAGATTTTTCAACGAAATTTCACAGAAATGTTGCGGGTACTAACATTAAACACCACACAAAAAATGGGCGTGTTATTTCTACAGCCACGCGCACTATTGACATATTATTATAACTTGCGACCTACTCGTATACAATATTTTTGGACGAAATTTTATATTAGTACGTATATGGACCCTACAAAGCCATATACAAGATTCGGGGTCGATCAGATGAAGGATACGCCTCCCTCCCATATAATGAACTTTGGGGCCTCACTTAAGGACAATTACCCTATCTATGCTTCTAGTGGAGATATATGAATACGAATTGGCAAATGTCTACACTGGGTCTGTACTAGCATGCATTCCAAATATGGGCAGATTGTTACTAGTGCCACGCCCACAATTACCCAAAAATCATTACTAGGTTCCTATTAAAGATTTTTCAACGAAATTTCACTGGAATGTTGCGGGTACTAACGTTAAACACCACACAAAAAATGGGCGTGTTATTTCTACAGCCATTTCTATTTATTTCTAAATATGGGCAGATTGTTACTACTGCCACGCCCACAATTTACCAAAAATCATTACTAGGTTCCTATTAAAGATTTTTCAACAAAAATCACAGGGATGTTGCGGGTACTAACATTAAACACCACACAAAAAATGAGCGTGTTATTTCTACAGCCACGCCCACTATGGACATATTATTATAACTTGCGACCTATACAATATTTTTGGACTAAATTTTATGTTGGTATGTATATGGACCGCACAAAGCCATATACAAGATTCGGGGTCGATCAGAGGAAGAATACGCCTCCTTCCCATATAATGAACTTTGGGGACCCCACTTAAAGACAATTACCCTATCTATGCTTCTAGTGATGATATATGAAAACAAATTGGTAGCTGTATACACTGGGTCTGTACTAGCATGCATTCCAAATATGGGCAGATTGTTACTACTGCCACGCCCATAATTAACCAAAAATCATTACTAGGTTCCTATTAAAGATTTTTCAACGAAATTTCACAGGAATGTTGCGGGTACTAACATTAAACACCACACAAAAAATGGGCGTGTTATTTCTACAGCCACGCCCACTATTGTCATATTATAATAACTTGCGACCTATACAATATTTTTGGAAAAAATTTCATATTAGTTCGTATATGGACCCTACAAAGCCATATACAAGATTCGGGGTCGATCAGAGAAAGGATACGCCTCCCTCCCATATAATGAACTTTGGGGACCTCACTTAAGGACAATTACCCTATGTATGCTTCTAGTGATGATATATAAATAAGAATTGGTAAATGTCTACACTGGGTCTGTACTAGGATGCATTCCAAATATGGGCAGATTATTACTACTGCCACGCCCACAATTAACCAAAAATTATTACTAGGTTCCTATTAAAGATTTCTCAACGAAATTTGACAGGAATTTTGCGGGTACTAACATTAAACACCACACAAAAAATGGGCGTGTTATTTCTACAGCCACGCCCACTATTGACATATTATTATAACTTGCGGCATATACAATATTTTTGGACTAAATTTTATATTAGTTCGTATATGGACCCTACAAAGTTATATACAAGATTCGGGGTCGATCAGAGGAAGAATACGCCTCCTTCCCATATAATGAGCTTTAGGGACCCCACTTAAAGACAATTACCCTATCTATGCTTGTAGTGATGATATATGAAAACAAATTGGTAGATGTATACATTGAGTCTGTACTAGCATGCATTCCAAATATGGGCAGATTGTTACTACTTCCACGCCCACAATTACCCAAAAATCATTACTAGGTTCCTATTAAAGATTTTTCAACGAAATTTCACTGGAATGTTGCGGGTACTAACGTTAAACACCACACAAAAAATGGGCGTGTTAAAGATTTTTCAACAAAATCACAATGATGTTGCGGGAACTAACATTAAACACCACACAAAAAATGAGCGTGTTATTTCTACAGCCACGCCCACTATGGACATATTATTATAACTTGCGACCTATACAATATTTTTCGACTAAATTTTATGTTGGTACGTATATGGACCGCACAAAGCCATATACAAGATTCGGGGTCGATCAGAGGAATAATACGCCTCCTTCCCATATAATGAACTTTGGGGACCCCACTTAAAAACATTTACCCTATCTATGCTATAAGTGATGATATATGAAAACAAATTGGTAAATGTATCCACTGGGTCTGTACTAGCATCGATTCCAAATATGGGCAGATTGTTACTACTGCCAAGCCCACAATTAAACAAAAATCATTACTAGGTTCCTATTAAAGATTTCTTAACGAAATTTCACAGGAATGTTGCGGGTACTAACATTAAACACCACACAAAAAATGGGCGTGTTATTTCTACAGCCACGCCCACTATAGACATATTATTATAACTTGCGACCTATACAATATTTATGGACAAAATTTTATATTAGTACATACATAGACCCTACAAAGCCATATAGAAGATTCGGGGTCGATCAGAGGAAGGATACGCCTCCTTCCCATATAATGAACTTTGGGGACCCCAATTAAAGACAATTACCCTATCTATGCTTCTAGTGATGATATATGAAAACAAATTGGTAAATGTATACACTGATCTGTACTAGCATGCATTCCAAATATGGGAAGATTGTTACTACTGCCACGCCCACAATTAACCAAAAATCATTACTAGGTTCCTTTTAAAGATTTTTCAACAAAAATCACAGGGATGTTGCGAGTACTAACATTAATCACCACACACAAAATGGGCGTGTTATTTCTACAGCCAAGCCCACTATGGATACATTATTATAACTTGCGACCTATACAATATTTTTGGACTAAATTTTATGTTGGTACTTATATGGACCGCACAAAGCCATATTCAAGATTCGGGGTCGATCAGAGGAAGGATACGCCTCCCTCCCATATAATGAACTTTGGGGACCTCACTTAAAGACAATTACCCTATCTATGCTTCTAGAGATGATATATGAAAACAAATTGGTAGATGTATACACTGGGTCTGTACTAGCCGGCATTCCAAATATGCGCAGATTATTTCTACTGCCACGCCCACAATGAACCGAAAATTATTACTAGGTTCCTATTAAAGATTTTTCAACAAAAATCACAGGAATGTTGCGGGTACTAACATTAAACACCACACAAAAAATGGGCGAGTTATTTCTACAGCCACGCCCACTATTGGTATATTAATATAATTTGCGATATATACAATATTTTTGGACGAAATTTTATATTAGTACGTACGAGTATATGGACCCTACAAAGCCATATACAAGATTCGAGGTCGATCAGAGGAAGGATACGCCTCCTTCCCATATAATGAGCTTTGGGGACCTCACTTAAAGAAAATTTCCCTATCTATGCTTTCAGTGATGATATATGAAAACAAATTGGTAGATGTATACACTGGGTCTGTACTAGCATGCATTCTAAATATGGGCAGATTGTTACTACTGCCACGCCCACAATTTACCAAAAATCATTACTAGGTTCCTATTAAAGATTTTTCAACAAAAATCACAGGGATGTTGCGGGTACTAACATTAAACACCACACAAAAAATGAGCGTGTTATTTCTACAGCCACGCCCACTATGGACATATTATTATAACTTGCGACCTATACAATATTTTTGGACTAAATTTTATGTTGGTATGTATATGGACCGCACAAAGCCATATACAAGATTCGGGGTCGATCAGAGGAAGAATACGCCTCCTTCCCATATAATGAACTTTGGGGACCCCACTTAAAGACAATTACCCTATCTATGCTTCTAGTGATGATATATGAAAACAAATTGGTAGCTGTATACACTGGGTCTGTACTAGCATGCATTCCAAATATGGGCAGATTGTTACTACTGCCACGCCCATAATTAACCAAAAATCATTACTAGGTTCCTATTAAAGATTTTTCAACGAAATTTCACAGGAATGTTGCGGGTACTAACATTAAACACCACACAAAAAATGGGCGTGTTATTTCTACAGCCACGCCCACTATTGTCATATTATAATAACTTGCGACCTATACAATATTTTTGGAAAAAATTTCATATTAGTTCGTATATGGACCCTACAAAGCCATATACAAGATTCGGGGTCGATCAGAGAAAGGATACGCCTCCCTCCCATATAATGAACTTTGGGGACCTCACTTAAGGACAATTACCCTATGTATGCTTCTAGTGATGATATATAAATAAGAATTGGTAAATGTCTACACTGGGTCTGTACTAGGATGCATTCCAAATATGGGCAGATTATTACTACTGCCACGCCCACAATTAACCAAAAATTATTACTAGGTTCCTATTAAAGATTTCTCAACGAAATTTGACAGGAATTTTGCGGGTACTAACATTAAACACCACACAAAAAATGGGCGTGTTATTTCTACAGCCACGCCCACTATTGACATATTATTATAACTTGCGGCATATACAATATTTTTGGACTAAATTTTATATTAGTTCGTATATGGACCCTACAAAGTTATATACAAGATTCGGGGTCGATCAGAGGAAGAATACGCCTCCTTCCCATATAATGAGCTTTAGGGACCCCACTTAAAGACAATTACCCTATCTATGCTTGTAGTGATGATATATGAAAACAAATTGGTAGATGTATACATTGAGTCTGTACTAGCATGCATTCCAAATATGGGCAGATTGTTACTACTTCCACGCCCACAATTACCCAAAAATCATTACTAGGTTCCTATTAAAGATTTTTCAACGAAATTTCACAGAAATGTTGCGGGTACTAACATTAAACACCACACAAAAAATGGGCGTGTTAAAGATTTTTCAACAAAAATCACAAGGATGTTGCGGGTACTAACATTAAACACCACACAAAAAATGAGCGTGTTATTTCTACAGCCACGCCCACTATGGACATATTATTATAACTTCCGACCTATACAATATTTTTGAACTAAATTTTATGTTGGTACGTATATGGACCGCACAAAGCCATATACAAGATTCGGGGTCGATCAGAGGAAGAATACGCCTCCTTCCCATATAATGAACTTTGGGGACCCCAATTAAAGACAATTACCCTATCTATGCTTCTAGTGATGATATATGAAAACAAATTGGTAAATGTATACACTGATCTGTACTAGCATGCATTCCAAATATGGGAAGATTGTTACTACTGCCACGCCCACAATTAACCAAAAATCATTACTAGGTTCCTATTAAAGATTTTTCAACAAAAATCACAGGAATGTTGCGGGTACTAACATTAAATACCACACAAAAAATGGGCGAGTTATTTCTACAGCCACGCCCACTATTGACATATTATTATAATTTGCGATCTATACAATATTTATGGACAAAATTTTATATTAGTACATACATGGACCCTACAAAGCCATATAGAAGATTCGGGGTCCATCAGAGGAAGGATACGCCTCCTTCCCATAAAATGAACTTTGGAGACCCCAATTAAAGACAATTACCCTATCTATGCTTCTAGTGATGATATATGAAAATGTATACACTGATCTGTACTAGCATGCATTCCAAATATGGGAAGATTGTTACTACTGCCACGCCCACAATTAACCAAAAATCATTACTAGGTTCCTATTAAAGATTTTTCAACAAAAATCACAGGGATGTTGCGGGTACTAACATTAATCACCACACACAAAATGGGCGTGTTATTTCTACAGCCAAGCCCACTATGGACACATTATTATAACTTGCGACCTATACAATATTTTTGGACAAAATTTTATGTTGGTACGTATATGGACCGCACAAAGCCATATACAAGATTCGGGGTCGATCAGAGGAAGGATACGCCTCCCTCCCATATAATGAACTTTGGGGACCTCACTTAAAGACAATTACCCTATCTATGCTTCTAGAGATGATATATGAAAACAAATTGGTAGATGTATACACTGGGTCTGTACTAGCCGGCATTCCAAATTTGCGCAGATTATTTCTACTGCCACGCCCACAATGAACCGAAAATTATTACTAGGTTCCTATTAAAGATTTTTCAACAAAAATCACAGGAATGTTGCGGGTACTAACATTAAACACCACACAAAAATGGGCGAGTTATTTCTACAGCCACGCCCACTATTGACATATTATTATAATTTGCGATCTATACAATATTTTTGGACGAAATTTTATATTAGTACGTACGAGTATATGGACCCTACAAAGCCATATACAAGATTCGGGGTCGATCAGAGGAAGGATACGCCTCCTTCCCATATAATGAGCTTTGGGGACCTCACTTAAAGAAAATTACCCTATCTATGCTTTCACTGATGATATATGAAAACAAATTGGTAGATGTATACACTGGGTCTGCACTAGCATGCATTCTAAATATGGGCAGATTGTTACTACTGCCACGCCCACAATTTACCAAAAATCATTACTAGGTTCCTATTAAAGATTTTTCAACAAAAATCACAGGGATGTTGCGTGTACTAACATTAAACACCACACAAAAAATGAGCGTGTTATTTCTACAGCCACGCCCACTATGGACATATTATTATAACTTGCGACCTATACAATATTTGTGGACTAAATTTTATGTTGGTTCGTATATGGACCCTACAAAGCCATATACAAAATTCGGGGTCGATCAGAGAAAGGATACGCCTCCCTCCCATATAATGAACTTTGGGGACCCCACTTAAAGACAATTACCGTATCTATGCTTCTAGTGATGATATATGAAAACAAATTGGTAGATGTATACATTGAGTCTGTACTAGCATGCATTCCAAATATGGGAAGATTGTTACTACTTCCACGCCCACAATTACCCAAAAATCATTACTAGGTTCCTATTAAAGATTTTTAACGAAATTTCACAGAAATGTTGCGGGTACTAACATTAAACACCACACAAAAAATGGGCGTGTTATTTCTACAGCCACGCGCACTATTGACATATTATTAAAACTTGCGACCTACTCGTATACAATATTTTTGGACGAAATTTTATATTAGTACGTATATGGACCCTACAAAGCCATATACAAGATTCGGGGTCGATCAGATGAAGGATACGCCTCCCTCCCATATAATGAACTTTGGGGACCTCACTTAAGGACAATTACCCTATCTATGCTTCTAGTGATGATATATGAATACGAATTGGTAAATGTCTACACTGGGTCTGTACTAGCATGCATTCCAAATATGGGCAGATTGTTACTACTGCCACGCCCACAATTAACCAAAAATCATTACTAGGTTCCTATTAAAGATTTTTCAACGAAATTTCACTGGAATGTTGCGGGTACTAACATTAAACACCACACAAAAAATGGGCGTGTTAAAGATTTTAACAAAAATCACAGGGATGTTGCGGGTACTAACATTAAACACCACACAAAAAATGAGCGTGTTATTTCTACAGCCACGCCCACTATGGACATATTATTATAACTTGCGACCTATACAATATTTTTGGACAAAATTTTATGTTGGTACGTATATGGACCGCACAAAGCCATACACAAGATTCGGGGTCGATCAGAGGAAGAATACGCCTCCTTCCCATATAATGAACTTTGGGGACCCAACTTAAAGACATTTACCCTATCTATGCTTCTAGTGACGATATATGAAAACAAATTGGTAGATGTATACACTGGGTCTGTACTAGCATCGATTCCAAATATGGGCAGATTGTTACTACTGCCAAGCCCACAATTAACCAAAAATCATTACTAGGTTTCTATTAAAGATTTCTTAACGAAATTTCACAGGAATGTTGCGGGTACTAACATTAAACACCACACAAAAAATGGGCGTGTTATTTCTACAGCCACGCCCACTATAGACATATTATTATAACTTGCGACCTATACAATATTTATGGACAAAATTTTATATTAGTACATACATGGGCCCTACAAAGCCATATACAAGATTCGGGGTTGATCAGAGGAAGGATACGCCTCCTTCCTATATAATGAACTTTGGGGACACCAATTAAAGACAATTACCCTATCTATGCTTCTAGTGATGATATATGAAAACAAATTGGTAAATGTATACACTGATCTGTACTAGCATGCATTCCAAATATGGGAAGATTGTTACTACTGCCACGCCCACAATTAACCAAAAATTATTACTAGGTTCCTATTCAAGATTTCTCAACGAAATTTGACAGGAATTTTGCGGGTACTAACATTAAACACCACACAAAAAATGGGCGTGTTATTTCTACAGCCACGCCCACTATTGACATATTATTATAACTTGCGACCTATACAATATTTTTGGACAAAATTTTATATTAGTTCGTATATGGACCCTACCCATATACAAGATTCGGGGTCGATCAGAGGAAGGATACGCCTCCCTCCCATATAATGAACTTTGGGGACCTCTCATTTAAGGACAATTACCCTACCTATGCTTCTAGTGATGATATATAAATACGAATTGGTAAATGTCTACACTGGGTCTGTACAAGGATGCATTCCAAATATGGGCAGATTATTACTACTGCCACGCCCACAATGAACCAAAAATTATTACTAGGTTCCTATTAAAGATTTCTGAACGAAATTTGACAGGAATTTTGCGGGTACTAACATTCAACACCACACAAAAAATGGGCGTGTTATTTCTACAGCCACGCGCACTATTGACATATTATTAAAACTTGCGACCTACTCGTATACAATATTTTTGGACGAAATTTTATATTAGTACGTATATGGACCCTACAAAGCCATATACAAGATTCGGGGTCGATCAGATGAAGGATACGCCTCCCTCCCATATAATGAACTTTGGGGACCTCACTTAAGGACAATTACCCTATCTATGCTTCTAGTGATGATATATGAATACGAATTGGTAAATGTCTACACTCGGTCTGTACTAGCATGCATTCCAAATATGGGCAGATTGTTACTACTGCCACGCCCACAATTACCCAAAAATCATTACTAGGTTCCTATTAAAGATTTTTCAACGAAATTTCACTGGAATGTTGCGGGTACTAACATTAAACACCACACAAAAAAGGGGCGTGTTAAAGATTTTTCAACAAAAATCACAGGGATGTTGCGGGTACTAACATTAAACACCACACAAAAAATGGGCGTGTTATTTCTACAGCCACGCCCACTATAGACAGATTATTATAACTTGCGACCTATACAATATTTATGGGCAAAATTTTATATTAGTACATACATGGACCCTACAAAGCCATATACAAGATTCGGGGTCGATCAGAGGAAGGATACGCCTCCTTCCTATATAATGAACTTTGGGGACCCCAATTAAAGACAATTACCCTATCTATGCTTCTAGTGATGATATATGAAAACAAATTGGTAAATGTATACACTGATCTGTACTAGCATGCATTCCAAATATGGGAAGATTGTTACTGCTGCCACGCCCACAATTAACCAAAAATTATTACTAGGTTCCTATTCAAGAATTCTCAACGAAATTTGACAGGAATTTTGCGGGTACTAACATTAAACACCACACAAAAAATGGGCGTGTTATTTCTACAGCCACGCCCACTATTGACATATTATTATAACTTGCGACCTATACAATATTTTTGGACAAAATTTTATATTAGTTCGTATATGGACCCTACCCATATACAAGATTCGGGGTCGATCAGAGGAAGGATACGCCTCCCTCCCATATAATGAACTTTGGGGACCTCTCATTTAAGGACAATTACCCTATCTATGCTTCTAGTGATGATGTATAAATACGAATTGGTAAATGTCTACACTGGGTCTGTACTAGGATGCATTCCAAATATGGGCAGATTATTACTACTGCCACGCCCACAATGAACCGAAAATTATTACTAGGTTCCTATTAAAGATTTTTCAACAAAAATCACAGGAATGTTGCGGGTACTAACATTAAACACCACACAAAAAATGGGCGAGTTATTTCTACAGCCACGCCCACTATTGACATATTATTATAATTTGCGATCTATACAATATTTTTGGACGAAATTTTATATTAGTACGTACGAGTATATGGACCCTACAAAGCCATATACAAGATTCGGGGTCGATCAGAGGAAGGATACGCCTCCTTCCCATATAATGAGCTTAGGGGACCTCACTTAAAGAAAATTACCCTATCTATGCTTTCAGTGATTATATATGAAAACAAATTGGTAGATGTATACACTGGGTCTGCACTAGCATGCATTCTAAATATGGGCAGATTGTTACTACTGCCACGCCCACAATTTACCAAAAATCATTACTAGGTTCCTATTAAAGATTTTTCAACAAAAATCACAGGGATGTTGCGTGTACTAACATTAAACACCACACAAAAAATGAGCGTGTTATTTCTACAGCCACGCCCACTATGGACATATTATTATAACTTGCGACCTATACAATATTTGTGGACTAAATTTTATGTTGGTTCGTATATGGACCCTACAAAGCCATATACAAGATTCGGGGTCGATCAGAGAAAGGATACGCCTCCCTCCCATATAATGAACTTTGGGGACCCCACTTAAAGACAATTACCGTATCTATGCTTCTAGTGATGATATATGAAAACAAATTGGTAGATGTATACATTGAGTCTGTACTAGCATGCATTCCAAATATGGGAAGATTGTTACTACTTCCACGCCCACAATTACCCAAAAATCATTACTAGGTTCCTATTAAAGATTTTTAACGAAATTTCACAGAAATGTTGCGGGTACTAACATTAAACACCACACAAAAAATGGGCGTGTTGTTTCTACAGCCACGCGCACTATTGACATATTATTAAAACTTGCGACCTACTCGTATACAATATTTTTGGACGAAATTTTATATTAGTACGTATATGGACCCTATAAAGCCATATACAAGATTCGGGGTCGATCAGATGAAGGATACGCCTCCCTCCCATATAATGAACTTTGGGGACCTCACTTAAGGACAATTACCCTATCTATGCTTCTAGTGATGATATATGAATACGAATTGGTAAATGTCTACACTGGGTCTGTACTAGCATGCATTCCAAATATGGGCAGATTGTTACTACTGCCACGCCCACAATTAACCAAAAATCATTACTAGGTTCCTATTAAAGATTTCTCAACGAAATTTGACAGGAATTTTGCGGTTACTAACATTCAACACCACACAAAAAATGGGCGTGTTATTTCTACAGCCACGCCGACTATTGACATATTATTATAACTTGCGGCCTATACAATATTTTTGGACAAAATTTTATATTAGTTCGTATATGGACCCTACAAAGCCATATACAAGATTCGGGGTCGATCAGAGGAAGGATACGTCTCCCTCCCATATAATGAACTTTGGGGACCTCACTTAAGGACAATTACCCTATCTATGCTTCTAGTGATGATATATGAATACGAATTGGTAAATGTCTACACTGGGTCTGTACTAGCATGCATTCCAAATATGCGCAGATTGTTACTACTGCCACGCCCACAATTAACCAACAATCATTACTAGGTTCCTATTAAAGATTTTTCAACAAAAATCACAGGGATGTTGCGGGTACTAACATTAAACACCACACACAAAATGGGCGTGTTATTTCTTCAGCCACGCGAGTTATAAGCTGAATAAAACAAATTAAGCTTATGCTCAAAATTGACTTTATTAGTTTGCCATGAATCTTAAGACTGACTTAAAGTATTTTTCTATTCTACTTTACTGTTCAAATTCAGTTGGCTTTGAAGTGCAAATTATGCTACTAAGCACATTCTGCATTTGGAGCCTTAACTGAATTTGACACCATCTGCTATGCAATAAAAAAACTAAGCGATAACGCTATTGCATAGAAGAATATGAATTTGTATATATGTATGTATATAATATGTATATATATGGTATGCGGACATAACTCCTCCATCCCTTGATTGGAGATTCTCCTGGATCTCGTAAAATTAAATTTTATATACTTATTACTGTACATTATTACTTAATGCCATATTTATTTTTTATTTTTGACAATTCAAAATTTTCTGCTTCTGGCTTATTTATGATTTCAGTTTTATTAACAATTTTGGTGCGTTTTTTCACCTTAATAATAATAAAAATTATAACTAAAATTATACCGATTACCAAAGTCATGCTTATACCGTAAGAAATATTTTTGTGAAATTTTAATTCTTGAATTTCTTTAATATTTGAGAAGTCTCTTATTTCTAATGTTTCAAAATTTATCGGCTTTATATCAAATTGGATGGGATTATTACTTGGATAAAAATATTTATCTTGTATCACTGTTTTCTGATTTTGGAAAATTTCATTTTTTATTTTAATTTTACAATTATAATAAGTGATAAGATAATTTTTGTTTATAGATATATTTCTGTTGTCACAATTTTGATTTATTTTTAGATCGCATTTTTTATTAAGATTATATCATCTTCAAATTCTTCGATATGAGTTTTGTTATTATACCTAAATTTACAATTATTAGAGACTGTACAGTGTTTACTTTTCTTTAAATTTTTCAAGTATACATTTTCTTCATAGCTTAGTACATTATTTTGAACTTCAATTATATAACTATTGGGTTGGTCAATTTCCATATTGTTTTTATTAGGGAGAGGTACAATAATTTTAAGATCGGCTTCTGTATAACTATCCGGTATTTTAATTGCTACAATCAACAAACCTTCTTTGTAACTTAATATATCGGTTTTCATTAGCTTAAGTTTGAAGAAGTCTATTTCGAACCTATCTATTTCTTCAGCTGTAAGTATACTTGGTTGGACAATATGTTCTTTAGCAGACGCAATATTATTCTGAATGTGATCAATCTTGTTCTTGAGGTATGTCAGTTTAAACATTTGGTCGCTGTATAAAAGTCGTCGTGCAATTTCATTGTGTGTTTTCCTTATTTCATCTACAGTATTTTTTATATTTTCCCTGTCTTCTTCTATGGCTGACTTTAATATTTGGATCGATTCGTTAAAGTGTGTGTTTATGTAAATTAGTTTATTAACAGTTTCTATTACATTATGATTGTTTTTATCCATGACAGCAAGATGTTCAAGAATTTCCAGTCGGTCATCGTCGTCCATTATCCCAAATGCCCATCTATAAGCATTACCCATAGCATTAATCAATCCTCGTTTCTTCCTAGATTCAATAGGGGTAATAGATTTTAGTTTGGATTTTATTGTTGCTATTTCGGTTTCGATCATTCCTTTATTATGAAGATCTAAAGTTCTAACATTGTTCTCGATTTGATTTAAAATAGAGCTTAGCTCTTTGGTATCAATCATATGGAGAATTGTGGAAGTCTGATTTACTATTTCAACTTTCCGTGCCTTTATTTTGACGAATCCTGCTTCTTCACTAATCGCGCTTAATTGTAGTAGTCCTTTAGTTGGGGGTATTACCATTAATAGTGTTGCGCAGAAACCTTTATTTATTTTGTGGCCCAAACTAGCGCTCTAAAAAATTAAACTTTTCGTACGCGTCTCTTATTTTCAACTGATTTTTATTATACAAAGTAATTTGTCACCAGACCACCAAATGCAAAACAAAAACGGAAAGCATTTACTTTAAGCAGCGACTGCAAAAGGGAATAACAATAACAAACCAGTGGCTGAATGAGCTTTTGGAAGTAAATTCTTGCAATTGTGCTGCTGTTGTTGTTGTCATTCTTCCTCTCATCGAAGATGAGACCAAGAGCAACAACAATACACATACATACTGGTCAAACGAAAGAACTAATAACCGTATGTTGTTATTTCTTAAACAAAATATACATACACTATTAGGGTGGCCCGGAATAAAGTAAATACAAAATAACATTAAATAATATAAAATTTATAATAATAAATATGTATGGAGCGATCTTATCCAACATGCTCCCCCCGTTGAAGCTCTTGGTTCAACCATCATTTGAAGAGGGTAAGGGAGCCACCTTTTGTATTGGACGACGAAATGAGCCAGATTTTGATTTTAACTCAACCACTCGAACTCGTCCATCAGAGCCGGCGATAGTTTTGGTTACTCGAGCCAATAACCATTGTTGCGGGGGAGTGTTGTCCTCATGAATTACGACTAGTTGCCCTTCCGTGATGTTAGGTTGTATGTAGTACCATTTTGAGCGTTGTTGCCAAAACTGTTGCTTTAAAAAAGAAATACGTTGCCAACGGTTGAGCGACGTTTGTTTGGTAGCATCAAAGGTTTGATCTGGTAAAGCGACTAGTGATGAGCCAATGAGCAAATGGCCTGGTGTGAGCGCTTCGCCATCATTAGGGTCATCTGACAGAGGGCAAATTGGGCGTGAATTCAAAATTGCTTCGACTTCGATGATAAGGGTAGATTTCACGGCAGCCTCCCATAGGCCACCGAAGTGTGGAGCACGAGGGGGTATAAAACAAAATTCAAATCCGGTTTGTGATGAATATGTTCGTATTTCTTGAGCTATGGTTTCACTAAAAAACAACTGCTTCAACTCGTGTAGCTTATTGTGAACTCCAACAAAATTAGTTGCGTTATCGCAATAAAGCTTCTGTGTTATTCCTCTGCGACCAACGAAACGTTTGAGGCACAAAATGAAGTTGTTGGTGGACAAGTCTGACACCAGTTCCAGATGCGTTGCCTTTGAACTAAAACAAACAAAAACGGCAATATAAGTTTTGTATGGAACTTTACCTCGAATACGATAAGACGTTAGAAAAGATCCACAAAAATCCACGCCGGTAATTATGAACGGACGTTGAGCTCTGAAGCGATCAGCTGGCAAATTACCCATGATTTGCTCTAACAATTTCGGTTTATAACGAAAGCAGTGAACGCAGTCACGAACAACTTTTCTAACCACGTCTCTAGCGTTGATTATCCAGACTTTCTGACGCAAGATGCCCAGTAAAACCTTTGGACCTGCATACAAATGACTTCGATGCAACTGTTCAATATATAATTTCACAAACCGATGGTTTTTGGGCAACAAAACTGGAAACCGTGCGTCGTACGGAATTGGAGCATTTGATAATCGTCCACCAACTCGAATTAAATTGACGAAGCCGCTGCCAACATTGGTTTCATGGAGAAATGGGGATAATTTCTGCAGCGATGGATGAACAATTCTTCCTTTAGCCATTGCATTCAAGTCATCTGCAAAGGAATATCGCTGAATGTGAGCAACGATTCGAAAAAAAGTGTGGTCTAGTTCGATAGGTTGAAGATGAACAAGATCCTGGGCCTTTAATGAACGGTTTACTGGGCATCTGTTGAATAAATGGAAAATATAAGCAATAATTCGAATAATTTTAATATATGATGAATGCTTATCGATAACGCCTTCTATGATGCTTGATGTGACGTCAGAGTATTTAAAAACAGCTACCTTTCTGCGTTCTAATGGGCTAATGGATGTGTCTTCTTCAGTAGGTGGCCAATTTGAATTGTGTTCCTGAAGAAAAGTTGGACCTCTGAACCAAATTGTATGGGGCAAATCCTGGGCACTGCAACCCCGGGAAACGATATCCGCTGGGTTGCTTTTCGAAGGAACATGTCTCCAAAAAAAACCTCTAGTGTTTTCTTGTAGTTCTGAGACTCGATTAGCGAGGAAACATTGTAAAGTTGATGAATGTAGTTTGAGCCATTGTAGGACTATTTTCGAGTCTGTCCAAAAATAGATTGATGAAACGAATTTTTCAATTTTTGGTTTGATTTTGTGCCATGCTTGGCTTAACAAAACAGCGGCACATAATTCGAGGCGAGGAAGTGATTGGGCCTTGATAGGAGCAACCTTGGATTTGGCGATCAAAAGAGAAGTTTTGTAAACACCATCAAAGCAAACGCAATTGGCGATACATTTTGGCTATGTCAGCGGTGAGAGCAAATTTATTTAAGCGAAACGAAAAGAGCGTTGGGATAAGGTCCTGCTGAATCGTAGGGCCTACCATGTGTAAAGACGACGTTTACTGAGCGAGGAGAACATACATACCAATGCCGGGTGTCCGTTTCAATAAAAAGTCCATAGAATTAATAGAATCAAAAATAATTATGTAGTGCATTTTATTTATATATATATGTATATATGTTTGTAGAGTGTTATTCGAATATGTAGTACACCAGAGTCTTTTAGAGGAATTCTTATTCCCAACTTTCACTGCGCGTGCGTTGCCGTGTGTTCGGTGGTTGACGAGAGACTGCCAACTTATTTCCTTTTGTTCATGTTCCTTCGTTTATTCAACAGAGTTACCATCTGTGATAGTGTTCGTACGTTGCAGGTTTACAGCTCGGCCGTACCTGATGATTTAGGCGACCTCGCCGACTATTTCGTCATTTTCATCTTCAAATGGAGGCAGACAACACCATGGCTTTAGCTTATCCGTAGAATATACTGAAGAGTAGTGTCTTTGTTTACGATTTGATCCTGGAATGTCCTCAACTACGTAGCGGTAAATGCGGAAAAGGGCCCTTGTATCTCGGCTCCAATTTTCTTGATCCGCCCGTGCTAGCTGGTTCGTTTTCAACAAGAACAAGATCGCCGACTTCGTACGTACTAGGAGTCTTGTGTCTAGCATCATATTTTTGTTTGGCGTATTCGCGTTGACGTTTAATGTTGTCGACTGCCTGTTCTCGTATTCGCTGAAGGTGCTCATCGTCGCTTGTTGTGTCATTGTGTAGAGCCAAAACCACTTTGTTTTGAAGAATGTCGCGCGGCGTGAATCCAAACAATAATTCATGTGGGGACTTCTTCGTTGTTTGATTTTTATTAGAATTCATTGACCACTGTATAACACGCAACCTTTCATCCCACCGTTTATCCTCGTTTGTAGACGGCAACAGCATGTTCAGGATAGTACGCTTTGCTCGCTCCACTTGCCCATTTGCTCTCGGTGTCCTAACAGCATTGAGTATATGTACAATGTCGTTATCACGGCAATATGCCTTGAAGTCATTCGAAGTGAATGTAGTGCCTCGATCGGAGATGATTCGTGTTGGGATACCAAAATAGCTACTGACGTCGTTCAATACTTCGATGACAAGCTTTGTAGCCGTGCTTCTAACAGGTCTTATTATGACGTACTTTGTAAAGGAGTCGACCATGACGAGCAGGTGTTCGTTTCTTTTCACACTCCTAGGAAAGGGTCCCAAATGGTCCAAGTGCACGGTATGAAATGGTATTGGCTCGCACTCTCCATAATGGTACTCACCCTCTTGTTGTCCACCTTGATGTTTATTGTACGCGCATTGAACACACGATTTTACATAGGATTTGACGAAGTTGCGCATTCGTGAAAACTAGAAATTTTTCTGCAACCGTTCAATGGTCTTGTCAACACCAATATGGCCAACGCTATCATGATGGTCTTGAACCATCTTCCAACGAAGTGGCTTAGGAACGACCCACAGTAAACCGCCGTTTGTCTTGCGGAATAACCGCTGTTTTTCTACGACGTATTCTTTTCTACAATCTTTGTCACCATTGTTGATCAAATCGATGATTTTCTTAAGTTCACCATCCTGCATCTGCATAGCAAACAGCCAATCTCCTTCATCAATTACTACCTTCATGATTTTCATGGACGCTGTGTCCACGTCCTGATGGTTTTCAGTTGGAGCTCGACTTAAAGCGTCAACATGCTCCATGCGATTACCTTTTCGATGTTCTAGGACGATATCAAAATCTTGCACCTTTAACCACCAACGGGCTATTCTAGGAATCAAATCTCGCTTTTCCATTACAGCATTAATTGCGCTGCAGTCCGTTACAACTTTGACGCATTTCCCATATATATAGTATCGAAACCGTTCTAAGCTTTCGACGACAGCTAAGGTTTCCAGCTCGTAGCTGGGAAAAATTTGCTCTGAAGAGCTCGTGGCACGGCTGTAGTACGCTATCGGTTTAAGATCGTTCCCTTCTCGCTGTAACAATACGCCTGCTAAGCCCACGGAACTGGCATCAGTGTGTAGTTCGTGCTCAGCATCAACTCGATAAGCCGCAATTATGGGATGTGATGT
Organism: Clusia tigrina; assembly: GCA_920105625.2. NCBI lineage: Eukaryota > Metazoa > Arthropoda > Insecta > Diptera > Clusiidae > Clusia > Clusia tigrina. Next base: position 74,970,277 of record OV050030.1, read on the forward strand.
TAATGCTTGCTTTAATTTGTTGAATGCTTGCTGCTGATAATCGGTCCACTCGAATTTTGACTCTTTTCGCAATAGCTTCCGTAAAGGTTCCGATATAATAGCAAAGCCAGGTACGAACTTGCGGAAATAGCTGCCAAGTCCTAAAAATCGTCTAACGTCAGTTACATTCGTCGGCGTCTGAAACTCAGATATCGCTGCTGTCTTGACTTCTCCTGGACTTATGCCTTCGCTGTGTAATTCATGGCCGAGAAACTGCACCGTCTTTTTAAGAAAGTCGCATTTTCTTATATTGAGCGTTATGTTCAATTTTCGGAGCACGTTTAAGACTCGTTCCAGCTTCTCGAACATTTCCGGTACAGTTTCGCTGCCTACCATGATGTCGTCCATATAATGGCACATGTCGCCAGGTCGTGTTTCATTCTTAGCATATGCCATCAAACGTTGAAATACGGCTGGTGCATTCTTTAGACCAAAGGGCATACAGTTAAACTCATAGAGCCCGTCTGGTGTGATAAAAGCTGTATATTTGCGACTATCGGCCTCAATCGGAATTTGATAGTACCCGCTGTTTAGATCCAAAACGCTAAAAAGTCGATGTTTCAAAACCTCGTGGAGACGTTCTTCAATATTCGGCGTCGGAAACATTTCCTTCGCAGTAAAACGATTGAGTCGTCTATAGTCAACACAAAGTCTGTCGCCTCCGTCCTTCTTTTTCACCAGTATTATCGGACTTGCATATTCGGAGCGTGATTCTGATATAACTCCGTTACCCAGCAACTCGCTAATCATCTCCGCCACTACTGCTTTCTTTGGTTCAGGAATACGGTAAGGTCTTTGCGCCACTGGTTCTTCCGTTGTTAATTTTATCCGCATTTCCAAAACATTCGTCCGTCCGATTTCGCCAATATCGTTGGCAAAAACTTCGTTGAAATCGTTCAGAATACTTATCAGACTCTTTCGAGTGTCATTATCTTCGATACCGCACCGAATCTGGGTTTCGTCAATACGTTTCACCACACGAACATTCGCCTTTTCGAAATTTACCGTACCGTCGCCAACAACCGCACGAATCTTGTTGTCCGTAAAAATGTTACTTCCGAGAAATATATCCGACATTACTTCATCGTCGGCTATAATGTACAAGGTAAGAGTAAGGTCTATACCGTCCATATTCACATTCGCGATTATTTTCTCAGTAAGTTCACATGTATCGCCACATATGCCGTTTATACGCATTGAACACGATTGTATCTGACCGTTTTCACCAGCAATGGAACGACGTACCATGCTGATCTCACTACCGGTGTCAAGAAATGCACTATAGGCTTTGCCATTTATGCTCACAATTTTAACATCGGCCCCTCGCGACTCACATTTCGTTGCCAATTTCACCGTTCTCCCGCAATTTTGTGGCTCGTTTCGTGCATGTACTTTATTACAATCTCAGCACCGCTGACGTTTTTGCGGCTCAGTACATTTGCTGGAAATATGTCCAACACCACCACAATTGTAGCACACGATTTGTTTCGGCTTTTCTATTTTCCCGTGTTCTCCGGTTTGTTCTTTACTAGAAATATTGTCTTTCCGTATTGGTCGATCTCCCGCACTTGTTTTTATATTCGACAAATAGTTCTCGAGTGTTTCGCGCATCTCTTTCATCGAATTAAAACGCATTGCCGCTATCGCAACCTGCAACTCACGGTATTTTAGACCATCTCGCGTATATCTTACAACCGACGTTTCGTCCAACTTGTATCGTTTTCCGAGTGCACTCATTCTGACGCAATAATCGATTACCTTTTCGCTGTGTTGTCTGAAGGCACTGCACATTTTATAGTGTATCTCTGCTGCATCAAGCTTACAACCAAATTCTGATTGCAAAGCATTCGAAAAGTCAGACCATGTCTCGTAAATGTCTGTTGATGCATCCAACCACATTTTTGATGCACCCCTGAGTCTACCATACACAGCCAAGAGAACACTCTTATCGTCCCAACCGTAAGCGCTTATTGATTTGTCAACCCGATCCACGAATTGTTGGACGGACAACAGAGCATCCTTTGACGGGTCGTACTCTGGTATTGTATCCGCAATTTCTTTAACGTTGTAAGTACGTACAACCATATTTTCAGACAAACTTGCCGCTGTTTGGCCCGGTCTCGTCGTTTGTTGTTCCCTATTCTCACCAGGTATACCTGCACGATTATTATTCGTTTGCAACAAATTCATCATCCCCTGCATCATTTCTCGTAACTCATCAATCTGTTGCTGCATTATTTGGTTCTCGTTTGCGCCCTTAATTTCGTTTACATTCATAGCGTCGTGTTCGCTTGCGTCCTTAGACTCGTCCTCTGAAGAAATCACTTTCGAGTCAATTTGCTCTTCAACAAGTTCGTCACTCCCAATTGCTTCTACCAACCGTTGTACTAATGCTGCTCTCACACCCGTTGTAGCTAAACCAAGCCGTCGAAGTTTCTCCTTAACACCCTCTGTACGTAAAGTTGAAATTAACATTTGTTTTCGTAACACAAACAGTTCGCCGTTTTTAATGTCTCTTTTTATGTGTGTGTTTTTTTTCTCGTTTTATGCATAGACAAACAAACACAAAAAAAATCTTCGCTGCTCGTCAAGCCTGCGCCACCGTTTTCTATTCTTCCTTAGGTTGCAAATATGCTTTTCGTGTTTCTTTCCCGACCGTATAATTTCGTTTATTTCGTCAGCCGTTAATTCTTTTTGTTTGTGTGTGACGTAATCACACACATACGTTCCACGTTATTATTTTCGTTATCTTAATTCCGTTTTGCCCGTGACGTAATCAAACACAAACCGGTCGTACTCACTCGCGCATGATTTCTTTTTTTTTTTCTTCTTCTCATTCACACACTTTGTTCTCCTCCGTTTTCCCCTCCACGCGATTTCGATCCCACTTCTGAGTTGTAAAGACGACGTTTACTGAGCGAGGAGAACATACATACCAATGACGGGTGTCCGTTTCAATAAAAAGTCCATAGAATTAATAGAATCAAAAATAATTATGTAGTTCATTTTATTTATATATATATGTATATATGTTTGTAGAGTGTTATTCGAATATGTAGTACACCAGAGTCTTTTAGAGGAATTCTTATTCCCAACTTTCACTGCACGTGCGTTGCCGTCGTCTGCAGCGATGGATGAATAATTCTTCCTTTAGCCATTGCATTCAAGTCATCTGCAAAGGAATATCGCAGAATGTGAGCAACGATTCGAAAAAAAGTGTGGTCTAGTTCGATAGGTTGAAGATGAACAAGATCCTGGGACTTTAATGAACGGTTTACTGGGCATCTGTTGAATAAATGGAAAATATAAGCAATAATTCGAATAATTTTAATATATGATGAATGCTTATCGATAACGCCTTCTATGATGCTTGATGTGACGTCAGAGTATTTAAAAACAGCTGCCTTTCTGCGTTCTAATGGGCTAATGGATGTGTCTTCTTCAGTAGGTGGCCAATTTGAATTGTGTTCCTGAAGAAAAGTTGGACCTCTGAACCAAATTGTATGGGGCAAATCCTGGGCACTGCAACCCCGGGAAACGATATCCGCTGGGTTGCTTTTCGAAGGAACATGTCTCCAAAAAATACCTCTAGTGTTTTCTTGTAGTTCTGAGACTCGATTAGCGAGGAAACATTGTAAAGTTGATGAATGTAGTTTGAGCCATTGTAGGACTATTTTCGAGTCTGTCCAAAAATAGATTGATGAAACGAATTTTTCAATTTTTGGTTTGATTTTGTGCCATGTTTGGCTTAACAAAACAGCGGCACATAATTCGAGGCGAGGAAGTGATTGGGCCTTGATAGGAGCAACCTTGGATTTGGCGATCAAAAGAGAAGTTTTGTAAACACCATCAAAGCAAACGCAATTGGCGATACATTTTGGCTATGTCAGCGGTGAGAGCAAATTTATTTAAGCGAAACGAAAAGAGCGTTGGGATAAGGTCCTGCTGAATCGTAGGGCCTACCATGTGTAAAGACGACGTTTACTGAGCGAGGAGAACATACATACCAATGCCGGGTGTCCGTTTCAATAAAAAGTCCATAGAATTAATAGAATCAAAAATAATTATGTAGTGCATTTTATTTATATATATATGTATATATGTTTGTAGAGTGTTATTCGAATATGTAGTACACCAGAGTCTTTTAGAGGAATTCTTATTCCCAACTTTCACTGCGCGTGCGTTGCCGTGTGTTCGGTGGTTGACGAGAGACTGCCAACTTATTTCCTTTTGTTCATGTTCCTTCGTTTATTCAACAGAGTTACCATCTGTGATAGTGTTCGTACGTTGCAGGTTTACAGCTCGGCCGTACCTGATGATTTAGGCGACCTCGCCGACTATTTCGTCATTTTCATCTTCAAATGGAGGCAGACAACACCATGGCTTTAGCTTATCCGTAGAATATACTGAAGAGTAGTGTCTTTGTTTACGATTTGATCCTGGAATGTCCTCAACTACGTAGCGGTCGTTACCTAGAATTTTAGTTACGGAAAATGGGCCCTTGTATCTCGGCTCCAATTTTCTTGATCCGCCCGTGCTAGCTGGTTCGTTTTCAACAAGAACAAGATCGCCGACTTCGTACGTACTAGGAGTCTTGTGTCTAGCATCATATTTTTGTTTGGCGTATTCGCGTTGACGTTTAATGTTGTCGACTGCCTGTTCTCGTATTCGCTGAAGGTGCTCATCGTCGCTTGTTGTGTCATTGTGTAGAGCCAAAACCACTTTGTTTTGAAGAATGTCGCGCGGCGTGAATCCAAACAATAATTCATGTGGGGACTTCTTCGTCGTTTGATTTTTATTAGAATTCATTGACCACTGTATAACACGCAACCTTTCATCCCACCGTTTATCCTCGTTTGTAGACGGCAACAGCATGTTCAGGATAGTACGCTTTGCTCGCTCCACTTGCCCATTTGCTCTCGGTGTCCTAACAGCATTGAGTATATGTACAATGTCGTTATCACGGCAATATGCCTTGAAGTCATTCGAAGTGAATGTAGTGCCTCGATCGGAGATGATTCGTGTTGGGATACCAAAATAGCTACTGACGTCGTTCAATACTTCGATGACAAGCTTTGTAGCCGTGCTTCTAACAGGTCTTATTATGACGTACTTTGTAAAGGAGTCGACCATGACGAGCAGGTGTTCGTTTCTTTTCACACTCCTAGGAAAGGGTCCCAAATGGTCCAAGTGCACGGTATGAAATGGTATTGGCTCGCACTCTCCATAATGGTACTCACCCTCTTGTTGTCCACCTTGATGTTTATCGTACGCGCATTGAACACACGATTTTACGTAGGATTTGACGAAGATGCGCATTCGTGAAAACTAGAAATTTTTCTGCAACCGTTCAATGGTCTTGTCAACACCAATATGGCCAACGCTATCATGATGGTCTTGAACCATCTTCCAACGAAGTGGCTTAGGAACGACCCACAGTAAACCGCCGTTTGTCTTGCGGAATAACCGCTGTTTTTCTACGACGTATTCTTTTCTACAATCTTTGTCACCATTGTTGATCAAATCGATGATTTTCTTAAGTTCACCATCCTGCATCTGCATAGCAAACAGCCAATCTCCTTCATCAATTACTACCTTCATGATTTTCATGGACGCTGTGTCCACGTCCTGATGGTTTTCAGTTGGAGCTCGACTTAAAGCGTCAACATGCTCCATGCGATTACCTTTTCGATGTTCTAGGACGATATCAAAATCTTGCACCTTTAACCACCAACGGGCTATTCTAGGAATCAAATCTCGCTTTTCCATTACAGCATTAATTGCGCTGCAGTCCGTTACAACTTTGACGCATTTCCCATATATATAGTATCGAAACCGTTCTAAGCTTTCGACGACAGCTAAGGTTTCCAGCTCGTAGCTGGGAAAAATTTGCTCTGAAGAGCTCGTGGCACGGCTGTAGTACGCTATCGGTTTAAGATCGTTCCCTTCTCGCTGTAACAATACGCCTGCTAAGCCCACGGAACTGGCATCAGTGTGTAGTTCGTGCTCAGCATCAACTCGATAAGCCGCAATTATGGGATGTGATGTTAATGCTTGCTTTAATTTGTTGAATGCTTGCTGCTGATAATCGGTCCACTCGAATTTTGACTCTTTTCGCAATAGCTTCCGTAAAGGTTCCGATATAATAGCAAAGCCAGGTACGAACTTGCGGAAATAGCTGCCAAGTCCTAAAAATCGTCTAACGTCAGTTACATTCGTCGGCGTCTGAAACTCAGATATCGCTGCTGTCTTGACTTCTCCTGGACTTATGCCTTCGCTGTGTAATTCATGGCCGAGAAACTGCACCGTCTTTTTAAGAAAGTGGCATTTTCTTATATTGAGCGTTATGTTCAATTTTCGGAGCACGTTTAAGACTCGTTCCAGCTTCTCGAACATTTCCGGTACAGTTTCGCTGCCTACCATGATGTCGTCCATATAATGGCACATGTCGCCAGGTCGTGTTTCATTCTTAACATATGCCATCAAACGTTGAAATACGGCTGGTGCATTCTTTAGACCAAAGGGCATACAGTTAAACTCATAGAGCCCGTCTGGTGTGATAAAAGCTGTATATTTGCGACTATCGGCCTCAATCGGAATTTGATAGTACCCGCTGTTTAGATCCAAAACGCTAAAAAGTCGATGTTTCAAAACCTCGTGGAGACGTTCTTCAATATTCGGCGTCGGAAACATTTCCTTCGCAGTAAAACGATTGAGTCGTCTATAGTCAACACAAAGTCTGTCGCCTCCGTCCTTCTTTTTCACCAGTATTATCGGACTTGCATATTCGGAGCGTGATTCTGATATAACTCCGTTACCCAGCAACTCGCTAATCATCTCCGCCACTACTGCTTTCTTTGGTTCAGGAATACGGTAAGGTCTTTGCGCCACTGGTTCTTCCGTTGTTAATTTTATCCGCATTTCCAAAACATTCGTCCGTCCGATTTCGCCAATATCGTTGGCAAAAACTTCGTTGAAATCGTTCAGAATACTTATCAGACTCTTTCGAGTGTCATTATCTTCGATACCGCACCGAATCTGGGTTTCGTCAATACGTTTCACCACACGAACATTCGCCTTTTCGAAATTTACCGTACCGTCGCCAACAACCGCACGAATCTTGTTGTCCGTAAAAATGTTACTTCCGAGAAATATATCCGACATTACTTCATCGTCGGCTATAATGTACAAGGTAAGAGTAAGGTCTATACCGTCCATATTCACATTCGCGATTATTTTCTCAGTAAGTTCACATGTATCGCCACATATGCCGTTTATACGCATTGAACACGATTGTATCTGACCGTTTTCACCAGCAATGGAACGACGTACCATGCTGATCTCACTACCGGTGTCAAGAAATGCACTATAGGCTTTGCCATTTATGCTCACAATTTTAACATCGGCCCCTCGCGACTCACATTTCGTTGCCAATTTCACCGTTCTCCCGCAATTTTGTGGCTCGTTTCGTGCATGTACTTTATTACAATCTCAGCACCGCTGACGTTTTTGCGGCTCAGTACATTTGCTGGAAATATGTCCAACACCACCACAATTGTAGCACACGATTTGTTTCGGCTTTTCTATTTTCCCGTGTTCTCCGGTTTGTTCTTTACTAGAAATATTGTCTTTCCGTATTGGTCGATCTCCCGCACTTGTTTTTATATTCGACAAATAGTTCTCGAGTGTTTCGCGCATCTCTTTCATCGAATTAAAACGCATTGCCGCTATCGCAACCTGCAACTCACGGTATTTTAGACCATCTCGCGTATATCTTACAACCGACGTTTCGTCCAACTTGTATCGTTTTCCGAGTGCACTCATTCTGACGCAATAATCGATTACCTTTTCGCTGTGTTGTCTGAAGGCACTGCACATTTTATAGTGTATCTCTGCTGCATCAAGCTTACAACCAAATTCTGATTGCAAAGCATTCGAAAAGTCAGACCATGTCTCGTAAATGTCTGTTGATGCATCCAACCACATTTTTGATGCACCCCTGAGTCTACCATACACAGCCAAGAGAACACTCTTATCGTCCCAACCGTAAGCGCTTATTGATTTGTCAACCCGATCCACGAATTGTTGGACGGACAACAGAGCATCCTTTGACGGGTCGTACTCTGGTATTGTATCCGCAATTTCTTTAACGTTGTAAGTACGTACAACCATATTTTCAGACAAACTTGCCGCTGTTTGGCCCGGTCTCGTCGTTTGTTGTTCCCTATTCTCACCAGGTATACCTGCACGATTATTATTCGTTTGCAACAAATTCATCATCCCCTGCATCATTTCTCGTAACTCATCAATCTGTTGCTGCATTATTTGGTTCTCGTTTGCGCCCTTAATTTCGTTTACATTCATAGCGTCGTGTTCGCTTGCGTCCTTAGACTCGTCCTCTGAAGAAATCACTTTCGAGTCAATTTGCTCTTCAACAAGTTCGTCACTCCCAATTGCTTCTACCAACCGTTGTACTAATGCTGCTCTCACACCCGTTGTAGCTAAACCAAGCCGTCGAAGTTTCTCCTTAACACGCTCTGTACGTAAAGTTGAAATTAACATTTGTTTTCGTAACACAAACAGTTCGCCGTTTTTAATGTCTCTTTTTATGTGTGTGTTTTTTTTCTCGTTTTATGCATAGACAAACAAACACAAAAAAAATCTTCGCTGCTCGTCAAGCCTGCGCCACCGTTTTCTATTCTTCCTTAGGTTGCAAATATGCTTTTCGTGTTTCTTTCCCGACCGTATAATTTCGTTTATTTCGTCAGCCGTTAATTCTTTTTGTTTGTGTGTGACGTAATCACACACATACGTTCCACGTTATTATTTTCGTTATCTTAATTCCGTTTTGCCCGTGACGTAATCAAACACAAACCGGTCGTACTCACTCGCGCATGATTTCTTTTTTTTTTCTTCTTCTCATTCACACACTTTGTTCTCCTCCGTTTTCCCCTCCACGCGATTTCGATCCCACTTCTGAGTTGTAAAGACGACGTTTACTGAGCGAGGAGAACATACATACCAATGACGGGTGTCCGTTTCAATAAAAAGTCCATAGAATTAATAGAATCAAAAATAATTATGTAGTTCATTTTATTTATATATATATGTATATATGTTTGTAGAGTGTTATTCGAATATGTAGTACACCAGAGTCTTTTAGAGGAATTCTTATTCCCAACTTTCACTGCACGTGCGTTGCCGTCGTCTGCAGCGATGGATGAACAATTCTTCCTTTAGCCATTGCATTCAAGTCATCTGCAAAGGAATATCGCTGAATGTGAGCAACGATTCGAAAAAAAGTGTGGTCTAGTTCGATAGGTTGAAGATGAACAAGATCCTGGGCCTTTAATGAACGGTTTACTGGGCATCTGTTGAATAAATGGAAAATATAAGCAATAATTCGAATAATTTTAATATATGATGAATGCTTATCGATAACGCCTTCTATGATGCTTGATGTGACGTCAGAGTATTTAAAAACAGCTGCCTTTCTGCGTTCTAATGGGCTAATGGATGTGTCTTCTTCAGTAGGTGGCCAATTTGAATTGTGTTCCTGAAGAAAAGTTGGACCTCTGAACCAAATTGTATGGGGCAAATCCTGGGCACTGCAACCCCGGGAAACGATATCCGCTGGGTTGCTTTTCGAAGGAACATGTCTCCAAAAAATACCTCTAGTGTTTTCTTGTAGTTCTGAGACTCGATTAGCGAGGAAACATTGTAAAGTTGATGAATGTAGTTTGAGCCATTGTAGGACTATTTTCGAGTCTGTCCAAAAATAGATTGATGAAACGAATTTTTCAATTTTTGGTTTGATTTTGTGCCATGTTTGGCTTAACAAAACAGCGGCACATAATTCGAGGCGAGGAAGTGATTGGGCCTTGATAGGAGCAACCTTGGATTTGGCGATCAAAAGAGAAGTTTTGTAAACACCATCAAAGCAAACGCAATTGGCGATACATTTTGGCTATGTCAGCGGTAGTCAGAGATATCGCTGTCGGGAGATTCCCTAAACACAATTCTCTGGTATGAAGCTTGGCTTGGCTCAACCAGAATCTGACGATACATCTTTTGTATGTCCCCGTTCAGGACATAGCGAAACATACGCCACTGGATTATTAGCCGGGTCAGATCGGCTTGTAACACTGGCCCTGTGTGTAACACGTCATTCAAGCTGACCGTGTTGGAAGTCGCCTGTGAGGCATTGAACACCACGCGAAGCTTGGTGGTTGTACTCTCTGGCTTAATTACTGCATGATGTGGCAAGTAATAATGAGGCACAGGAGTTACTGACGGCGGTGGAACCTTGCGCATGTGATTTAACGTCACGTATTCAAGTACCACCGCGTCGTATTGTCGCTTATCGGCCGGGCTCTTTACCAGCCGGGACTCATTGCGCTCAAATTGCCGAAGGGCAATATAGCGCGACGCTCCTAGAGACTTCTCCGGAACAAACCCTTGTTTGAACGGCAGAGAGACTATGTATCGCCCCGTAGCATCCCGACGAGTAGTCTGGGAGTACAAATTAAGGCAGTCTTGATCAGTCTGGGACAGCTTTCGATCTTGCGGAGGCTGTTCCATTTCCCAGAACTGTCGTAGAAGGTGGTCGAGCGAAACAGTTTCAGACACTTGCACGCGAGTTGTGAAAGTGGATATCCGTTTATGCGGCAGAGGCCCTGTAAGGATCCAGCCGAATACCGTTTCTTGGGCAATTAGTGACCCCACCAGGTTGCGCCGCAACCCATCAAGCAAGACCTGAGGGTAAAGATCCCCTCCGATTAACAAATCTACTTGGGTGGAGTGTGAAGTGCTTGAATCGGCTAACCTGAAATGTCTCAGTTTGTGTTGCTCTCCTTTACTCAATAGGAGCGGCGGCAGTTCACCTGTCAGGGTAGGCAACACCAAAGCCGATACTTGGAGACGCACAGTGGCATCGTACCGCGACCCGATGGTGATATGACATGCTTTGGTAACGGTGCCAGCAAGGGTATTGCTGACCCCCGATACCTGGGCATGTACTGCGTGCGCCGGCAGCTTAAGGCGCTTTTGGAGGCGGTCCGAAACAAAGGACCCCTCAGAACCAGAATCTATCAGAGCCCGGGCTGTGTACCATACTCCTTGATGTTTTATCGTGACTAAGGCCGTACCCAAGATAACACGATTGGAGAGGCGGCCACTTGGATGACTTGGACTCGGCCCCGCCCTATCTGCCGGACGCGATACCTGCGCAGTGTGGTAAGAAGACTTGGGTACGGGTGGATGGACCAGGGAGGAGCGTCCATTTGAATTGGAGCGTCCCCTCCCCGATGTGGATGGTGGGTTTGGCGTCGCAGCGGTTGGACGACCCCGTGGCGAGTCCGTATGCAGCAGAGTGTGGTGCCGCTCCCGACAGGTGGAGCACGAAAAGGAGCTGGGGCAATTTGCCACTCTATGTGAAGCTGACAAGCAATTCACACACAACCCGTGTTTGCGCACCAAGCCCCACCGAGCTGATACGGTGGCGGCCTGGAACGCAGGACAATTTCGCACCGAGTGTGTAGACCGCCTGCACACTTTGCACCCTTCCGGGGTAACACTTACTGGATGGGTTTGCACCCGTGCTGTTCGCGGTTGATTCGGCTGAACCCTTATTTGTGATGAACTGGAGCCTTGCGACCGGAGATCCGAAATCGCCTCGAGTGTGTGAAACCGCAATGACAAAAAGTCATCCATCGCCTTCCATTCTGGAATATCTGCGCGGCCCCCCATGGTTTGTTCCCACAGGGACAGTGTGAGCTCAGGCAGCCGCATGGAGCACAAGTATACTAAAATGGCATCCCAACTCGCAACGTCGATGCCGTAAGATGTCAGTGCAGCGATACAGTTACCAATGTCACGCTGTAGGCGTTTAATTTCCCCACCATCTTCTCTTCTAACCGGGTCAAGATCCAACAGTGTCTTCAATTGGTTGTTGATCTGGATGCGCTTGTTGTCGTAGCGCTCCAGTAAGTTTTCCCACACTTGCTGAAAACCCGCCTCAGTAATTGGAATTTTGGAGACAATTTCATGTGGTTCTCCCCGGGTCTTAAGGGACAAATGGTAGAATTTCTCCGCATTAGACAGCCGCGTGTTGTTAATGAATAGTGCTGTAAACATGTCACGGAACGTGGGCCATGCAGCATAACTCCCTTCAAAGGCAGGGATATCACAAGGGGGTACGTGGATGCTGTGCGTCAATGATAAAAATGGCTCCCCTGTAGTAGGAACGGGAGTTGCCTGCTCTAAACGTTGTCTCACTTCCGCGATCAAAATACGACCCCGCTTAAAAGTATCAAAACTTGACTCGAACCGCTGTCCGATTGACTCTAACAGTGATTCACCGTCTTTCATGACCCGCGCCTCGGACATGGCAGTTATTTTTGCCGTTTTAAGCGAAGCCCACCGAGCATCCAATTCTGCTTCATCAAGTTGAAGTGATATAATGGAGTGACTTTCCGGCGAGCACCGTTCAAAACGACTTATGAACATCAGAAGTTCATCTGCCGCCGAAATACACGAGTCCACCATTTTGCGGAACTTATGCGCCTGCGAACGCAGCTCAATATTGGCTTATATGCACCTCCGAACGCAACCGCACTGAAACCACGCCCAACACTTATCGTTTAAACGCACTGCGACAGAAGGGCCCACAATGTTCAGGAAACCAATTGCTACCCGTAACCGGCCCTGCTTCACAAAAGAAATAGAGACAGCAGCTGATCGCACGAGCCACTGACCTACTTTTCTTATTCTGCTTTCTGCATTAGCCACCAGTACCTAAAAACGGCGATAATGCAGCGAAGACAACAACAGCGCAATGGTTTCAATAGTCAGCAGCGCCGACAGAGCACAAACACCCGAACGCACGGCAAACCCAACCGAAACACAAAAAATAATCAATTTGTGTATAATCAAATTTAAATTATTGTTAATTTATAATAATAATATTTTTAATTCGATTAAACACTTACCAAAAACCGGATTCTTATCCGGCTCGAAGGACCAAAATGTTGTACTCAGATAGAACTTTGTTTTGCTTTCTTTTCGGTTGTACTTATTTTATACAAAAATATAAGTATTTTCAACTTCTTAATAAATTGTGCTTAATTTACTTTAAATATATTTGTTGGACGCCGATCCACACTTGATAGAACTATTTATTTTATTTATTGTAAAATTTATATTTAATATACTATGTTGGGCGCCGATCCACCCTTGCCGCAATTCCAGAACAGACTGACCACCGCGCAAAGAGAGCAGCTGCCGCTGCTTCGTAGCCCCGCGCCAAAATATACCAGCAGATAAAGATGGCTTCCGCACAAATACGATATGCACCTGCCTCGACTGTTCTCTCGCTCTCCACCGCACAACACGTGCTTTCGCACCGTACCGAACGATGGAACGCAGAGATAGGCCGACAACATGGTGCCCCAGGTACCAGGCGGAAGCCACCTGAACGTTAGGATTCGGAGTGAACAGTTCCTGTTAAAGATTTTTCAACAAAAATCACAGGAATGTTGCGGGTACTAACGTTAAACACCACACAAAAAATGGGCGTGTTATTTCTACAGCGACGCCCACTATTGACATATTATTATACCTTACGACCTATATAATATTTTTGGACGAAATTTTATATTGGTACGTATATGGACCCTATAAAGCCATATACAAGATTCGGGGTAGATCAGAGGAATGATACGCCTCCCTCCCATATAATGAACTTTGAGGACCTCACTTAAAGACAATTACCCTATCTATGTTTCTAGTGATGATATATGAAAAAAAAATTGGTAGATGTATACACTGGGTCTCTACTAGCCGGCATTCCAAATATGCGCAGATTATTTCTACTGCCACGCCCACAATTAACCAAAAATCATTACTAGGTTCCTATTAAAGATTTCTCAACAAAAATCACAGGAATGTTGCGGGAACTAACATTAAACACCACACAAAAAATAGGCGTGTTATTTCTACAGCCACGCCTACTATTGACATATTATTATAACTTGCGACCTACACAATATTTTTGGACGAAATTTTATATTAGTACGTACATGGACCCTACAGAGCCGTATACAAGATTCAGCGTAGAGCAGAGGAAGGATACGCCTCCCTCCCATGTAATGAACTTTGGGGACCTCACTTAAAGACAATTACCCTATCTATGCTTTTCTGATGATATACGAAAACAAATTGGTAGTTGTATACACTGGGTCTGTACTAGCATGCATTCCAAATATGGGCAGATTATTACTGCTGCCACGCCCACCATTAAATAAAAATTATTACTAGGTTCCTATTAAAGATTTCTCAACGAAATTTCACAGGAATGTTGCGAGTACTAATATTAAACACCACACAAAAAATGGGTGTGTTATTTCTACAGCCGCGCCCAGTATTGATATATTATTATAACTTGCGACCTATACAATATTTTAAACTCAATTTTATGTTAGTACGTATATGGATCGCACAAAGCCATATACAAGATTCCGGGTCGATCAGATGAAGGATACGCCTCCTTCCCATATAATGAGTTTTGGGGACCTCACTTAAAGACAATTACCCTATCTATGCTTCCAGTGATGATATATGAAAACAAATTGGTAGATGTATACACTGGGTCTGTACTAGCATGCATTCTAAATATGGGCATATTGTTACTACTGCCACGCCCACAATTAACCAAAAATCATTACTGGGTTCCTATTAAAGATTTTTCAACAAAAATCACAGGAATGTTGCGGGTACTAACGTTAAACACCACACAAAAAATGGGCGTGTTATTTCTACAGCCACGCCCACTATTGACATATTATTATACCTTACGACCTATATAATATTTTTGGACGAAATTTTATATTGGTACGTATATGTACCCTATAAAGCCATATACAAGATTCGGGGTAGATCAGAGGAAGGATACGCCTCCCTCCCATATAATGAACTTTGAGGACCTCACTTAAAGACAATTACCCTATCTATGTTTCTAGTGATGATATATGAAAAAAAAATTGGTAGATGTATACACTGGGTCTCTACTAGCCGGCATTCCAAATATGCGCAGATTATTTCTACTGCCACGCCCACAATTAACCAAAAATCATTACTAGGTTCCTATTAAAGATTTCTCAACAAAAATCACAGGAATGTTGCGGGAACTAACATTAAACACCACACAAAAAATAGGCGTGTTATTTCTACAGCCACGCCTACTATTGACATATTATTATAACTTGCGATCTATACAATATTTTTGGAAAAAATTTTCTATTAGTTCGTATATGGACCCTACAAAGCCATATACAAGATTCGGGGTCGATCAGAGGAAGGATACGCCTCCCTCCCATATAATGAACTTTGGGGACCTCACTTAAAGACAATTACCCTATCTATGCTTCTAGAGATGATATATGAAATCAAATTGGTAGATGTATACACTGGGTCTGTACTAGCCGGCATTCCAAATATGCGCAGATTATTTCTACTGCCACGCCCACAATGAACCGAAAATTATTACTAGGTTCCTATTAAAGATTTTTCAACAAAAATCACAGGAATGTTGCGGGTACTAACATTAAACACCACACAAAAAATGGGCGAGTTATTTCTACAGCCACTCCCACTATTGACATATTATTATAATTTGCGATCTATACAATATTTTTGGACGAAATTTTATATTAGTACGTACGAGTATATGGACCCTACAAAGCCATATACAAGATTCGGGGTCGATCAGAAGAAGGATACGCCTCCTTCCCATATAATGAGCTTTGGGGACCTCACTTAAAGAAAATTACCCTATCTATGCTTTCAGTGATGATATATGAAAACAAATTGGTAGATGTATACACTGGGTCTGTACTAGCATGCATTCTAAATATGGGCAGATTGTTACTACTGCCACGCCCACAATTTACCAAAAATCATTACTAGGTTCCTATTAAAGATTTTTCAACAAAAATTGCAGGGATGTTGCGGGTACTAACATTAAACACCACACAAAAAATGAGCGTGTTATTTCTACAGCCACGCCCACTATGGACATATTATTATAACTTGCGACCTATACAATATTTTTGGACTAAATTTTATGTTGGTACGTATATGGACCGCACAAAGCCATATACAAGATTCGGGGTCGATCAGAGGAAGAATACGCATCCTTCCCATATAATGAACTTTGGGGACCCCACTTAAAGACAATTACCCTATCTATGCTTCTAGTGATGATATATGAAAACAAATTGGTAGATGTATACACTGGGTCTGTACTAGCATGCATTCCAAATATGGGCAGATTGTTACTACTGCCACGCCCATAATTAACCAAAAATCATTACTAGGTTCCTATTAAAGATTTTTCAACGAAATTTCCCAGGAGTATTGCGGGTACTAACATTAAACACCACACAAAAAATGGGCGTTTTATAACTACAGCCACGCCCACTATTGTCATATTATTATAACTTGCGACCTATACAATATTTTTGGACAAAATTTTATATTAGTTCGTATATGGACCCTACAAAGCCATATACAAGATTCGGGGTCGATCAGAGAAAGGATACGCCTCCCTCCCATATAATGAACTTTAGGGACCTCACTTAAGGACAATTACCCTATCTATGCTTCTAGTGATGATATATGAATATGAATTGGTAAATGTCTACACTGGGTCTGTACTAGGATGCATTCCAAATATGGGCAGATTATTACTACTGCCACGCCCAAAATTAAGCAAAAATTATTACTAGGTTCCTATTAAAGATTTCTCAACGAAATTTGACAGGAATTTTGCGGGTACTAACATTAAACACCACACAAAAAATGGGCGTGTTATTTCTACAGCCACGCCACTATTGACATATTATTATAACTTGCGGCATATACAATATTTTTAGACAAAATTTTATATTAGTTCGTATATGGACCCTACAAAGTTATATACAAGATTCGTGGTCGATCAGAGGAAGAATACGCCTCCTTCCCATATAATGAAGTTTGGGGACCCCACTTAAAGACAATTACCCTATCTATGCTTCTAGTGATGATATATGAAAACAAATTGGTAGATGTATACATTGAGTCTGTACTAGCATGCATTCCAAATATGGGCAGATTGTTACTACTTCCACGCCCACAATTACCCAAAAATCATTACTAGGTTCCTATTAAAGATTTTTCAACGAAATTTCACAGAAATGTTGCGGGTACTAACATTAAACACCACACCAAAAATTGGCGTGTTATTTCTACAGCCACGCGCACTATTGACATATTATTATAACTTGCGACCTACTCGTATACAATATTTTTGGACGAAATTTTATATTAGTACGTATATGGACCGTACAAAGCCATATACAAGATTCGGGGTCGATCAGATGAAGGATACGCCTCCCTCCCATATAATGAACTTTGGGGACCCCACTTAAGGACAATTACCCTATCTATGCTTCTAGTGGAGATATATGAATACGAATTGGCAAATGTCTACACTGGGTCTGTACTAGCATGCATTCCAAATATGGGCAGATTGTTACTAGTGCCACGCTCACAATTAACCAAAAATCATTACTAGGTTCCTAATAAAGATTTTTCAACGAAATTTCACAGGAATGTTGCGGGTACTAACATTAAACACCACACAAAAAATGGGCGTGTTAAAGATTTTTCAACAAAAATCACAAGGATGTTGCGGGTACTAACATTAAACACCACACAAAAAATGAGCGTGTTATTTCTACAGCCACGCCCACTATGGACACATTATTATAACTTGCGACCTATACAATATTTTTGGACTAAATTTTATGTTGGTACGTATATGGACCGCACAAAGCCATATACAAGATTCGGGGTCGATCAGAGGAAGAATACGCATCCTTCCCATATAATGAACTTTGGGAACCCCACTTAAAGACAATTACCCTATCTATGCTTCTAGTGATGATATATGAAAACAAATTGGTAGATGTATACACTGGGTCTGTACTAGCATGCATTCCAAATATGGGCAGATTGTTACTACTGCCACGCCCATAATTAACCAAAAATCATTACTAGGTTCCTATTAAAGATTTTTCAACGAAATTTCACAGGAATGTTGCGGGTACTAACATTAAACACCACACAAAAAATGGGCGTTTTATTTCTACAGCCACGCCCACTATTGTCATATATTAATATAACTTGCGACCTATACAATATTTTTGGACAAAATTTTATATTAGTTCGTATATGGACCCTACAAAGTTATATACAAGATTCGGGGTCGATCAGAGGAAGAATACGCCTCCTTCCCATATAATGAACTTTGGGGACCCCACTTAAAAACAATTACCCTATCTATGCTTCTAGTGATGATATATGAAAACAAATTGGTAGATGTATACATTGAGTCTGTACTAGCATGCATTCCAAATATGGGCAGATTGTTACTACTTCCACGCCCACAATTACCCAAAAATCATTACTAGGTTCCTATTAAAGATTTTTCAACGAAATTTCACAGAAATGTTGCGGGTACTAACATTAAACACCACACAAAAAATGGGCGTGTTATTTCTACAGCCACGCGCACTATTGACATATTATTATAACTTGCGACCTACTCGTATACAATATTTTTGGACGAAATTTTATATTAGTACGTATATGGACCCTACAAAGCCATATACAAGATTCGGGGTCGATCAGATGAAGGATACGCCTCCCTCCCATATAATGAACTTTGGGGCCTCACTTAAGGACAATTACCCTATCTATGCTTCTAGTGGAGATATATGAATACGAATTGGCAAATGTCTACACTGGGTCTGTACTAGCATGCATTCCAAATATGGGCAGATTGTTACTAGTGCCACGCCCACAATTACCCAAAAATCATTACTAGGTTCCTATTAAAGATTTTTCAACGAAATTTCACTGGAATGTTGCGGGTACTAACGTTAAACACCACACAAAAAATGGGCGTGTTAAAGATTTTTCAACAAAATCACAATGATGTTGCGGGAACTAACATTAAACACCACACAAAAAATGAGCGTGTTATTTCTACAGCCACGCCCACTATGGACATATTATTATAACTTGCGACCTATACAATATTTTTCGACTAAATTTTATGTTGGTACGTATATGGACCGCACAAAGCCATATACAAGATTCGGGGTCGATCAGAGGAATAATACGCCTCCTTCCCATATAATGAACTTTGGGGACCCCACTTAAAAACATTTACCCTATCTATGCTATAAGTGATGATATATGAAAACAAATTGGTAAATGTATCCACTGGGTCTGTACTAGCATCGATTCCAAATATGGGCAGATTGTTACTACTGCCAAGCCCACAATTAAACAAAAATCATTACTA
Organism: Clusia tigrina; assembly: GCA_920105625.2. Lineage (NCBI taxonomy): Eukaryota > Metazoa > Arthropoda > Insecta > Diptera > Clusiidae > Clusia > Clusia tigrina. Next base: position 74,989,724 of record OV050030.1, read on the forward strand.
GGTTCCTATTAAAGATTTCTTAACGAAATTTCACAGGAATGTTGCGGGTACTAACATTAAACACCACACAAAAAATGGGCGTGTTATTTCTACAGCCACGCCCACTATAGACATATTATTATAACTTGCGACCTATACAATATTTATGGACAAAATTTTATATTAGTACATACATAGACCCTACAAAGCCATATAGAAGATTCGGGGTCGATCAGAGGAAGGATACGCCTCCTTCCCATATAATGAACTTTGGGGACCCCAATGAAAGACAATTACCCTATCTATGCTTCTAGTGTTGATATATGAAAACAAATTGGTAAATGTATACACTGATCTGTACTAGCATGCATTCCAAATATGGGAAGATTGTTACTACTGCCACGCCCACAATTAACCAAAAATCAGTACTAGGTTCCTTTTAAAGATTTTTCAACAAAAATCACAGGGATGTTGCGAGTACTAACATTAATCACCACACACAAAATGGGCGTGTTATTTCTACAGCCAAGCCCACTATGGATACATTATTATAACTTGCGACCTATACAATATTTTTGGACTAAATTTTATGTTGGTACTTATATGGACCGCACAAAGCCATATTCAAGATTCGGGGTGGATCAGAGGAAGGATACGCCTCCCTCCCATATAATGAACTTTGGGGACCTCACTTAAAGACAATTACCCTATCTATGCTTCTAGAGATGATATATGAAAACAAATTGGTAGATGTATACACTGGGTCTGTACTAGCCGGCATTCCAAATATGCGCAGATTATTTCTACTGCCACGCCCACAATGAACCGAAAATTATTACTAGGTTCCTATTAAAGATTTTTCAACAAAAATCACAGGAATGTTGCGGGTACTAACATTAAACACCACACAAAAAATGGGCGAGTTATTTCTACAGCCACGCCCACTATTGGTATATTAATATAATTTGCGATATATACAATATTTTTGGACGAAATTTTATATTAGTACGTACGAGTATATGGACCCTACAAAGCCATATACAAGATTCGAGGTCGATCAGAGGAAGGATACGCCTCCTTCCCATATAATGAGCTTTGGGGACCTCACTTAAAGAAAATTTCCCTATCTATGCTTTCAGTGATGATATATGAAAACAAATTGGTAGATGTATACACTGGGTCTGTACTAGCATGCATTCTAAATATGGGCAGATTGTTACTACTGCCACGCCCACAATTTACCAAAAATCATTACTAGGTTCCTATTAAAGATTTTTCAACAAAAATCACAGGGATGTTGCGGGTACTAACATTAAACACCACACAAAAAATGAGCGTGTTATTTCTACAGCCACGCCCACTATGGACATATTATTATAACTTGCGACCTATACAATATTTTTGGACTAAATTTTATGTTGGTATGTATATGGACCGCACAAAGCCATATACAAGATTCGGGGTCGATCAGAGGAAGAATACGCCTCCTTCCCATATAATGAACTTTGGGGACCCCACTTAAAGACAATTACCCTATCTATGCTTCTAGTGATGATATATGAAAACAAATTGGTAGCTGTATACACTGGGTCTGTACTAGCATGCATTCCAAATATGGGCAGATTGTTACTACTGCCACGCCCATAATTAACCAAAAATCATTACTAGGTTCCTATTAAAGATTTTTCAACGAAATTTCACAGGAATGTTGCGGGTACTAACATTAAACACCACACAAAAAATGGGCGTGTTATTTCTACAGCCACGCCCACTATTGTCATATTATAATAACTTGCGACCTATACAATATTTTTGGAAAAAATTTCATATTAGTTCGTATATGGACCCTACAAAGCCATATACAAGATTCGGGGTCGATCAGAGAAAGGATACGCCTCCCTCCCATATAATGAACTTTGGGGACCTCACTTAAGGACAATTACCCTATGTATGCTTCTAGTGATGATATATAAATAAGAATTGGTAAATGTCTACACTGGGTCTGTACTAGGATGCATTCCAAATATGGGCAGATTATTACTACTGCCACGCCCACAATTAACCAAAAATTATTACTAGGTTCCTATTAAAGATTTCTCAACGAAATTTGACAGGAATTTTGCGGGTACTAACATTAAACACCACACAAAAAATGGGCGTGTTATTTCTACAGCCACGCCCACTATTGACATATTATTATAACTTGCGGCATATACAATATTTTTGGACTAAATTTTATATTAGTTCGTATATGGACCCTACAAAGTTATATACAAGATTCGGGGTCGATCAGAGGAAGAATACGCCTCCTTCCCATATAATGAGCTTTAGGGACCCCACTTAAAGACAATTACCCTATCTATGCTTGTAGTGATGATATATGAAAACAAATTGGTAGATGTATACATTGAGTCTGTACTAGCATGCATTCCAAATATGGGCAGATTGTTACTACTTCCACGCCCACAATTACCCAAAAATCATTACTAGGTTCCTATTAAAGATTTTTCAACGAAATTTCACAGAAATGTTGCGGGTACTAACATTAAACACCACACAAAAAATGGGCGTGTTAAAGATTTTTCAACAAAAATCACAAGGATGTTGCGGGTACTAACATTAAACACCACACAAAAAATGAGCGTGTTATTTCTACAGCCACGCCCACTATGGACATATTATTATAACTTGCGACCTATACAATATTTTTGAACTAAATTTTATGTTGGTACGTATATGGACCGCACAAAGCCATATACAAGATTCGGGGTCGATCAGAGGAAGAATACGCCTCCTTCCCATATAATGAACTTTGGGGACCCCAATTAAAGACAATTACCCTATCTATGCTTCTAGTGATGATATATGAAAACAAATTGGTAAATGTATACACTGATCTGTACTAGCATGCATTCCAAATATGGGAAGATTGTTACTACTGCCACGCCCACAATTAACCAAAAATCATTACTAGGCTCCTATTAAAGATTTTTCAACAAAAATCACAGGAATGTTGCGGGTACTAACATTAAATACCACACAAAAAATGGGCGAGTTATTTCTACAGCCACGCCCACTATTGACATATTATTATAATTTGCGATCTATACAATATTTATGGACAAAATTTTATATTAGTACATACATGGACCCTACAAAGCCATATAGAAGATTCGGGGTCCATCAGAGGAAGGATACGCCTCCTTCCCATAAAATGAACTTTGGAGACCCCAATTAAAGACAATTACCCTATCTATGCTTCTAGTGATGATATATGAAAATGTATACACTGATCTGTACTAGCATGCATTCCAAATATGGGAAGATTGTTACTACTGCCACGCCCACAATTAACCAAAAATCATTACTAGGTTCCTATTAAAGATTTTTCAACAAAAATCACAGGGATGTTGCGGGTACTAACATTAATCACCACACACAAAATGGGCGTGTTATTTCTACAGCCAAGCCCACTATGGACACATTATTATAACTTGCGACCTATACAATATTTTTGGACAAAATTTTATGTTGGTACGTATATGGACCGCACAAAGCCATATACAAGATTCGGGGTCGATCAGAGGAAGGATACGCCTCCCTCCCATATAATGAACTTTGGGGACCTCACTTAAAGACAATTACCCTATCTATGCTTCTAGAGATGATATATGAAAACAAATTGGTAGATGTATACACTGGGTCTGTACTAGCCGGCATTCCAAATTTGCGCAGATTATTTCTACTGCCACGCCCACAATGAACCGAAAATTATTACTAGGTTCCTATTAAAGATTTTTCAACAAAAATCACAGGAATGTTGCGGGTACTAACATTAAACACCACACAAAAATGGGCGAGTTATTTCTACAGCCACGCCCACTATTGACATATTATTATAATTTGCGATCTATACAATATTTTTGGACGAAATTTTATATTAGTACGTACGAGTATATGGACCCTACAAAGCCATATACAAGATTCGGGGTCGATCAGAGGAAGGATACGCCTCCTTCCCATATAATGAGCTTTGGGGACCTCACTTAAAGAAAATTACCCTATCTATGCTTTCACTGATGATATATGAAAACAAATTGGTAGATGTATACACTGGGTCTGCACTAGCATGCATTCTAAATATGGGCAGATTGTTACTACTGCCACGCCCACAATTTACCAAAAATCATTACTAGGTTCCTATTAAAGATTTTTCAACAAAAATCACAGGGATGTTGCGTGTACTAACATTAAACACCACACAAAAAATGAGCGTGTTATTTCTACAGCCACGCCCACTATGGACATATTATTATAACTTGCGACCTATACAATATTTGTGGACTAAATTTTATGTTGGTTCGTATATGGACCCTACAAAGCCATATACAAAATTCGGGGTCGATCAGAGAAAGGATACGCCTCCCTCCCATATAATGAACTTTGGGGACCCCACTTAAAGACAATTACCGTATCTATGCTTCTAGTGATGATATATGAAAACAAATTGGTAGATGTATACATTGAGTCTGTACTAGCATGCATTCCAAATATGGGAAGATTGTTACTACTTCCACGCCCACAATTACCCAAAAATCATTACTAGGTTCCTATTAAAGATTTTTAACGAAATTTCACAGAAATGTTGCGGGTACTAACATTAAACACCACACAAAAAATGGGCGTGTTATTTCTACAGCCACGCGCACTATTGACATATTATTAAAACTTGCGACCTACTCGTATACAATATTTTTGGACGAAATTTTATATTAGTACGTATATGGACCCTACAAAGCCATATACAAGATTCGGGGTCGATCAGAGGAAGGATACGCCTCCCTCCCATATAATGAACTTTGGGGACCTCTCATTTAAGGACAATTACCCTATCTATGCTTCTAGTGATGATATATGAATACGAATTGGTAAATGTCTACACTGGGTCTGTACTAGCATGCATTCCAAATATGGGCAGATTGTTACTACTGCCACGCCCACAATTAACCAAAAATCATTACTAGGTTCCTATTAAAGATTTTTCAACGAAATTTCACTGGAATGTTGCGGGTACTAACATTAAACACCACACAAAAAATGGGCGAGTTATTTCTACAGCCACGCCCACTATTGACATATTATTATAATTTGCGATCTATACAATATTTTTGGACGAAATTTTATATTAGTACGTACGAGTATATGGACCCTACAAAGCCATATACAAGATTCGGGGTCGATCAGAGGAAGGATACGCCTCCTTCCCATATAATGAGCTTAGGGGACCTCACTTAAAGAAAATTACCCTATCTATGCTTTCAGTGATTATATATGAAAACAAATTGGTAGATGTATACACTGGGTCTGCACTAGCATGCATTCTAAATATGGGCAGATTGTTACTACTGCCACGCCCACAATTTACCAAAAATCATTACTAGGTTCCTATTAAAGATTTTTCAACAAAAATCACAGGGATGTTGCGTGTACTAACATTAAACACCACACAAAAAATGAGCGTGTTATTTCTACAGCCACGCCCACTATGGACATATTATTATAACTTGCGACCTATACAATATTTGTGGACTAAATTTTATGTTGGTTCGTATATGGACCCTACAAAGCCATATACAAGATTCGGGGTCGATCAGAGAAAGGATACGCCTCCCTCCCATATAATGAACTTTGGGGACCCCACTTAAAGACAATTACCGTATCTATGCTTCTAGTGATGATATATGAAAACAAATTGGTAGATGTATACATTGAGTCTGTACTAGCATGCATTCCAAATATGGGAAGATTGTTACTACTTCCACGCCCACAATTACCCAAAAATCATTACTAGGTTCCTATTAAAGATTTTTAACGAAATTTCACAGAAATGTTGCGGGTACTAACATTAAACACCACACAAAAAATGGGCGTGTTGTTTCTACAGCCACGCGCACTATTGACATATTATTAAAACTTGCGACCTACTCGTATACAATATTTTTGGACGAAATTTTATATTAGTACGTATATGGACCCTATAAAGCCATATACAAGATTCGGGGTCGATCAGATGAAGGATACGCCTCCCTCCCATATAATGAACTTTGGGGACCTCACTTAAGGACAATTACCCTATCTATGCTTCTAGTGATGATATATGAATACGAATTGGTAAATGTCTACACTGGGTCTGTACTAGCATGCATTCCAAATATGGGCAGATTGTTACTACTGCCACGCCCACAATTAACCAAAAATCATTACTAGGTTCCTATTAAAGATTTCTCAACGAAATTTGACAGGAATTTTGCGGTTACTAACATTCAACACCACACAAAAAATGGGCGTGTTATTTCTACAGCCACGCCGACTATTGACATATTATTATAACTTGCGGCCTATACAATATTTTTGGACAAAATTTTATATTAGTTCGTATATGGACCCTACAAAGCCATATACAAGATTCGGGGTCGATCAGAGGAAGGATACGTCTCCCTCCCATATAATGAACTTTGGGGACCTCACTTAAGGACAATTACCCTATCTATGCTTCTAGTGATGATATATGAATACGAATTGGTAAATGTCTACACTGGGTCTGTACTAGCATGCATTCCAAATATGCGCAGATTGTTTCTACTGCCACGCCCACAATTAACCAACAATCATTACTAGGTTCCTATTAAAGATTTTTCAACAAAAATCACAGGGATGTTGCGGGTACTAACATTAAACACCACACACAAAATGGGCGTGTTATTTCTTCAGCCACGCGAGTTATAAGCTGAATAAAACAAATTAAGCTTATGCTCAAAATTGACTTTATTAGTTTGCCATGAATCTTAAGACTGACTTAAAGTATTTTTCTATTCTACTTTACTGTTCAAATTCAGTTGGCTTTGAAGTGCAAATTATGCTACTAAGCACATTCTGCATTTGGAGCCTTAACTGAATTTGACACCATCTGCTATGCAATAAAAAAACTAAGCGATAACGCTATTGCATAGAAGAATATGAATTTGTATATATGTATGTATATAATATGTATATATATGGTATGCGGATATAACTCCTCCATCCCTTGATTGGAGATTCTCCTGGATCTCGTAAAATTAAATTTTATATACTTATTACTGTACATTATTACTTAATGCCATATTTATTTTTTATTTTTGACAATTCAAAATTTTCTGCTTCTGGCTTATTTATGATTTCAGTTTTATTAACAATTTTGGTGCGTTTTTTCACCTTAATAATAATAAAAATTATAACTAAAATTATACCGATTACCAAAGTCATGCTTATACCGTAAGAAATATTTTTGTGAAATTTTAATTCTTGAATTTCTTTAATATTTGAGAAGTCTCTTATTTCTAATGCTTCAAAATTTATCGGCTTTATATCAAATTGGATGGGATTATTACTTGGATAAAAATATTTATCTTGTATCACTGTTTTCTGATTTTGGAAAATTTCATTTTTTATTTTAATTTTACAATTATAATAAGTGATAAGATAATTTTTGTTTATAGATATATTTCTGTTGTCACAATTTTGATTTATTTTTAGATCGCATTTTTTATTAAGATTATATCATCTTCAAATTCTTCGATATGAGTTTTGTTATTATACCTAAATTTACAATTATTAGAGACTGTACAGTGTTTACTTTTCTTTAAATTTTTCAAGTATACATTTTCTTCATAGCTTAGTACATTATTTTGAACTTCAATTATATAACTATTGGGTTGGTCAATTTCCATATTGTTTTTATTAGGGAGAGGTACAATAATTTTAAGATCGGCTTCTGTATAACTATCCGGTATTTTAATTGCTACAATCAACAAACCTTCTTTGTAACTTAATATATCGGTTTTCATTAGCTTAAGTTTGAAGAAGTCTATTTCGAACCTATCTATTTCTTCAGCTGTAAGTATACTTGGTTGGACAATATGTTCTTTAGCAGACGCAATATTATTCTGAATGTGATCAATCTTGTTCTTGAGGTATGTCAGTTTAAACATTTGGTCGCTGTATAAAAGTCGTCGTGCAATTTCATTGTGTGTTTTCCTTATTTCATCTACAGTATTTTTTATATTTTCCCTGTCTTCTTCTATGGCTGACTTTAATATTTGGATCGATTCGTTAAAGTGTGTGTTTATGTAAATTAGTTTATTAACAGTTTCTATTACATTATGATTGTTTTTATCCATGACAGCAAGATGTTCAAGAATTTCCAGTCGGTCATCGTCGTCCATTATCCCAAATGCCCATCTATAAGCATTACCCATAGCATTAATCAATCCTCGTTTCTTCCTAGATTCAATAGGGGTAATAGATTTTAGTTTGGATTTTATTGTTGCTATTTCGGTTTCGATCATTCCTTTATTATGAAGATCTAAAGTTCTAACATTGTTCTCGATTTGATTTAAAATAGAGCTTAGCTCTTTGGTATCAATCATATGGAGAATTGTGGAAGTCTGATTTACTATTTCAACTTTCCGTGCCTTTATTTTGACGAATCCTGCTTCTTCACTAATCGCGCTTAATTGTAGTAGTCCTTTAGTTGGGGGTATTACCATTAATAGTGTTGCGCAGAAACCTTTATTTATTTTGTGGCCCAAACTAGCGCTCTAAAAAATTAAACTTTTCGTACGCGTCTCTTATTTTCAACTGATTTTTATTATACAAAGTAATTTGTCACCAGACCACCAAATGCAAAACAAAAACGGAAAGCATTTACTTTAAGCAGCGACTGCAAAAGGGAATAACAATAACAAACCAGTGGCTGAATGAGCTTTTGGAAGTAAATTCTTGCAATTGTGCTGCTGTTGTTGTTGTCATTCTTCCTCTCATCGAAGATGAGACCAAGAGCAACAACAATACACATACATACTGGTCAAACGAAAGAACTAATAACCGTATGTTGTTATTTCTTAAACAAAATATACATACACTATTAGGGTGGCCCGGAATAAAGTAAATACAAAATAACATTAAATAATATAAAATTTATAATAATAAATATGTATGGAGCGATCTTATCCAACATGCTCCCCCCGTTGAAGCTCTTGGTTCAACCATCATTTGAAGAGGGTAAGGGAGCCACCTTTTGTATTGGACGACGAAATGAGCCAGATTTTGATTTTAACTCAACCACTCGAACTCGTCCATCAGAGCCGGCGATAGTTTTGGTTACTCGAGCCAATAACCATTGTTGCGGGGGAGTGTTGTCCTCATGAATTACGACTAGTTGCCCTTCCGTGATGTTAGGTTGTATGTAGTACCATTTTGAGCGTTGTTGCCAAAACTGTTGCTTTAAAAAAGAAATACGTTGCCAACGGTTGAGCGACGTTTGTTTGGTAGCATCAAAGGTTTGATCTGGTAAAGCGACTAGTGATGAGCCAATGAGCAAATGGCCTGGTGTGAGCGCTTCGCCATCATTAGGGTCATCTGACAGAGGGCAAATTGGGCGTGAATTCAAAATTGCTTCGACTTCGATGATAAGGGTAGATTTCACGGCAGCCTCCCATAGGCCACCGAAGTGTGGAGCACGAGGGGGTATAAAACAAAATTCAAATCCGGTTTGTGATGAATATGTTCGTATTTCTTGAGCTATGGTTTCACTAAAAAACAACTGCTTCAACTCGTGTAGCTTATTGTGAACTCCAACAAAATTAGTTGCGTTATCGCAATAAAGCTTCTGTGTTATTCCTCTGCGACCAACGAAACGTTTGAGGCACAAAATGAAGTTGTTGGTGGACAAGTCTGACACCAGTTCCAGATGCGTTGCCTTTGAACTAAAACAAACAAAAACGGCAATATAAGTTTTGTATGGAACTTTACCTCGAATACGATAAGACGTTAGAAAAGATCCACAAAAATCCACGCCGGTAATTATGAACGGACGTTGAGCTCTGAAGCGATCAGCTGGCAAATTACCCATGATTTGCTCTAACAATTTCGGTTTATAACGAAAGCAGTGAACGCAGTCACGAACAACTTTTCTAACCACGTCTCTAGCGTTGATTATCCAGACTTTCTGACGCAAGATGCCCAGTAAAACCTTTGGACCTGCATACAAATGACTTCGATGCAACTGTTCAATATATAATTTCACAAACCGATGGTTTTTGGGCAACAAAACTGGAAACCGTGCGTCGTACGGAATTGGAGCATTTGATAATCGTCCACCAACTCGAATTAAATTGACGAAGCCGCTGCCAACATTGGTTTCATGGAGAAATGGGGATAATTTCTGCAGCGATGGATGAACAATTCTTCCTTTAGCCATTGCATTCAAGTCATCTGCAAAGGAATATCGCTGAATGTGAGCAACGATTCGAAAAAAAGTGTGGTCTAGTTCGATAGGTTGAAGATGAACAAGATCCTGGGCCTTTAATGAACGGTTTACTGGGCATCTGTTGAATAAATGGAAAATATAAGCAATAATTCGAATAATTTTAATATATGATGAATGCTTATCGATAACGCCTTCTATGATGCTTGATGTGACGTCAGAGTATTTAAAAACAGCTACCTTTCTGCGTTCTAATGGGCTAATGGATGTGTCTTCTTCAGTAGGTGGCCAATTTGAATTGTGTTCCTGAAGAAAAGTTGGACCTCTGAACCAAATTGTATGGGGCAAATCCTGGGCACTGCAACCCCGGGAAACGATATCCGCTGGGTTGCTTTTCGAAGGAACATGTCTCCAAAAAAAACCTCTAGTGTTTTCTTGTAGTTCTGAGACTCGATTAGCGAGGAAACATTGTAAAGTTGATGAATGTAGTTTGAGCCATTGTAGGACTATTTTCGAGTCTGTCCAAAAATAGATTGATGAAACGAATTTTTCAATTTTTGGTTTGATTTTGTGCCATGCTTGGCTTAACAAAACAGCGGCACATAATTCGAGGCGAGGAAGTGATTGGGCCTTGATAGGAGCAACCTTGGATTTGGCGATCAAAAGAGAAGTTTTGTAAACACCATCAAAGCAAACGCAATTGGCGATACATTTTGGCTATGTCAGCGGTGAGAGCAAATTTATTTAAGCGAAACGAAAAGAGCGTTGGGATAAGGTCCTGCTGAATCGTAGGGCCTACCATGTGTAAAGACGACGTTTACTGAGCGAGGAGAACATACATACCAATGCCGGGTGTCCGTTTCAATAAAAAGTCCATAGAATTAATAGAATCAAAAATAATTATGTAGTGCATTTTATTTATATATATATGTATATATGTTTGTAGAGTGTTATTCGAATATGTAGTACACCAGAGTCTTTTAGAGGAATTCTTATTCCCAACTTTCACTGCGCGTGCGTTGCCGTGTGTTCGGTGGTTGACGAGAGACTGCCAACTTATTTCCTTTTGTTCATGTTCCTTCGTTTATTCAACAGAGTTACCATCTGTGATAGTGTTCGTACGTTGCAGGTTTACAGCTCGGCCGTACCTGATGATTTAGGCGACCTCGCCGACTATTTCGTCATTTTCATCTTCAAATGGAGGCAGACAACACCATGGCTTTAGCTTATCCGTAGAATATACTGAAGAGTAGTGTCTTTGTTTACGATTTGATCCTGGAATGTCCTCAACTACGTAGCGGTCGTTACCTAGAATTTTAGTTACGGAAAATGGGCCCTTGTATCTCGGCTCCAATTTTCTTGATCCGCCCGTGCTAGCTGGTTCGTTTTCAACAAGAACAAGATCGCCGACTTCGTACGTACTAGGAGTCTTGTGTCTAGCATCATATTTTTGTTTGGCGTATTCGCGTTGACGTTTAATGTTGTCGACTGCCTGTTCTCGTATTCGCTGAAGGTGCTCATCGTCGCTTGTTGTGTCATTGTGTAGAGCCAAAACCACTTTGTTTTGAAGAATGTCGCGCGGCGTGAATCCAAACAATAATTCATGTGGGGACTTCTTCGTTGTTTGATTTTTATTAGAATTCATTGACCACTGTATAACACGCAACCTTTCATCCCACCGTTTATCCTCGTTTGTAGACGGCAACAGCATGTTCAGGATAGTACGCTTTGCTCGCTCCACTTGCCCATTTGCTCTCGGTGTCCTAACAGCATTGAGTATATGTACAATGTCGTTATCACGGCAATATGCCTTGAAGTCATTCGAAGTGAATGTAGTGCCTCGATCGGAGATGATTCGTGTTGGGATACCAAAATAGCTACTGACGTCGTTCAATACTTCGATGACAAGCTTTGTAGCCGTGCTTCTAACAGGTCTTATTATGACGTACTTTGTAAAGGAGTCGACCATGACGAGCAGGTGTTCGTTTCTTTTCACACTCCTAGGAAAGGGTCCCAAATGGTCCAAGTGCACGGTATGAAATGGTATTGGCTCGCACTCTCCATAATGGTACTCACCCTCTTGTTGTCCACCTTGATGTTTATTGTACGCGCATTGAACACACGATTTTACATATTATTTGACGAAGTTGCGCATTCGTGAAAACTAGAAATTTTTCTGCAACCGTTCAATGGTCTTGTCAACACCAATATGGCCAACGCTATCATGATGGTCTTGAACCATCTTCCAACGAAGTGGCTTAGGAACGACCCACAGTAAACCGCCGTTTGTCTTGCGGAATAACCGCTGTTTTTCTACGACGTATTCTTTTCTACAATCTTTGTCACCATTGTTGATCAAATCGATGATTTTCTTAAGTTCACCATCCTGCATCTGCATAGCAAACAGCCAATCTCCTTCATCAATTACTACCTTCATGATTTTCATGGACGCTGTGTCCACGTCCTGATGGTTTTCAGTTGGAGCTCGACTTAAAGCGTCAACATGCTCCATGCGATTACCTTTTCGATGTTCTAGGACGATATCAAAATCTTGCACCTTTAACCACCAACGGGCTATTCTAGGAATCAAATCTCGCTTTTCCATTACAGCATTAATTGCGCTGCAGTCCGTTACAACTTTGACGCATTTCCCATATATATAGTATCGAAACCGTTCTAAGCTTTCGACGACAGCTAAGGTTTCCAGCTCGTAGCTGGGAAAAATTTGCTCTGAAGAGCTCGTGGCACGGCTGTAGTACGCTATCGGTTTAAGATCGTTCCCTTCTCGCTGTAACAATACGCCTGCTAAGCCCACGGAACTGGCATCAGTGTGTAGTTCGTGCTCAGCATCAACTCGATAAGCCGCAATTATGGGATGTGATGTTAATGCTTGCTTTAATTTGTTGAATGCTTGCTGCTGATAATCGGTCCACTCGAATTTTGACTCTTTTCGCAATAGCTTCCGTAAAGGTTCCGATATAATAGCAAAGCCAGGTACGAACTTGCGGAAATAGCTGCCAAGTCCTAAAAATCGTCTAACGTCAGTTACATTCGTCGGCGTCTGAAACTCAGATATCGCTGCTGTCTTGACTTCTCCTGGACTTATGCCTTCGCTGTGTAATTCATGGCCGAGAAACTGCACCGTCTTTTTAAGAAAGTCGCATTTTCTTATATTGAGCGTTATGTTCAATTTTCGGAGCACGTTTAAGACTCGTTCCAGCTTCTCGAACATTTCCGGTACAGTTTCGCTGCCTACCATGATGTCGTCCATATAATGGCACATGTCGCCAGGTCGTGTTTCATTCTTAACATATGCCATCAAACGTTGAAATACGGCTGGTGCATTCTTTAGACCAAAGGGCATACAGTTAAACTCATAGAGCCCGTCTGGTGTGATAAAAGCTGTATATTTGCGACTATCGGCCTCAATCGGAATTTGATAGTACCCGCTGTTTAGATCCAAAACGCTAAAAAGTCGATGTTTCAAAACCTCGTGGAGACGTTCTTCAATATTCGGCGTCGGAAACATTTCCTTCGCAGTAAAACGATTGAGTCGTCTATAGTCAACACAAAGTCTGTCGCCTCCGTCCTTCTTTTTCACCAGTATTATCGGACTTGCATATTCGGAGCGTGATTCTGATATAACTCCGTTACCCAGCAACTCGCTAATCATCTCCGCCACTACTGCTTTCTTTGGTTCAGGAATACGGTAAGGTCTTTGCGCCACTGGTTCTTCCGTTGTTAATTTTATCCGCATTTCCAAAACATTCGTCCGTCCGATTTCGCCAATATCGTTGGCAAAAACTTCGTTGAAATCGTTCAGAATACTTATCAGACTCTTTCGAGTGTCATTATCTTCGATACCGCACCGAATCTGGGTTTCGTCAATACGTTTCACCACACGAACATTCGCCTTTTCGAAATTTACCGTACCGTCGCCAACAACCGCACGAATCTTGTTGTCCGTAAAAATGTTACTTCCGAGAAATATATCCGACATTACTTCATCGTCGGCTATAATGTACAAGGTAAGAGTAAGGTCTATACCGTCCATATTCACATTCGCGATTATTTTCTCAGTAAGTTCACATGTATCGCCACATATGCCGTTTATACGCATTGAACACGATTGTATCTGACCGTTTTCACCAGCAATGGAACGACGTACCATGCTGATCTCACTACCGGTGTCAAGAAATGCACTATAGGCTTTGCCATTTATGCTCACAATTTTAACATCGGCCCCTCGCGACTCACATTTCGTTGCCAATTTCACCGTTCTCCCGCAATTTTGTGGCTCGTTTCGTGCATGTACTTTATTACAATCTCAGCACCGCTGACGTTTTTGCGGCTCAGTACATTTGCTGGAAATATGTCCAACACCACCACAATTGTAGCACACGATTTGTTTCGGCTTTTCTATTTTCCCGTGTTCTCCGGTTTGTTCTTTACTAGAAATATTGTCTTTCCGTATTGGTCGATCTCCCGCACTTGTTTTTATATTCGACAAATAGTTCTCGAGTGTTTCGCGCATCTCTTTCATCGAATTAAAACGCATTGCCGCTATCGCAACCTGCAACTCACGGTATTTTAGACCATCTCGCGTATATCTTACAACCGACGTTTCGTCCAACTTGTATCGTTTTCCGAGTGCACTCATTCTGACGCAATAATCGATTACCTTTTCGCTGTGTTGTCTGAAGGCACTGCACATTTTATAGTGTATCTCTGCTGCATCAAGCTTACAACCAAATTCTGATTGCAAAGCATTCGAAAAGTCAGACCATGTCTCGTAAATGTCTGTTGATGCATCCAACCACATTTTTGATGCACCCCTGAGTCTACCATACACAGCCAAGAGAACACTCTTATCGTCCCAACCGTAAGCGCTTATTGATTTGTCAACCCGATCCACGAATTGTTGGACGGACAACAGAGCATCCTTTGACGGGTCGTACTCTGGTATTGTATCCGCAATTTCTTTAACGTTGTAAGTACGTACAACCATATTTTCAGACAAACTTGCCGCTGTTTGGCCCGGTCTCGTCGTTTGTTGTTCCCTATTCTCACCAGGTATACCTGCACGATTATTATTCGTTTGCAACAAATTCATCATCCCCTGCATCATTTCTCGTAACTCATCAATCTGTTGCTGCATTATTTGGTTCTCGTTTGCGCCCTTAATTTCGTTTACATTCATAGCGTCGTGTTCGCTTGCGTCCTTAGACTCGTCCTCTGAAGAAATCACTTTCGAGTCAATTTGCTCTTCAACAAGTTCGTCACTCCCAATTGCTTCTACCAACCGTTGTACTAATGCTGCTCTCACACCCGTTGTAGCTAAACCAAGCCGTCGAAGTTTCTCCTTAACACGCTCTGTACGTAAAGTTGAAATTAACATTTGTTTTCGTAACACAAACAGTTCGCCGTTTTTAATGTCTCTTTTTATGTGTGTGTTTTTTTTCTCGTTTTATGCATAGACAAACAAACACAAAAAAAATCTTCGCTGCTCGTCAAGCCTGCGCCACCGTTTTCTATTCTTCCTTAGGTTGCAAATATGCTTTTCGTGTTTCTTTCCCGACCGTATAATTTCGTTTATTTCGTCAGCCGTTAATTCTTTTTGTTTGTGTGTGACGTAATCACACACATACGTTCCACGTTATTATTTTCGTTATCTTAATTCCGTTTTGCCCGTGACGTAATCAAACACAAACCGGTCGTACTCACTCGCGCATGATTTCTTTTTTTTTTCTTCTTCTCATTCACACACTTTGTTCTCCTCCGTTTTCCCCTCCACGCGATTTCGATCCCACTTCTGAGTTGTAAAGACGACGTTTACTGAGCGAGGAGAACATACATACCAATGACGGGTGTCCGTTTCAATAAAAAGTCCATAGAATTAATAGAATCAAAAATAATTATGTAGTTCATTTTATTTATATATATATGTATATATGTTTGTAGAGTGTTATTCGAATATGTAGTACACCAGAGTCTTTTAGAGGAATTCTTATTCCCAACTTTCACTGCACGTGCGTTGCCGTCGTCTGCAGCGATGGATGAACAATTCTTCCTTTAGCCATTGCATTCAAGTCATCTGCAAAGGAATATCGCTGAATGTGAGCAACGATTCGAAAAAAAGTGTGGTCTAGTTCGATAGGTTGAAGATGAACAAGATCCTGGGCCTTTAATGAACGGTTTACTGGGCATCTGTTGAATAAATGGAAAATATAAGCAATAATTCGAATAATTTTAATATATGATGAATGCTTATCGATAACGCCTTCTATGATGCTTGATGTGACGTCAGAGTATTTAAAAACAGCTGCCTTTCTGCGTTCTAATGGGCTAATGGATGTGTCTTCTTCAGTAGGTGGCCAATTTGAATTGTGTTCCTGAAGAAAAGTTGGACCTCTGAACCAAATTGTATGGGGCAAATCCTGGGCACTGCAACCCCGGGAAACGATATCCGCTGGGTTGCTTTTCGAAGGAACATGTCTCCAAAAAATACCTCTAGTGTTTTCTTGTAGTTCTGAGACTCGATTAGCGAGGAAACATTGTAAAGTTGATGAATGTAGTTTGAGCCATTGTAGGACTATTTTCGAGTCTGTCCAAAAATAGATTGATGAAACGAATTTTTCAATTTTTGGTTTGATTTTGTGCCATGTTTGGCTTAACAAAACAGCGGCACATAATTCGAGGCGAGGAAGTGATTGGGCCTTGATAGGAGCAACCTTGGATTTGGCGATCAAAAGAGAAGTTTTGTAAACACCATCAAAGCAAACGCAATTGGCGATACATTTTGGCTATGTCAGCGGTGAGAGCAAATTTATTTAAGCGAAACGAAAAGAGCGTTGGGATAAGGTCCTGCTGAATCGTAGGGCCTACCATGTGTAAAGACGACGTTTACTGAGCGAGGAGAACATACATACCAATGCCGGGTGTCCGTTTCAATAAAAAGTCCATAGAATTAATAGAATCAAAAATAATTATGTAGTGCATTTTATTTATATATATATGTATATATGTTTGTAGAGTGTTATTCGAATATGTAGTACACCAGAGTCTTTTAGAGGAATTCTTATTCCCAACTTTCACTGCGCGTGCGTTGCCGTGTGTTCGGTGGTTGACGAGAGACTGCCAACTTATTTCCTTTTGTTCATGTTCCTTCGTTTATTCAACAGAGTTACCATCTGTGATAGTGTTCGTACGTTGCAGGTTTACAGCTCGGCCGTACCTGATGATTTAGGCGACCTCGCCGACTATTTCGTCATTTTCATCTTCAAATGGAGGCAGACAACACCATGGCTTTAGCTTATCCGTAGAATATACTGAAGAGTAGTGTCTTTGTTTACGATTTGATCCTGGAATGTCCTCAACTACGTAGCGGTCGTTACCTAGAATTTTAGTTACGGAAAATGGGCCCTTGTATCTCGGCTCCAATTTTCTTGATCCGCCCGTGCTAGCTGGTTCGTTTTCAACAAGAACAAGATCGCCGACTTCGTACGTACTAGGAGTCTTGTGTCTAGCATCATATTTTTGTTTGGCGTATTCGCGTTGACGTTTAATGTTGTCGACTGCCTGTTCTCGTATTCGCTGAAGGTGCTCATCGTCGCTTGTTGTGTCATTGTGTAGAGCCAAAACCACTTTGTTTTGAAGAATGTCGCGCGGCGTGAATCCAAACAATAATTCATGTGGGGACTTCTTCGTCGTTTGATTTTTATTAGAATTCATTGACCACTGTATAACACGCAACCTTTCATCCCACCGTTTATCCTCGTTTGTAGACGGCAACAGCATCTTCAGGATAGTACGCTTTGCTCGCTCCACTTGCCCATTTGCTCTCGGTGTCCTAACAGCATTGAGTATATGTACAATGTCGTTATCACGGCAATATGCCTTGAAGTCATTCGAAGTGAATGTAGTGCCTCGATCGGAGATGATTCGTGTTGGGATACCAAAATAGCTACTGACGTCGTTCAATACTTCGATGACAAGCTTTGTAGCCGTGCTTCTAACAGGTCTTATTATGACGTACTTTGTAAAGGAGTCGACCATGACGAGCAGGTGTTCGTTTCTTTTCACACTCCTAGGAAAGGGTCCCAAATGGTCCAAGTGCACGGTATGAAATGGTATTGGCTCGCACTCTCCATAATGGTACTCACCCTCTTGTTGTCCACCTTGATGTTTATCGTACGCGCATTGAACACACGATTTTACGTAGGATTTGACGAAGATGCGCATTCGTGAAAACTAGAAATTTTTCTGCAACCGTTCAATGGTCTTGTCAACACCAATATGGCCAACGCTATCATGATGGTCTTGAACCATCTTCCAACGAAGTGGCTTAGGAACGACCCACAGTAAACCGCCGTTTGTCTTGCGGAATAACCGCTGTTTTTCTACGACGTATTCTTTTCTACAATCTTTGTCACCATTGTTGATCAAATCGATGATTTTCTTAAGTTCACCATCCTGCATCTGCATAGCAAACAGCCAATCTCCTTCATCAATTACTACCTTCATGATTTTCATGGACGCTGTGTCCACGTCCTGATGGTTTTCAGTTGGAGCTCGACTTAAAGCGTCAACATGCTCCATGCGATTACCTTTTCGATGTTCTAGGACGATATCAAAATCTTGCACCTTTAACCACCAACGGGCTATTCTAGGAATCAAATCTCGCTTTTCCATTACAGCATTAATTGCGCTGCAGTCCGTTACAACTTTGACGCATTTCCCATATATATAGTATCGAAACCGTTCTAAGCTTTCGACGACAGCTAAGGTTTCCAGCTCGTAGCTGGGAAAAATTTGCTCTGAAGAGCTCGTGGCACGGCTGTAGTACGCTATCGGTTTAAGATCGTTCCCTTCTCGCTGTAACAATACGCCTGCTAAGCCCACGGAACTGGCATCAGTGTGTAGTTCGTGCTCAGCATCAACTCGATAAGCCGCAATTATGGGATGTGATGTTAATGCTTGCTTTAATTTGTTGAATGCTTGCTGCTGATAATCGGTCCACTCGAATTTTGACTCTTTTCGCAATAGCTTCCGTAAAGGTTCCGATATAATAGCAAAGCCAGGTACGAACTTGCGGAAATAGCTGCCAAGTCCTAAAAATCGTCTAACGTCAGTTACATTCGTCGGCGTCTGAAACTCAGATATCGCTGCTGTCTTGACTTCTCCTGGACTTATGCCTTCGCTGTGTAATTCATGCCCGAGAAACTGCACCGTCTTTTTAAGAAAGTCGCATTTTCTTATATTGAGCGTTATGTTCAATTTTCGGAGCACGTTTAAGACTCGTTCCAGCTTCTCGAACATTTCCGGTACAGTTTCGCTGCCTACCATGATGTCGTCCATATAATGGCACATGTCGCCAGGTCGTGTTTCATTCTTAACATATGCCATCAAACGTTGAAATACGGCTGGTGCATTCTTTAGACCAAAGGGCATACAGTTAAACTCATAGAGCCCGTCTGGTGTGATAAAAGCTGTATATTTGCGACTATCGGCCTCAATCGGAATTTGATAGTACCCGCTGTTTAGATCCAAAACGCTAAAAAGTCGATGTTTCCAAACCTCGTGGAGACGTTCTTCAATATTCGGCGTCGGAAACATTTCCTTCGCAGTAAAACGATTGAGTCGTCTATAGTCAACACAAAGTCTGTCGCCTCCGTCCTTCTTTTTCACCAGTATTATCGGACTTGCATATTCGGAGCGTGATTCTGATATAACTCCGTTACCCAGCAACTCGCTAATCATCTCCGCCACTACTGCTTTCTTTGGTTCAGGAATACGGTAAGGTCTTTGCGCCACTGGTTCTTCCGTTGTTAATTTTATCCGCATTTCCAAAACATTCGTCCGTCCGATTTCGCCAATATCGTTGGCAAAAACTTCGTTGAAATCGTTCAGAATACTTATCAGACTCTTTCGAGTGTCATTATCTTCGATACCGCACCGAATCTGGGTTTCGTCAATACGTTTCACCACACGAACATTCGCCTTTTCGAAATTTACCGTACCGTCGCCAACAACCGCACGAATCTTGTTGTCCGTAAAAATGTTACTTCCGAGAAATATATCCGACATTACTTCATCGTCGGCTATAATGTACAAGGTAAGAGTAAGGTCTATACCGTCCATATTCACATTCGCGATTATTTTCTCAGTAAGTTCACATGTATCGCCACATATGCCGTTTATACGCATTGAACACGATTGTATCTGACCGTTTTCACCAGCAATGGAACGACGTACCATGCTGATCTCACTACCGGTGTCAAGAAATGCACTATAGGCTTTGCCATTTATGCTCACAATTTTAACATCGGCCCCTCGCAAATATTTTATGAAGATTTTATAAGTACCTCTAGAGAGTTTGAATATTCCGATTTGCATAATATAATGCGCTTGAGAGATGCATTAAAAGGCCAAGCTAAAGAAGCAGTTGAGTCACTTTTGTCTAATGCGAGGAAGGTACCTGCTATTATATCCACATTAAAAGAAACCTTTGGACGGGCAGAACTTCTGATAAAAAGCCAGATAGAAAAGGTCCGCGCACTACCTCCTGTCAATGATAGTCGTCTGGAAGCATTGGTGAGTTTCGCAACAAAAGTTACAAATATGACCACTTTTTTGGGAAACGTTCAGGGCGAGCACCATTTAACTAATCCCATATTGTTAAGTGAGCTGGTGGCGAAGCTTTCAACGCCCAAGCAATTGCAATGGGCTGAGAAATGTCTCCAGCTGCAGCTGCCGCCAACACTAGTCGAATTCAGTTCATGGCTTAACAATTTACGAAGAATGGCCAACATGGTATCAGACGCCTTACCAAGTACTTCTACACGATCAGCTGAGAATTTAAATTTAAATAAAAGATTCAACTCTAAGCCAAATGAAAATCGTCGTATCGCATATGTAAGCGTAGCTGAAAAAAGATGTAAAATATGCGACGGCCAATGCAGGAACGTAAGTAACTGCCGTAAATTTGCACAACTGGTCTTAGAAGAGAAATGGAACAAGATCAAAGAATTAAAACTATGTTTCGCGTGCTTGAAGATGGGACATCAGATGAGTCGATGCTTTACACGTAAAATATGTGGCATTAGTGGGTGTCAAAGAACGCATCATACACTGCTACATGGCGAGTCAAGGCAAATTGTACAGTCAAACATATCGGAGCCATCAGCATCAATAATAGCCACTTCACAACAAGAGAATAGGAATTGCCGTGCAGATTCCGAAAAAACTAGCGACGGGGTTCTATTCCAGATTATACCTGTGAAAATATATGGGAAGAATAAAATAATCAACACATATGCTTTCGTGGACGATGGAGCGAACATTAGCATGGTCGAAAGGAGCCTGGTGGAAGAACTAGATATACATGGTCGGGAGGACACCCTAGACCTGCATTGGTTAAATAATGAAACAATAAGCGAAAAAACTGAAATAGTAGACATTGTCATTAGTGGAGTGGCGGAGGACTCTATAAAATACCAGATAAGCAAAGTGTTCACCTCATCATGTCTATCATTGCCTACCCAAAGATTCAAAGCCAGTGAAGTGATAAAAGAGAATCCGTATCTAAGCAATTTGCCGATCGAAAGCTATAATGGTCAGCCAAAAATCATTATCAGTCTCATACACTCACTTTTAACAGTACCAATAGAGACCCCATATAGCCAACAGAGTCCTGGGCCTATTGCCGTTAAAACCAGATTGGGTTGGATGGTGTATGGGCCAGTTAACACCAATGATAAGCCATGCATTAAGCGGTCATTCCATATACAAAAAAATTACTCTTATGCTGAAATTGATGCAGTCAAAGAGATGAATGATAGGATGAAACAATATTTCGACATGGAAACATTTGGAATAAAACCAGACACGAAATTGATGCAATCCAAAGATGAAAAGAGGGCACTTGAAATATTACAAAAAACAACAAAAAGGAAGGGCGATCGATATGAGGCGGGGTTGTTGTGGAAAGAGGATTCTTTTTCATTCCCTAACGGTCTGGCGATGGCAATGAAAAGATTAGAAAGTGTTGAGAGAAAGATGAGGCAGGACTTAGAATATGCAACTGAATACAGAAAGAAAATAAACCATTATATACAAGATGGATATGCAAGAAGACTTAAACCGGGAGAAGAAAAAATCTGTCCATCAAAATCATTTTATCTACCACATTTCGGAGTTACAAATCCAAATAAAAATGGTATAAGAATCGTATTTGATGCCGCAGCTGAAATAAATAATATCTCTTTAAATAAAGCTTTATTATCCGGCCCAGACTTAAACCAACCATTGATAGCTATTCTCTTTAAATTCAGAGAAGCACCGATTGCTATATGTGGCGATATAAAAGAGATGTTTCATCAGGTGTTAATAAATGAAAGAGACCAACAATATCAGCGATTTCTATGGAGAGATGGAAACCCCACAAAACCCGTGGATGTGTTTGTGATGGAGAGGATGATATTTGGTGCTACGTGTTCTCCGACAATTGCTCAATATATAAAAAACAAAAATGCTGAAGACTATTCCAGTGAGATACCACGAGCCGTCGAAGGCATAATAAAACGACACTACGTTGATGATTATGTAGATTGCTTTGAGACAGAAGAAATGGCAATCCGGATCGTCGGCGAAGTCATACGTATTCACAACGCTGGAGGATTAGAGCTGAGAAATATAATTTCAAATTCACCGAAAGTTGAAAGAGCGTTTGGTAGCACGAACACTGCCATAAAAGAAGATGTAGTTTTTGACGGCCGCGTGGACCGTATACTGGGCATGTTTTGGCGTTCAAAGGCCGATGAACTGGTGTTCGTATTCCAATTGGATAAGGTGCCACAACAAATAGATAACTCCCATAGGAAACCAACCAAGCGTGAAGTACTTAGCGTCGTAATGTCCATCTTTGATCCACTTGGATTTCTGGGAAACTTTACGGTGACAGGAAAATTATTTATGCAAGCGATATGGAGGAGGGGCATAGGATGGGATGATCCAATACCCGACGAACTGTTTGAGCGATGGAAGGCCTGGCTGGTGGAGTTAAAACAAGTGGAAAACTTTCAGATTCAACGCTGTTACCTGACAAATTTCGACAATATTGCCCTGGACCTGCACGTTTTCGTAGACGCAAGTGAGGAGGCATGTGCAGTCGTAGCGTACGTGAGAGCACAAACGCCTACAGGTATAGAGCTTGCATTCGTTGCAGCAAAGAATAGTTGTGCTCCGACACGATACCATTCAGTCCCGAAGTTGGAACTGCAAGCAGCCGTTATGGGCGTACGACTGAAGGATAGCGTAGTAAAATGCCATTCAATACAGTTTAATAAAATTTATTTTTGGAGCGATTCGCACACTGTAATAAGATGGATCAGAACTGATCATCGGGTTTACAAACAATACGTTGCAAATAAGATCGCCGAGATATTGGAAAGCAGTCAAGTGGAAGATTGGTTTTGGTGCCCAGGGGAACTAAACCCAGCAGATGAAGCAACGCGTGCATCGTTTACAAGGCGAAGCAAGGCAACAGGTAGATGGAAAAATGGCCCGGAATTTTTGCTAAAAAGTAAAGAAGAATGGCCGAGTCAACTACTTATGAAAACTACTATGGACAGAAGCGAAGATGAATTGCGAGCCAACCATATCTTATTGATAGCCAGGCAAGTAAAAACAATTGTACCAAGTATTAATCGATTTTCAAATTATAGACGTTTGAAGAGAACTATGGCGTGGATATTTCGCTACGTCCACAACTTAAAAGCAAAGGCTACCCAACTACAGAAGGGTGAACTCATCGCCGAAGAAGAGTTGGCAGCTGAAAATCATCTCTGTAAAGTTGCTGAAATAAAAATATTTGCTGATGAGCATGCTAGTCTATATCAAAAAGGCGTGGTTCAAGTAACGAGCCAAATTAAAGCGTTAAACCCGTTTGTTGCTGAAGATGGTCTGTTACGAAATGGAGGAAGGATCGAAAGAGCCACTTGGATACACGTCGACGCCAGGCACCCGATAATACTTCCAAAGGAGCATCCGCTCACACGTTTGATAGTTGACTACTATCATCGGAAGTTTAGTCACATTAACGTCTCAACGGTTATCAATGAAATAAGACAACGCTTCTGGATTCCGTCGATAAGGCGAGTAGTGAATGGAGTCCAAGCCCATTGTATGTTATGTAGATTGCGAAAAGCCCGCCCGCAACAGCCGCAAATGGGTAATTTGCCGATAGACAGAATAACATCCTACGTACGTCCTGTTCGTCGACAAAAAGAGAAGCGTTGGGTCGCTTTATTTACGTGCTTAACCTGTCGTGCAATACATTTGGAGCTTGCCACTGATTTATCAAGTGATGCCTGTCTGATCTGCATACGCAATTTTATTAACCGCAGAGGAGTACCAGTGCAAATTCGCAGCGACAACGGCACCAATTTTGTGGGCCTATCAAAGGAGCTGCAACTTGCGAGGAAAGCCCTAGATGAAGATGCCATTAAGTTACACATAGCGCCAATGGGAATTAAGTGGATATTTAATACTCCAGCCAATCCTAGTGAAGGAGGTGCATGGGAGCGACTGGTTAAGTCAGTCAAAAAGACGCTGAACATTATACTGAAAGAACATGCGCCGCGAATAGACACATTATATAGTGTCTTAATTGAAGCCGAAAACATCATTAACTCATCTGCCAGTTACACCGGAAGAACCTGAACCGCTGACGCCGAACCATCTTCTGTTGGGCTGCATGAATTCTACACAGACGCCGGCAACTTACGAGCCGAGGCTGATGTGTCTGCGAAAGCAATGGCGAGTGGCAGAAAATTTAAAAAATAATTTCTGGTCGCGGTGGCTAAAGGAGTACCTTCCGGATTTGACGCGGCGACGAAAGTGGTACTTGCCTACGAAGCAACTGAGAATTGGTGATCTTGTGCTGATATGTGAGGTGAATGCAGCACGATCTCACTGGAGGCGTGGCAGAGTTGTGCAACTGTTTCATGGGTCTGATGGAATTGCGCGATCAGCTGAAGTCAAAACGGATTCTGGTGCCCTGAGGAGACCCGTGTCAAAGCTTGCTTTTTTGGACGTCGAGGTTGGTGGTAAAGCTTCCCTATAGTGGTCACTTTACGGAGGAGGGGATGTTATTAATTGAATTATTATTTGAAATTCATATGTAGGTTATATTCATGTGAACGGGGCTTAATGCATTCGTTAATCATAAGTAAAAATGTATTGTATTTTTGTCTCGTTTGCACCTCAATGTAACTTAGTTTGTACTTTGACCTTTGGGACAGACGTTTTGCCGCCAAGTAAAGTAAATCCGTTTTGCTTAAACGGGTTTGCTTTATTAGGTAGTCAATCGAGCAAGTCGCCGGAGGTCAAAAAAGGAGTAAGTTAATTTGTCTTTATATTTATATTTTCTATATATATATATGTATGAATTTTTACGAATATAGAAAAATAAACAAAAGGATTTAGCAGTCATCGTGCCTGTGTTTGGAACTTATTTGAGGGTGACTGCAAGAGTTCAATTTTCTAGACCTCTACGCTCGGATCGTCGACAGATGGCTTAAAACATCATAGCAGGTATCCCACGAAGGCAACGATTTGAACTCTTGTTTTTCATCATAGCTCATTTTAGAATCAGCGTCCAATTTTGATAAAACAATATGAGTCAAAAGTCCATTAAGAACATCCATCTCTGACCCGAGCGATAGAAGCGAACCACGAATTGCTGCAACAGTATCAATGATGTTTCGTAATGAATTACTGTCACCCTTGGACATCGGAGTAATATTGAACAACGTAGAAATATGCTCTAGAAATATGAGCACCTTGTTATCGTATCGGCTCTCCAGCCTCTCTCGCGCCTTTGGGTAATTCTCCTCGGTTACCTGGAATGGTTCCACAACCGCTAAAGCTGGACCAGACAAACAATTTAATAAGTAATTAAATTTGTCGACGTCAGTTATCGAAGAATTTTCATGTACCATTAAATGTGGTGATGAAACGTTTGTAATCACCATATTTTCCATCGAACTTGGGCAACTTAAGCGAATGCAAACGAGTATGATGTGGGGTACAAGGAACTGAAGCGTTGAGTAATGTTTGATCCAATTGTATAGAGCCACGTCGGTTGTTCAGTAAACCCATTATTTTTGCCTTAGCAACAATAAAAAGTTCTTTCAAATCACTCCTTGCAGCATCGGTAGGGCTAAGTTTTTCGATTTGCCCTTGAATGTGACATAACTGTTTAAAATACGACTCCAAAATTTGAAGCCGACATTCCAAAATGGTGGAGTCAGCCTTGTCGCCATCTTTATCTACCTTTTTTTGAATATTGGTGATGTTTCTCTTCATGTTGCTGCGTTGTTGTTTTAGCATTGCCAACTCTGAGTTGGGAGCAGCAGCCTCTATTACACCATCAGCGTTGTTGGTGGCCACTGTCCGTCACAAATGGAGCGACGGTATATAATCAGTTATATGAAAACTAACGGACAACGATTGTATATGACGCTTTAAAGTTATGTACAACTTTCGAAACAAAATTGAGAAATTTTGAAAGTATTATGAACCACTAACGACGATAAAAGTTTCCGCTTAAAAAATTACCAATTGTAATTTTCTTTTACAAATATTCGGTCGGCTGTAATAAGTTCTAGCCCAAAATCTCCGTGATAACAGCAATTGATAAGCGCATTAAAAGAGCAACAAATTTGAACTTACGACGCACCACACTTGGCTCCAATAAAATTTGTCACTATACTCGACAAATTTGTAATAATTAATGTGCAGCACCGACGACAACCCAATAAAATTTGTCCTCCTTATCGTAGCTCGATGAAGAAAAAAAAAAACCAAAAAAAATAGTCACTGCTTGCGGCTCACGGATTAACTGGTGTTCTCTGTATCAATTCTTATTACAGACCGTCCTGCCACGGTCGCCAAAATGTTGCGCAGAAACCTTTATTTATTTTGTGGCCCAAACTAGCGCTCTAAAAAATTAAACTTTTCGTACGCGTCTCTTATTTTAAACTGATTTTTATTATACAAAGTAATTTGTCACCAGACCACCAAATGCAAAACAAAAACGGAAAGCATTTACTTTAAGCAGCGACTGCAAAAGGGAATAACAATAACAAACCAGTGGCTGAATGAGCTATTGGAAGTAAATTCTTGCAGAGATGAGACCAAGAGCAACAACAATACACATACATACTGGTCAAACGAAAGAACTAATAACCGTATGTATATACGTATGTTGTTATTTCTTAAACAAAATATACAAACACTATTAGGGTGGCCCGGAATAAAGGAAATACAAATTAACATTAAATAATTTAAAATTTATAATAATAAATATGTATGGAGCGATCTTATCCAACAAATAGTATCGTTAGTATGCTGAGCATCTGAAAATTTGAAAGGACGTTTTATATTACATTCATGGACATTTTCTAATCTGGTTTTTCTATATTTAGGTTGTTCTTTGTGCCTTAAATTTGCGTAATTTTTTATATAGCCCTCCTGTCTATTCTCAACGTATGATTCTCTATTTTCATTTCTTTTCTTTAACATATTTCGTTTTCTTTCCTCTAACCTATCCTTAATTATTTTATGATCGACTTTATTATTAATTACATCAAAAGGAGTGCATTTGATGGTGCTGTGGAAACTGTTGTTGTAAAATTTTATTGCTCTTGAAATTTGTGTTTGTATTGGTAATTTTTCTTCAAGATTTAAAGCTCTAATTCTTTCGGTTAAAGTGTTATTTAGCCGTTCCACATCGGAGTTCCCTGTGTGGCTATTTGGTTTAGTTGCATGAAATTGGATTCCTTCCCCTGTTAAAAAATCCCTTACATTTTTTGAGTTAAACTCGTTGTCAAACACAAACTTCTTAACAGTTCCCTTTATTGATAAGTAATCTCTGATTTTTTGTATGATCGTAATATTGTTTCTATCTGGCAAATGAAAACAGACAGAATGCTTAGAAAATTTGTCTATAAAGACTACAAATGAGTTTTTGCTATTTACGTAACTATCTACATGTACTATATCATTTATAGCAGAAGGTGTTTCTGTATAATTAAATTTATTTTTGATCGGGTTTCTGTCATATTTTGCTGATGAGCAAATATTACAATTATTTATTAATTTATGTATGGCAATTTTGAGATTAGGGTTATAGATTTTACTTTTTATGTTCTCATAGGTTGCTACTATTCCAGAATGTCCGCTTTCATATTTATGGAACAAAGCTAACTGTTTTTTAAGTTCTTCGTTGTTCTCTATATCTTTCGCAAAATAGGTGCACTTTACAAATTTCACTTCATTCGTAGAAAATTCATTAATTATTATTTTTTGTACTTTATTATATTCGTGGTCACTTATTTCAGAATATATTCCAATCTTGCCTTTTGATATTTCTCGTCCTATTATATTTATAACATTTTCGTTAGCAATGTCGTGTTTATCAATGAAAATTCTTTTATTATTGAACACTATTTCTGTTTCAACATCTTTTAATTCTTTTAAAACAATTTGTGTTTTAAATCGGTTGACTATAGAATCTAGTATTGGTATGTGATCATTGAGATCCTCCTCTTGAGAGTGGATAGTTTGCACTTGCATAGACTCATTTTCGCTATCTGTATCGTCGCCTCCGAACTCGTTAATGATGACATTAACTCGAAAGTCTGCTGGTGGTTTGATACTTGAATCAGTGGTATTTAGAATATTGATTTCTTTTGTCTCCGAGCCAATTCTGCTCAAAAAATCTGCAATATAGTTATATTTCCCTTTTATGTATTCTATTTTAAAATTATATTCACCTAAATCGATCAAATACCTTTGTAGTCCAGGACTAATATCTCTTCCAGAATATTTGATCATAAGCCACTTAAGTGGTTGGTGATCACTCTCTAATTCGAATTCCCTTCCAAAGACATATGTTCTAAAATATTTAACACCCCAAACTATCGCCAACAATTCTTTTTCAATTGTTGCGTAGTTTGTTTCGTGTTTGTTTAAAGTTCTCGATGCATATGCTACTGGGTGACCATCTTGAGTCAAGACAGCGCCAATAGCGAAGTTGCTGGCATCGGTTACTATTTTAAAACGTTTAGAGAAATTTGGATATCTTAGGATAGGAGAATTTGTTACGAGCTCTTTTAATTTCTCAAAGGCGGCAATATAATTCGGATCATCAGTATTGACTTTTTGATCCTTTTTTAAAAATTTTGTTATAGGATGTGCAATTTTAGCATAGTCTTTTATAAATTTCCTATAAAATCCGGTCATGCCTAGAAACGATTTGATTTGTTTTTGGGTACTGGGAAGCTTCAGCTCCTGTATTATTGTAACTTTGTTTGCATCTGGTTTGATTCCATTTGCAGTTAAAATATGTCCCAAAAACTGCGTTTCTTTCTTAAGAAAGTCACATTTGTCTATTTGTATTTTTAATTTGGATTTTCTGAGAGCTTCAAATATCTGTCTGATACTTTGAATGTGCTCCGTCAGTGAGGTACTAAAGACTAAACTGTCGTCCATGTACACAACGCAAGTTTTATTTATAAATTCGCGAAGAACAGAATTCATCAGCCTTTGAAAGGTCGATGGTGCATTCTTTAGTCCAAAAGGCATACGAATGAACTCGTAGTGCCCGAAAGGTGTGGAGAATGCCGTTTTTTTTCTGTCTTCTTCCCTTACAAGAATTTGGTGAAATCCTTTGGCAAGGTCTATTGTGGTGAAATATTGTGACCTTCCCAATTTATCCAAAAGACTATTTAGATTTGGGATGGGAAATTTGTCGTCCACCGTATACTCATTCAATTTACGGTAATCGACTACAAGGCGCCATTTCTCTTTACCTGACTTGTCTAATTTTTTAGGGACAATCCATAATGGACTGTTATAAGGGGAATTACTTTCTCGGATAATGTTTTGCTTTAGCATTTCTCCTATTTGTGTCTGAATTTCCTTCTCATGGATATGTGGATATCGGTATATTTTCGAGTATAGTGGTTTATCTATTGTGGTGATAATTTCGTGCTGAATTTTACTTGTGGCAGAAAGATTGTCTCCTTCCTTATAAAAAAGGTCTTTAAATTCTAATAGGATATTTGTAACATTATCTTTTTCTTCCTGATTTAAATGACTAAAATCAAACACATTAGGAATATTTACGTCTGAGTTAGATTCGATTACACCTATATTTTCGACCATGTAGGGAAAATTAGAGTTTTCAAAAAATATTTTGCTTCCCAGCACTTCAACATATTGGTGCTCGTTATCTATCCTTGTTTTTAAGGGTTCTAAAAAGTTTAGCCCTATAAGTGCCTCGAATTTCTCGTTGGAAAAGTCTATTACTTTCCAGTTTAATGTTCCTCTACAATTAAATTCTTTTGGAAAAGGCGTTACTATTTTAAATTTTATATTGTTAATTCCGTTTAGAGTTCTATAATAAAGAGGCTTTAAGAGTTTTTCTTTTGGGTAATTTTCGACTAATATAGATGGTTTTATAATACTGGTCGTTGACCCTGTATCTATCAGGCACCTAATTCTTTGCTTCCCTATTGTAATTGTTATTATGGGTAGTTGAGGCCTTGAGGCGGTGTTAAAAAATTTACCTCACTTTCCTCCCCATTACCTATGTCCATTAAATTATTACTGGTATATACATGACCTAAACTTTGGTTCTGATCTACACTCATGTACGAATTCCTTGTCTGACCTGATGAATTATTGTATCTGTTACCGTTATTGTTACGATTGTTATAGTTAGTACTATTTCTGTACGTTCTACTACCAGCATTATGAATGTTATTTCCTTCGCTGTTATTTCTGTTGAAATTACTATGTTGAGAGCTTTCGTATCTATGATCACTTTTACTATAACTTCCGCTATTTTTTCCGAAATTCGGCCTATTATCGTTATTTCCAGGTTCGTTATATTGGTTCTGTTTCTGATTTCCCTTCAAATTGTCTTCATTGTTATTTTTAAAATAACTATTAATATTTGACTGCTTTTGGTATGAATAACTATTGTTGTTTCCCTGCCTTGAAGGTTTTCTATGATCATAAGCTATTGTTCGTTTATCTTCTAGGAGCCTAAGTCTAGCATACTTGTTGTATAAATCTGAAAGGCTAGCATTCTCGTCTATATGAGCTCTAGTGCCGCCATCGATTTTGTCTAGCAAAATTTCCTTCAAATCTCTTTCTACATTTTCAGGTTTATATATGTTGGGTTTGGTATCATCAAACTCGTATAATTCATTAATTAAAAAACTAGCCGATTTAAATTCGACAAAAAGTTCCCTTAAATTACTGACCTTGACTTTCCTACAATTGTTGAAGATTTCTGCATAGCTGCCTTGAGGCTGGAACTGCTGCTTCAAGTGTTATTTTATCGTCTCCCAGTTGGCATTTTCACCTAGTTGTCGAACACATCTCGCTGCATTACCTTCTAGTTTCTCGTTCAACACAATGTGGATTCCAAAGTTGCACAGTTGAGAGTTGTTACCACACAATTGTATACATCTTTCCACTGCTCGAACAAATGCTAGCAAACTATTCTCCCTATATCGGCCAAATGACTTTAGATGTCTAAATTGACTTAGGACATTATCTGGACTCAAAACCAATTGTTGTTGCTGCATTTGTTGTACTTGTTGTTGCTGAATTTGCTGCTGTTCAACTTGTTGTTGTTGGTGTTGTTGGAATTGCTGCTGTTCTTGTAATAAGATTTGCGCTTCCTGCTTTCTTATTACCTCTTCAAGTTGCTGAATCCTCTCTTGTAGCTCGTCCATTTCTTCTTCTTCCAAATATTTACTTATCGGGCGATTTAAGTCGAATCGATTTGATCTCCGCATATAATTATTAAACTTTGGATATTTCACCTTTTGTAATTTTTACCAGTTATAATTACTGTACCAAGTTCTTTCTTTTTGATAAAAAAAAGGTTCACCTTTTGTTCTTTTTAAATAACTTCAGTTATTAATCACAATTTTTATTATTTTTTTTTTTTCTTAAGCAAAAGTCACTTTGGTTCTTTTCAAATAACTTCAGTTATTTGTCTCGACTGCGCCAGTTATAAGCTGAATAAAACAAATTAAGCTTATGCTCAAAATTGACTTTATTAGTTTGCCATGCATCTTAAGACTGACTTAAAGTATTTTTCTATTCTACTTTACTGTTCAAATTCAGTTGGCTTTGAAGTGCAAATTATGCTACTAAGCACATTCTGCATTTGGAGCCTTAACTGAATTTGACACCATCTGCTATGCAATAAAAAAACTAAGCGATAACGCTATTGCATAGAAGAATATGAATTTGTATATATGTATGTATAAAAGTATGTATATATATATGGTATGCGGACGAAACCCGCGCACTATTGACATATTAACTTGCGACCTACTCGTATACAATATTTTTCGACGAAATTTTATATTAGTACGTATATGGACCGCACAAAGCCATATACAAGATTCGGGGTCGATCAGAGGAAGAATACGCCTCCTTCCCATATAATGAACTTTGGGGACCCCACTTAAAGACATTTACCCTATCTATGCTTCTAGTGATGATATATGAAAACAAATTGGTAAATGTATACACTGGGTCTGTACTAGCATGGATTCCAAATATGGGCAGATTGTTACTACTGCCAAGCCCACAATTAACCAAAAATCATTACTAGGTTCCTATTAAAGATTTATTAACGAAATTTCACAGGAATGTTGCGGGTACTAACATTAAACACCACACAAAAAATGGGCGTGTTATTTCTACAGCCAAGCCCACAATAGACATATTATTATAACTTGCGACCTATACAATATTTATGGACAAAATTTTATATTAGTACATACATGGACCCTACAAAGCCATATACAAGATTCGGGGTCGATCAGAGGAAGGATACGCCTCCTTCCCATATAATGAATTTTGGGGACCCCAATTAAAGACAATTACCTTATCTATGCTTCTAGTGATGATATATGAAAACAAATTGGTAAATGTATACACTGATCTGTACTAGCATGCATTCCATATATGGGAAGATTGTTACTACTGCCACGCCCACAATTAACCAAAAATTATTACTAGGTTCCTATTAAAGATTTCTCAACGAAATTTGACAGGAATTTTGCGGGTACTAACATTAAACACCACACAAAAAATGGGCGTGTTATTTCTACAGCCACGCCCACTATTG
The DNA here is from genome assembly GCA_920105625.2 of Clusia tigrina. Taxonomy (NCBI): domain Eukaryota; kingdom Metazoa; phylum Arthropoda; class Insecta; order Diptera; family Clusiidae; genus Clusia; species Clusia tigrina. The sequence continues at coordinate 75,023,233 of OV050030.1, forward strand.
ACATATTATTTTAACTTGCGGCCTATACAATATTTTTGGACAAAATTTTATATTAGTTCGTATATGGACCCTACAAAGCCATATACAAGATTCGGGGTAGATCAGAGGAAGGATACGCCTCCCTCCCATATAATGAATTTTTGGGACCTCACTTAAAGACAATTACCCTATCTATTCTTCTAGTGATGATATATGAATACGAATTGGTAAATGTATACACTGGGTCTGTACTAGCATGCATTCCAAATATGGGCAGATTGTTGCTACTGCCACGCCCACAATTAACCAAAACTCATTACTAGGTTCCTATTAAAGGTTTCTCAACGAAATTTGACAGGAATTTTGCGGGTACTAACATTAAACACCACACAAAAAATGAGCGTGTTATTTCTACAGCCACGCCCACTATGGACATATTATTATAACTTGCGACCTATACAATATTTTTGGACAAAATTTTATGTTGGTACGTATATGGACCCTACAAAGCCATATACAAGATTCGGGGTCGATCAGAGGAAGGATACGCCTCCCTCCCATATAATGAATTTTTGGGACCTCACTTAAAGACAATTACCCTATCTATTCTTCTAGTGATGATATATGAATACGAATTGGTAAATGTCTACACTGGGTCTGTACTAGCATGCATTCCAAATATGGGCAGATTGTTACTACTGCCACGCCCACAATTAACCAAAACTCATTACTAGGTTCCTATTAAAGGTTTCTCAACGAAATTTGACAGGAATTTTGCGGGTACTAACATTAAACACCACACAAAAAATGGGCGTGTTAAAGATTTTTCTACAAAAGTCACAGGGATGTTGCGGGTACTAACATTAAACACCACACAAAAAATGAGGGTGTTATTTCTACAGCCACGCCCACTATGGACATATTATTATAACTTGCGACCTATACAATATTTTTGGACTAAATTTTATGTTGGTACGTATATGGACCGCACAAAGCCATATACAAGATTCGGGGTCGATCAGAGGAAGAATCCGCCTCCTTCCCATATAATAAACTTTGGGGACCCCACTTAAAGACATTTACCCTATCTATGCTTCTAGTGATGATATATGAAAACAAATTGGTAAATGTATACACTGGGTCTGTACTAGCATGCACTCCAAATATGGGTAGATTGTTACTACTGCCAAGCCCACAGTTAACCAAAAATCATTACTAGGTTCCTATTAAAGATTTCTTAACGAAATTTCACAGGAATGTTGCGGGTACTAACATTAAACACCACACAAAAAATGGGCGTGTTATTTCTACAGCCACGCCCACTATAGACATATTATTATAACTTGCGACCTATACAATATTTATCGAGAAAATATTATATTAGTACATACATGGACCCTACAAAGCCATATACAGAATTCGGGGTCGATCAGAGGAAGGATACGCCTCCTTCCCATATAATGAACTTTGGGGACTCCAATTAAAGACAATTACCCTATCTATGCTTCTAGTGATGATATATGAAACAAATTGGTAGATGTATACACTGATCTGCACTAGCATGCATTCCATATATGGGAAGATTGTTACTACTGCCACGCCCACAATTAACCAAAAATTATTACTAGGTTCCTATTAAAGATTTCTCAACGAAATTTGACAGGAATTTTGCGGGTACTAACATTAAACACCACACAAAAAATGGGCGTGTTATTTCTACAGCCACGCCCACTATTGACATATTATTTTAACTTGCGGCCTATACAATATTTTTGGACAAAATTTTATATTAGTTCGTATATGGACCCTACAAAGCCATATACAAGATTCGGGGTAGATCAGAGGAAGGATACGCCTCCCTCCCATATAATGAATTTTTGGGACCTCACTTAAAGACAATTACCCTATCTATTCTTCTAGTGATGATATATGAATACGAATTGGTAAATGTATACACTGGGTCTGTACTAGCATGCATTCCAAATATGGGCAGATTGTTGCTACTGCCACGCCCACAATTAACCAAAACTCATTACTAGGTTCCTATTAAAGGTTTCTCAACGAAATTTGACAGGAATTTTGCGGGTACTAACATTAAACACCACACAAAAAATGAGCGTGTTATTTCTACAGCCACGCCCACTATGGACATATTATTATAACTTGCGACCTATACAATATTTTTGGACAAAATTTTATGTTGGTACGTATATGGACCCTACAAAGCCATATACAAGATTCGGGGTCGATCAGAGGAAGGATACGCCTCCCTCCCATATAATGAATTTTTGGGACCTCACTTAAAGACAATTACCCTATCTATTCTTCTAGTGATGATATATGAATACGAATTGGTAAATGTCTACACTGGGTCTGTACTAGCATGCATTCCAAATATGGGCAGATTGTTACTACTGCCACGCCCACAATTAACCAAAACTCATTACTAGGTTCCTATTAAAGGTTTCTCAACGAAATTTGACAGGAATTTTGCGGGTACTAACATTAAACACCACACAAAAAAGGGGCGTGTTAAAGATTTTTCTACAAAAGTCACAGGGATGTTGCGGGTACTAACATTAAACACCACACAAAAAATGAGCGTGTTATTTCTACAGCCACGCCCACTATGGACATATTATTATAACTTGCGACCTATACAATATTTTTGGACTAAATTTTATGTTGGTACGTATATGGACCGCACAAAGCCATATACAAGATTCGGGGTCGATCAGAGGAAGAATCCGCCTCCTTCCCATATAATAAACTTTGGGGACCCCACTTAAAGACATTTACCCTATCTATGCTTCTAGTGATGATATATGAAAACAAATTGGTAAATGTATACACTGGGTCTGTACTAGCATGCACTCCAAATATGGGTAGATTGTCACTACTGCCAAGCCCACAGTTAACCAAAAATCATTACTAGGTTCCTATTAAAGATTTCTTAACGAAATTTCACAGGAATGTTGCGGGTACTAACATTAAACACCACACAAAAAATGGGCGTGTTATTTCTACAGCCACGCCCACTATAGACATATTATTATAACTTGCGACCTATACAATATTTATCGAGAAAATATTATATTAGTACATACATGGACCCTACAAAGCCATATACAGAATTCGGGGTCGATCAGAGGAAGGATACGCCTCCTTCCCATATAATGAACTTTGGGGACTCCAATTAAAGACAATTACCCTATCTATGCTTCTAGTGATGATATATGAAACAAATTGGTAGATGTATACACTGATCTGCACTAGCATGCATTCCAAATATGGAAAGATTGTTACTACTGCCACGCCCACAATTAACCAAAAATTATTACTAGGTTCCTATTAAAGATTTCTCAACGAAATTTGACAAAAATTTTGCGGGTACTAACATTAAACACCACACAAAAAATGGGCGTGTGATTTCTACAGCCACGCCCACTATTGACATTCGTAATTTTATATTAGCACGAACAAGGACCCTACAAAGCCTTATACAAGATTCGGGGACGATCAGAGGAAGGATTCGCCTCCTCCCCATATAATTATCTTTGGGGACCCCACTTAAAGACAATTACCCTATCTATGCTTCTAGTGATGAGATATGAAAATCGAAATGGTAGATGTATACACTGGGTCTGTACTAGCAAGCATTCCAAATATGAGCAGATTATTACTACTGCCACGCCCACCATTAAATAAAAATTATTACTAGGTTCCTATTAAAGATTTCTCAACGAAATTTCACAGGAATGTTGTGGGTACTAATATTAAACACCACACAAAAAATGGGCGTGTTTTTTCTACAGCCACGCCCAGTATTGACATATTATTATAACTTGCGACCTATACAATATTTTTGGACAAAATTTTATGTTGGTACGTATATGGACCGCACCAAGCCATATACAAGAATACGCCTCCTTCCCATATAATGAACTTTGGGGACCCCACTTAAAGACATTTACCCTATCTATGCTTCTAGTGATGATATATGAAAACAAATTGGTAAATGTATACACTGGGTCTGTACTAGCATGGATTCCAAATATGGGCAGATTGTTACTACTGCCAAGCCCACAATTAACCAAAAATCATTACTAGGTTCCTATTAAAGATTTCTTATCGAAATTTCACAGGAATGTTGCGGGTACTAACATTAAACACCACACAAAAAATGGGCGTGTTATTTCTACAGCCAAGCCCACAATAGACATATTATTATAACTTGCGACCTATACAATATTTATGGACAAAATTTTATATTAGTACATACATGGACCCTACAAAGCCATATACAAGATTCGGGGTCGATCAGAGGAAGGATACGCCTCCTTCCTATATAATGAATTTTGGGGACCCTAATTAAAGACAATTACCTTATCTATGCTTCTAGTGATGATATATGAATACGAATTGGTAAATGTATACACTGGGTCTGTACTAGCATGCATTCCAAATATGGGCAGATTGTTACTACTGCCACGCCCACAATTAACCAAAACTCATTACTAGGTTCCTATTAAAGGTTTCTCAACGAAATTTGACAGGAACTTTGCGGGTACTAACATTAAACACCACACAAAAAATGAGCGTGTTATTTCTACAGCCACGCCCACTATGGACATATTATTATAACTTGCGACCTATACAATATTTTTGGACAAAATTTTATGTTGGTACGTATATGGACCGCACAAAGCCATATACAAGATTCGGGGTCGATCAGAGGAAGAATCCGCCTCCTTCCCATATAATGAACTTTGGGGACCCCACTTAAAGACATTTACCCTATCTATGCTTCTAGTGATGATATATGAAAACAAATTGGTAAATGTATACACTGGGTCTGTACTAGCATGGATTCCAAATATGGGCAGATTGTTACTACTGCCAAGTCCACAATTAACCAAAAATCATTACTAGGTTCCTATTAAAGATTTCTTAACGAAATTTCACAGGAATGTTGCGGGTACTAACATTAAACACCACACAAAAAATGGGCGTGTTATTTCTACAGCCAAGCCCACAATAGACATATTATTATAACTTGCGACCTATACAATATTTATGGACACAATTTTATATTAGTACATACATGGACCCTACAAAGCCATATACAAGATTCGGGGTCGATCAGAGGAAGGATACGCCTCCTTCCCATATAATGAATTTTGGGGACCCCAATTAAAGACAATTACCCTATCTATGCTTCTAGTGATGATATATGAAAACAAATTGGTAAATGTATACACTGATCTGTACTAGCATGAATTCCAAATATGGGAAGATTGTTAATACTGCCATGCCCACAATTAACCAAAAATTATTACTAGGTTCCTATTAAAGATTTCTCAACGAAAGTTGACAGAAATTTTGCGGGTACTAACATTAAACACCACACAAAAAATGGGCGTGTTATTTCTACAGCCACGCCTACTATTGACATATTATGTTAACTTGCGGCCTATACAATATTTTTGGACAAAATTTTATATTAGTTCGTATATGGACCCTACAAAGCCATATACAAGATTCGGGGTCGATCAGAGGAAGGATACGCCCCCCTACCATATAATGAATTTTTGGGACCTCACTTAAAGACAATTACCCTATCTATTCTTCTAGTGATGATATATGAATACGAATTGGTAAATGTCTACACTGGGTCTGTACTAGCATGCATTCCAAATATGGGCAGATTGTTACTACTGCCACGCCCACAATTAACCAAAACTCATTACTAGGTTCCTATTAAAGGTTTCTCAACGAAATTTGACAGGAATTTTGCGGGTACTAACATTAAACACCACACAAAAAATGGGCGTGTTAAAGATTTTTCTACAAAAGTCACAGGAATGTTGCGGGTACTAACATTAAACACCACACAAAAAATGGGCGTGTTATTTCTACAGCCACGCCCACTATAGACATATTATTATAACTTGCGACCTATACAATATTTATCGAGAAAATATTATATTAGTACATACATGGACCCTACAAAGCCATATACAGAATTCGGGGTCGATCAGAGGAAGGATACGCCTCCTTCCCATATAATGAACTTTGGGGACTCCAATTAAAGACAATTACCCTATCTATGCTTCTAGTGATGATATATGAAACAAATTGGTAGATGTATACACTGATCTGCACTAGCATGCATTCCAAATATGGAAAGATTGTTACTACTGCCACGCCCACAATTAACCAAAAATTATTACTAGGTTCCTATTAAAGATTTCTCAACGAAATTTGACAAAAATTTTGCGGGTACTAACATTAAACACCACACAAAAAATGGGCGTGTGATTTCTACAGCCACGCCCACTATTGACATTCGAAATTTTATATTAGCACGAACAAGGACCCTACAAAGCCTTATACAAGATTCGGGGACGATCAGAGGAAGGATTCGCCTCCTCCCCATATAATTATCTTTGGGGACCCCACTTAAAGACAATTACCCTATCTATGCTTCTAGTGATGAGATATGAAAATCGAAATGGTAGATGTATACACTGGGTCTGTACTAGCAAGCATTCCAAATATGAGCAGATTATTACTACTGCCACGCCCACCATTAAATAAAAATTATTACTAGGTTCCTATTAAAGATTTCTCAACGAAATTTCACAGGAATGTTGTGGGTACTAATATTAAACACCACACAAAAAATGGGCGTGTTATTCCTACAGCCAAGCCCACAATAGACATATTATTATAACTTGCGACCTATACAATATTTATGGACACAATTTTATATTAGTACATACATGGACCCTACAAAGCCATATACAAGATTCGGGGTCGATCAGAGGAAGGATACGCCTCCTTCCCATATAATGAATTTTGGGGACCCCAATTAAAGACAATTACCCTATCTATGCTTCTAGTGATGATATATGAAAACAAATTGGTAAATGTATACACTGATCTGTACTAACATGCATTCCAAATATGGGAAGATTGTTAATACTGCCATGCCCACAATTAACCAAAAATTATTACTAGGTTCCTATTAAAGATTTCTCAACGAAAGTTGACAGGAATTTTGCGGGTACTAACATTAAACACCACACAAAAAATGGGCGTGTTATTTCTACAGCCACGCCTACTATTGACATATTATGTTAACTTGCGGCCTATACAATATTTTTGGACAAAATTTTATATTAGTTCGTATATGGACCCTACAAAGCCATATACAAGATTCGGGGTCGATCAGAGGAAGGATACGCCCCCCTACCATATAATGAATTTTTGGGACCTCACTTAAAGACAATTACCCTATCTATTCTTCTAGTGATGATATATGAATACGAATTGGTAAATGTCTACACTGGGTCTGTACTAGCATGCATTCCAAATATGGGCAGATTATTACTACAGCCACGCCCACCATTAAATAAAAATTATTACTAGGTACCTATTAAAGATTTCTCAACGAAATTTCACAGGAATGTTGTGGGTACTAATATTAAACACCACACAAAAAATGGGCGTGTTTTTTCTACAGCCACGCCCAGTATTGACATATTATTATAACTTGCGACCTATACAATATTTTTGGACAAAATTTTATGTTGGTACGTATATGGACCGCACCAAGCCATATACAAGATTCGGGGTCGATCAGAGGAAGAATACGCCTCCTTCCCATATAATGAACTTTGGGGACTCCAATTAAAGACAATTACCCTATCTATGCTTCTAGTGATGATATATGAAACAAATTGGTAGATGTATACACTGATCTGCACTAGCATGCATTCCAAATATGGAAAGATTGTTACTACTGCCACGCCCACAATTAACCAAAAATTATTACTAGGTTCCTATTAAAGATTTCTCAACGAAATTTGACAAAAATTTTGCGGGTACTAACATTAAACACCACACAAAAAATGGGCGTGTGATTTCTACAGCCACGCCCACTATTGACATTCGAAATTTTATATTAGCACGAACAAGGACCCTACAAAGCCATATACAAGATTCGGGGACGATCAGAGGAAGGATTCGCCTCCTCCCCATATAATTATCTTTGGGGACCCCACTTAAAGACAATTACCCTATCTATGCTTCTAGTGATGAGATATGAAAATCGAAATGGTAGATGTATACACTGGGTCTGTACTAGCATGCACTCCAAATATGGGCAGATTGTTACTACTGCCAAGCCCACAGTTAACCAAAAATCATTACTAGGTTCCTATTAAAGATTTCTTAACGAAATTTCACAGGAATGTTGCGGGTACTAACATTAAACACCACACAAAAAATGAGCGTGTTATTTCTACAGCCACGTCCACTATAGACATATTTTTATAACTTGCGACCTATACAATATTTATCGACAAAGTTTTATATTAGTACATACATGGACCCTACAAAGCCATATACAAAATTCGGGGTCGATCAGAGGAAGGATACGCCTCCTTCCCATATAATGAACTTTGGGGACTCCAATTAAAGACAATTACCCTATCTATGCATCTAGTGATGATATATGAAACAAATTGGTAGATGTATACACTGATCTGTACTAGCATGCATTCCAAATATGGAAAGATTGTTACTACTGCCACGCCCACAATTAACCAAAAATTATTACTAGGTTCCTATTAAAGATTTCTCAATGAAATTTGAGAAAAATTTTGCGGGTACTAACATTAAACACCACACAAAAAATGGGCGTGTGATTTCTACAGCCACGCCCACTATTGACATACGAAATTTTATATTAGCACGTACATGGACCCTACAAAGCCATATACAAGATTCGGGGACGATCAGAGGAAGGATTCGCCTCCTCCCCATATAATTATCTTTGGGGACCCCACTTAAAGACAATTACCCTATCTATGCTTCTAGTGATGAGATATGAAAACGAAATGGTAGATGTATACACTGGGTCTGTACTAGCATGCATTCCAAATATGGGCAGATTATTACGACTGCCACGCCCACCATTAAATAAAAATTATTACTAGGTTCCTATTAAAGATCTCTCAACGAAATTTGACAGGAATGTTGCGGGTACTAACACTAAACACCACACAAAAAATGGGCGTGTTATTTCTACAGCCACGCCCACTATTGACATATTATTATAACTTGCGACCTATACAATATTTTTGGACAAAATTTTATATTAGTTCGTATATGGACCCTACAAAGCCATATACAAGATTCGGGGTCGATCAGAGGAAGGATACGCCTCCCTCCCATATAATGAATTTTTGGGACCTCACTTAAAGACAATTACCCTATCTATTCTTCTAGTGATGATATATGAATACGAATTGGTAAATGTCTACACTGGGTCTGTACTAGCATGCATTCCAAATATGGGCAGATTGTTGCTACTGCCACGCCCACAATTAACCAAAACTCATTACTAGGTTCCTATTAAAGGTTTCTCAACGAAATTTGACAGGAATTTTGCGGGTACTAACATTAAACACCACACAAAAATGGGCGTGTTAAAGATTTTTCAACAAAAGTCACAGGGATGTTGCGGGTACTAACATTAAACACCACACAAAAAATGGGCGTGTTATTTCTACAGCCACGCCCACTATAGACATATTATTATAACTTGCGACCTATACAATATTTATCGACAAAATTTTATATTAGTACATACATGGACCCTACAAAGCCATATACAAAATTCGGGGTCGATCAGAGGAAGGATACGCCTCCTTCCCATATAATGAACTTTGGGGACTCCAATTAAAGACAATTACCCTATCTATGCTTCTAGTGATGATATATGAAACAAATTGGTAGATGTATACACTGATCTGCACTAGCATGCATTCCAAATATGGAAAGATTGTTACTACTGCCACGCCCACAATTAACCAAACATTATTACTAGGTTCCTATTAAAGATTTCTCAACGAAATTTGACAGGAATTTTGCGGGTACTAACATTAAACACCACACAAAAAATGGGCGTGTGATTTCTACAGCCACGCCCACTATTGACATACGAAATTTTATATTAGCACGTACAAGGACCCTACAAAGCCATATACAAGATTCGGGGACGATCAGAGGAAGGATTCGCCTCCTCCCCATATAATTATCTTTGGGGACCCCACTTATAGACAATTACACTATCTATGCTTCTAGTGATGAGATATGAAAATCGAAATGGTAGATGTATACACTGGGTCTGTACTAGCAAGCATTCCAAATATGAGCAGATTATTACTACTGCCACGCCCACCATTAAATAAAAATTATTACTAGGTTCCTATTAAAGAATTCTCAACGAAATTTCACAGGAATGTTGCGGGTACTAATATTAAACACCACACAAAAAATGGGCGTGTTTTTTCTACAGCCACGCCCAGTATTGACATATTAATATAACTTGCGACCTATACAATATTTTTGGACAAAATTTTATGTTGGTACGTATATGGACAGCACAAAGCCATATACAAGATTCGGGGTCGATCAGAGGAAGGATACGCCTCCTTCCCATATAATGAGTTTTGGGGACCTCACTTAAAGACAATTACCCTATCTATGCTTCCAGTGATGATATATGAAAACAAATTGGTAGATGTATACACTGGGTCTGTACTAGCATGCATTCCAAATATGGGCAGATTGTAACTACTGCCACGCCCACAATTAACCAAAAATCATTACTAGGTTCCTATTAAAGATCTCTCAACGAAATTTGACAGGAATGTTGCGGGTACTAACACTAAACACCACACAAAAAATGGGCGTGTTATTTCTACAGCCACGCCCACTATTGACATATTATTATAACTTGCGACCTATACAATATTTTTGGACAAAATTTTATATTAGTTCGTATATGGACCCTACAAAGCCATATACAAGATTCGGAGTCGATCAGAGGAAGGCTACGCCTCCCTCCCATATAATGAACTTTGGGGACCTCACTTAAGGACAATTACCCTATTTATGCTTCTAGTGATGATATATGAATACGAATTGGTAAATGTCTACACTGTGTCTGTACTAGGATTCAATCCAAATATGGGCAGATTATTACTGCTGCCACGCCCACAATTAACCAAAAATTATTACTAGGTTCCTATTAAAGATTTCTCAACGAAATTTGACAGGAATTTTGCGGGTACTAACATTAAACACCACACAAAAAATGGGCGTGTTATTTCTACAGCCACGCCCACTATTGACATATTATTATAACTTGCGGCCTATGCAATATTTTTGGACAAAATTATATATTAGTTCGTATATGGACCCTACAAAGCCATATACAAGATTCGGGGTAGATCAGAGGAAGGATACGCCTCCCTCCCATATAATGAACTTTGGGGACCTCACTTAAGGACAATTACCCTATCTATGCTTCTAGTGATGATATATGAAAACAAATTGGTAGATGTATACACTTGGTCTGTACTAGCATGCATTCCAAATATGGGCAGATTGTTACTACTGCCACGCCCACAATTAACCAAAATTCATTACTAGGTTCCTATTAAAGATTTTTCAACAAAAATCACAGGGATGGTGCGGGTACTAACATTAAACACCACACACAAAATGGGCGTGTTATTTCTACTGCCACGCCCACTATGGACATATTAATATAACTTGTGACCTATACAATATTTTTGGACAAAATTTTATGTTGGTACGTATATGGACAGCACAAAGCCATATACAAGATTCGGGGTCGATCAGAGGAAGAATACGCCTCCTTCCCATATAATAAACTTTGGGGACCCCACTTAAAGACAATTACCCTATCTATGCTTCTAGTGATGATATATGAAAACAAATTGGTAGATGTATACATTGGGTCTGTACAAGCATGCATTCCAAATATGGGCAGATTGTTACTACTGCCACGCCCACAATTACCCAAAAATCATTACTAGGTTCCTATTAAAGATCTCTCAACGAAATTTGACAGGAATATTGCGGGTACTAACATTAAGCACCACACAAAAAATGGGCGTGTTATATCTACAGCCACGCCCACTATTGACATATTATTATAACTTGCGGCCTATACAATATTTTTCGACAAAATTATATATTAGTTCGTATATGGACCCTACAAAGCCATATACAAGATTCGGGGTAGATCAGAGGAAGGATACGCCTCCCTCCCATATAATGAACTTTGGGGACCTCACTTAAGGACAATTACCCTATCTATGCTTCTAGTGATGATATATGAAAACAAATTGGTAGATGTATACACTTGGTCTGTACTAGCATGCATTCCAAATATGGGCAGATTGTTACTACTGCCACGCCCACAATTAACCAAAAATCATTACTAGGTTCCTATTAAAGATTTTTCAACAAAAATCACAGGAATGTTGCGGGTACTAACATTAAACACCACACACAAAATGGGCGTGTTATTTCTACAGCCACGCCCACTATTGACATATTATTATAATTTGCGATCTATACAATATTTTTGGATGAAATTGTATATTAGTACGTACGAGTATATGGACCCTACAAAGCCATATGCAAGATTCGGGGTCGATCAGAGGAAGGATACGCCTCCTTCCCATATAATGAGCTTTGGGGACCTCACTTAAAGAAAATTACCCTATCTATGCTTTCAGTGATGATATATGAAAACAAATTGGTAGATGTATACACTGGCTCTGTACTAGCATGAATTCCAAATATGGGCAGATCATTACTACTGCCACGCCCACAATTAAACAAAAATTATTACTAGGTTCCTATTCAAGATTTCTCAACGAAAAATTTGACAGGAATGTTGCGGGTACTAACTTTAAACACCACACAAAAAATGAGCGTGTTATTTCTACAGCCACGCCCACTATGGACATATTATTATAACTTGCGACCTATACAATATTTTTGGACTAAATTTTATGTTGGTACGTATATGAACACACAAAGCCATATACAAGATTCGAGGTCGATCAGAGGAAGAATACGCCTCCTTCCCATATAATGAACTTTGGGGAACCCAACTAACGACAATTACCATATCTATGCTTCTAGTGATGATATATGAAAACAAATTGGTAGATGTACACACAGGGTCTGTACTAGCATGCATTCCAAATATGGGCAGATTTTTACTACTGCCACGCCCATAATTAACCAAAAAACATTACGAGGTTCCTATTAAAGATTTCTCAACGAAATTTGACAGGAATTTTGCGGGTACTAACATTAAACACCACACAAAAAATGGGCGTGTTATTTTTTACAGCCACGCCCACTATTGACATATTATTATAACTTGCGACCTATACAATATTTTTGGACAAAATTTTATATTAGTTCGTATATGGACCCTACAAAGCCATATACAAGATTCGGAGTCGATCAGAGGAAGGATATGCCTCCCTCCCATATAATGAACTTTGGGGACCTCACTTAAGGACAATTACCCTATCTATGCTTCTAGTGATGATATATGAATACGAATTGGTAGATGTCTACACTGTGTCTGTACTAGGATGCAGTCCAAATATGGGCAGATTATTACTGCTGCGACGCCCACAATTAACCAAAAATTATTACTAGGTTCCTTTTAAAGATTTCTCAATGAAATTTGACAGGAATTTTGCGGGTACTAACATTAAACACCACACAAAAAATGGGCGTGTTATTTCTACAGCCACGCCCACTATTGACATATTATTATAACTTGCGGCCTATACAATATTTTTGGACAAAATTTTATATTAGTTCGTATATGGACCCTACAAAGCCATATACAAGATTCGGGGTAGATCAGAGGAAGGATACGCCTCCCTCCCATATAATGAACTTTGGGGACCTCACTTAAGGACAATTACCCTATCTATGCTTCTAGTGATGATATATGAACACGAATTGGTAAATGTCTACACTGGGTCTGTACTAGCATGAATTCCAACTATGGGCAGATTGTTACTACTGCCACGCCCACAATTAACCAAAAATCATTGCTAGGTTCCTATTAAAGATTTTTCAACAAAAATCACAGGGATGTTGCGGGTACTAACATTAAACACCACACACAAAATGGGCGTGTTATTTCTACAGCCAAGCCCACTATGGACACATTATTATAACTTGCGACCTATACAATATTTTTGGACAAATTGTGCTGGCACGTATATGGACAGCGCAAAGCCATATACAAGATTCGGGGTCGATCAGAGGAAGAATACGCCTCCTTCCCATATAATGAACTTTGGGGACCCCACTTAAAGACAATTACCCTATCTATGCTTCTAGTGATGATATATGAAAACAAAGTGGTAGATGTATACATTGGGTCTGTACTAGCATGCATTCCAAATACGGGCAGATTGTTACTACTGCCACGCCCACAATTGATACTCACTACAAGAAACGCGATACATCAACATAATACACGACAGAAAAACAACTTCAACATCCCAAAAGCAAGAACAACACAGCAAGTCAACAGCCTGAAACATAGCGCAATAAAACAATTCAACAACTTACCAGAAGAAATAAAAAATGCAGGAAACATCAATATCTTTAAGCAAAAACTTAAAAACTACGTTATGAATTTAAGATGAACAACTCAATGATTTAATCAATATGAAGTGATATCTCGCAATTTTATAGCTAAGAAAATTATTTACTAGTTTTAAATTATTTTTAATATTTTCTTACATCCTCTTATACACGGGTATTAATCCGTCTGAGGATTCCAGTAACTTCAATTATATTTATTTTTATTTATAGTTTTGCTTATAGAACTCCTTGTATCCTATGTAAACTAAATATAAAAATATAATTGATTGGAAAAAAAAAATAAAAAAAATAAAAATAAAAAATTTACCAAAAATCATTACAAGGTTCCTATTAAAGATTTTTCAACAATAATCACAAGAATGTTGCGGGTACTAACATTAAACACCACACAAAAAATTGGCGTGTTAATTCTACAGCCACGCCCACTATTGACATATTATTATACCTTACGACCTATATAATATTTTTGGACGAAATTTTATATTGGTACGTATATGGACCCTACAAAGCCATATACAATATTCGGGGTAGATCAGAGGAAGGATACGCCTCCCTCCCATATAATGAACTTTGGGGACCTCACTTAAAGACAATTACCCTATCTATGCTTCTAGTGATGATATATGAAAACAAATTGGTAGATGTATACACTAGGACTGTACTAGCATGCATTCCAAATATGCGCAGATTATTTCTACTGCCACGCCCACAATTAACCGAAAATTATTACTAGGCTCCTATTAACGATATTTCAACAAAAATCACAGGAATGTTGCGGGTACTAACATTAAACACCACACAAAAAATGGGCGTGTTATTTCTACAGCCACGCCCACTATTGACATATTATTATAATTTGCGATCTATACAATATTTTTGGACGAAATTTTATATTAGTATGTATATGGACCCTACAAAGCCAAATACAAGATTCGGGGTCGATCAGACGAAGGATACGCCTACTTCCCATATAATGAGCTTTGGGGAGCTCACTTAAAGACAATTACCCTATCTATGCTTCTAGCGATGATATATAAAAACAAATTAGTAGATGTATACACTGGCTTTGTACTAGCATACATTCCAAATATGGGCAGATTGTTACTACTGCCACGCCAACAATTAACCAAAAATCATTACTAGGTTCCTATTAAAGATTTCTCAACGAAATTTGACAGGAATGTTGCGGGTACTAACATTAAACACCACACAAAAAATGAGCGTGTTATTTCTACAGCCACGCCCACTATTGACATATTATTATAATTTGCGATCTATACAATATTTTTGGACGAAATTTTATATTAGTATGTATATGGACCCTACAAAACCAAATACAAGATTCGGGGTCGATCAGATGAAGGATACGCCTCCTTCCCATATAATGAGCTTTGGGGACCTCACTTAAACACAATTACCCTATCTATGCTTCTAGCGATGATATATGAAAACAAATTGGTAGATGTATACAATGGGTCTGTACTAGCATGCATTCCAAATATGGGCAGATTGTTACTACTGCCACGCCCACAATTAACCAAAAATCATTACTAGGTTCCTATTAAAGATTTTTCAACAAAAATCACAGGAATGTTGCGGGTACTAACATTAAACACCACACAAAAAATGGGCGTATTATTTCTACAGCCACGCCCACTATTGACATATTATTATAACTTGTGACCTAGACAATATTTTTTGGACTAAATTTTGTGTTTGTATGTATATGGACCGCACACAGCCATATACAAGATTCCGGGTCGATCAGAGGAAGAATACGCCTCCTTCCCATATAATGAACTTTGGGGACCTCACTTAAAGACAATTACCCTATCTATGCTTCTAGTGATGATAGATGAAAACAAATTGGTAGATGTATACAATGGGTCTGTACTAGCATGCATTCCTAATATGGGCAGATTGTTACTACTGCCACGCCCACAATTAACCAAAAATCATTACTAGGTTCCTATTAAACGAAATTTGACAGGAATTTTGCGGGTACTAACATTAAACACCACACAAAAAATGAGTGTATGTATATGGACCCTACAAAGCCAAATACAAGATTCGGGGTCGATCAGACGAAGGATACGCCTACTTCCCATATAATGAGCTTTGGGGAGCTCACTTAAAGACAATTACCCTATCTATGCTTCTAGCGATGATATATAAAAACAAATTAGTAGATGTATACACTGGCTTTGTACTAGCATACATTCCAAATATGGGCAGATTGTTACTACTGCCACGCCAACAATTAACCAAAAATCATACCTAGGTTCCTATTAAAGATTTTTCAACAAAAATCACAGGAATGTTGCGGGTACTAACATTAAACACCACACAAAAAATGGGCGTATTATTTCTACAGCCACGCCCACTATTGACATATTATTATAACTTGTGACCTAGACAATATTTTTTGGACTAAATTTTGCGTTAGTATGTATATGGACCGCACAAAGCCATATACAAGATTCCGGGTCGATCAGAGGAAGAATACGCCTCCTTCCCATATAATGACCTTTGGGGACCTCACTTAAAGACAATTACCCTATCTATGCTTCTAGTGATGATAGATGAAAACAAATTGGTAGATGTATACAATGGGTCTGTACTAGCATGCATTCCAAATATGGGCAAATTGTTACTACTGCCACGCCCACAATTAACCAAAAATCATTACTAGGTTCCTATTAAAGATTTCTCAACGAAATTTGACAGGAATGTTGCGGGTACTAACATTAAACACCACACAAAAAATGAGCGTGTTATTTCTACAGCCACGCCCACTATTGACATATTATTATAATTTGCGATCTATACAATATTTTTGGACGAAATTTTATATTAGTATGTATATGGACCCTACAAAACCAAATACAAGATTCGGGGTCGATCAGATGAAGGATACGCCTCCTTCCCATATAATGAGCTTTGGGGACCTCACTTAAAGACAATTACCCTATCTATGCTTCTAGTGATGATATATGAAAAAAATTGGTAGATGTATACAATGGGTCTGTACTAGCATGCATTCCAAATATGGGCAGATTGTTACTACTGCCACGCCCACAATTAACCAAAAATCATTACTAGGTTCCTATTAAAGATTTTTCAACAAAAATCACAGGAATGTTGCGGGTACTAACATTAACCACCACACAAAAAATGGGCGTATTATTTCTACAGCCACGCCCACTATTGACATATTATTATAACTTGTGACCTAGACAATCTTTTTTGGACTAAATTTTGTGTTAGTATGTATATGGACCGCACACAGCCATATACAAGATTCCGGGTCGATCAGAGGAAGAATACGCCTCCTTCCCATATAATGAACTTTGGGGACCTCACTTAAAGACAATTACCCTATCTATGCTTCTAGTGATGATAGATGAAAACAAATTGGTAGATGTATACAATGGGTCTGTACTAGCATGCATTCCTAATATGGGCAGATTGTTACTACTGCCACGCCCACAATTAACCAAAAATCATTACTAGGTTCCTATTAAACGAAATTTGACAGGAATTTTGCGGGTACTAACATTAAACACCACACAAAAAATGAGCGTGTTATTTCTACAGCCACGCCCACTATTGACATATTATTATAATTTGCGATCTATACAATATTTTTGGACGAAATTTTATATTAGTATGGACCCTACAAAGCCAAATACAAGATTCGGGGTCGATCAGATGAAGGATACGCCTCCTTCCCATATAATGAGCTTTGGGGTCCTCACTTAAAGACAATTACCCTATCTATGCTTCTAGCGATGATATATGAAAACAAATTGGTAGATGTATACACTGGCTTTGTACTAGCATGCATTCCAAATATGGGCAGATTGTTACTACTGCCACGCCAACAATTAACCAAAAATCATTACTAGGTTCCTATTAAAGATTTTTCAACAAAAATCACAGGAATGTTGCGGGTACTAACATTAAATACCACACAAAAAATGGGCGAGTTATTTCTACAGCCACGCCCACTATTGACATATTATTATAATTTGCCATCTATACAATATTTTTGGACGAAATTTTATATTAGTACGTATGAGTATATGGACCCTACAAAGCCATATACAAGATTCGGGGTCGACCAGAGGAAGAATAGTCTTCATATTCACAGAATTGACGACTATCGACTTACTCACATTTACAGAATGAATACGGTAAAAAAGGTGACATCTATGTCTACTGACGAATCTTCACAAGAAAGTGTCAACTTTATAGAATGTATCCTAGCAGGTTACTGTGATCAGGCTTAATTAGCCTGCCACTATCAAAAGCAATGTACTACGACACTACTGAAATGTAATAAAAAACAGAGAGAGAGAGACCTAGCGGAACAAAATAGGGGTAATAGTGAGACACAGTTGATTATAGTGTGGTGGAATGAGACAGTACATGGACAGAATTACCCAAAAATCATTACTAGGTTCCTATTAAAGATTTCTCAACGAAATTTCACAGAAATGTTGCGGGTACTAACATTAAACACCACACAAAAAATGGGCGTGTTATTTCTACAGCCACGCCCACAATTTACCAAAAATGATTACTAGGTTCCTATTCAAGATTTTTCAACAAAAATCACAGGAATGTTGCGGGTACTAACATTAAACACCACACCAAAAATAAACGTAATTTTTCTACAGCCACGCCCACTATTGACATATTATTATAACTTCCGACCTATACAATATTTATGGACGAAATTTTATATTAGTACGTACATGGACCATACAAAGCCATATACAAGATTCGAGGTCGATCAGAGGAAGGATACGCCTCCTTCCCATATAATGAACTTTGGGGACCCCAACTAACGACAATTACCATATCTATGCTTCTAGTGATGATATATGAAAACAAATTGGTAGATGTATACACTGAGTCTGTACTAGCATGCATTCCAAATATGGGCAGATTATTACTTCTGCCACGCCCACAATTAACCAAAAATTATTTCTAGGTTCCTATTAAAGATCTCTCAACGAAATTTTACAGGAATGTTGCGGGTACTAACATTAAACACCACACAAAAAATGGGCGTGTTATTTCTACAGCCACGCCCACTATTGACATATTATTATAACTTGCGACCTATACAATATTTTTGGACAAAATTCATGTTGGTACGTATACGGACCGCACAAAGCCATATACAAGATTCGGGGTCGATCAGAGGAAGAATACGCCTACTTCCCATATAATGGACTTTGGGGACCCCACTTAAAGACAATTACCCTATCTACGCTTCTAGTGATGATATATGAAAACAAATTGGTAGATGTATATATTGGGTCTGTATTAGCATGCATTCCAAATATGGGCAGATTATTTCTACTGCCACGCCCACAATTAACCGAAAATTATTACTAGGCTCCTATTAACGATTTTTCAACAAAAATCACAGGAATGTTGCGGGTACTAACATTAAACACCACATAAAAAATGGGCGTGTTATTTCTGCAGCCACGCCCACTATTCACATATTATTATAATTTGCGATCTATACAATATTTTTGGACGAAATTTTATCTTAGTATGTATATGGACCCTACAAAGCCAAATACAAGATTCGGGGTCGATCAGACGAAGGATACGCCTCCTTCCCATATAATGAGCTTTGGGGACCTCACTTAAAGACAATTACCCTATCTATGCTTCTAGCGATGATATATGAAAACAAATTGGTAGATGTATACAATGGGTCTGTACTAGCATGCATTCCAAATATGGGCAGATTGTTACTACTTCCACGCCCACAATTAACCAAAAATCATTACTGGGTTCCTATTAAAGATTTTTCAACAAAAATCACAGGAATGTTGCGGGTACTAACATTAAACACCACACAAAAAATGGGCGTATTATTTACAGCCACGCCCACTATTGACATATTATTATAACTTGTGACCTAGACAATATTTTTTGGACTAAATTTTGTGTTAGTATGTATATGGACCGCACACAGCCATATACAAGATTCCGGGTCGATCAGAGGAAGAATACGCCTCCTTCCCATATAATGAGCTTTGGGGACCTCACTTAAAGAAAATTACCCTATCTAACTAGCATTAAACACCACACAAAAAATGGGCGTGTTATTTCTACAGCCACGCCCACTATTCACATATTATTATAATTTGCCATCTATACAATATTTTTGGACGAAATTTTATATTAGTACGTATGAGTATATGGACCCTACAAAGCCATATACAAGATTCGGTGTCGATCAGAGGAAGGATACGCCTCCTTCCCATATAATGAGCTTTGGGGACCTCACTTAAAGAAAATTACCCTATCTAACTAGCATTAAACACCACACAAAAAATGGGCGTGTTATTTCTACAGCCACGCCCACTATTGACATATTATTATAACTTGCGACCTATACAATATTTTTGGATAAAATTTTATGTTGGTACGTATATGGACCGCACAAAGCCATATACAAGATTCGGGGTCGATCAGAGGAAGAATAGGCCTCCTTCCCATATAATGGACTTTGGGGACCCCACTTAAAGACAATTACCCTATCTACGCTTCTAGTGATGATATATGAAAACAAATTGGTAGATGTATACATTGGGTCTGTACTAGCATGCATTCCAAATATGGGCAGATTGTTACTACTGCCTCTGCCTCTGATGGAGACAAGTGGCGTGTCCGAAATAGCTATAAGATCTGCCAAAAAACCTTTCAATGATTCTTCTTCTTCTTCTGAAAGATTATTATGGTGGCATAGCCACACATACGCAATTGCACCTACTGTTGTAACTTGTCTTGTCAATAAATTCATTACAAAAATAATCTTCATATTCACAGAATTGACGACTATTGACTTACTCACATTTACAGAATGAATACGGTAAAAAATGTGACATCTATGTCTACTGACGAATCTTCACAAGAAATTGTAAACTTTATAGAATGTATCCTAGCAGGTTAGTGTGCCCAGGCTTAGTTAGATTGCCACTAACAAATCAATGTACTATGACACCACTGAAATGTAATAAAAAACAGAGAGAGACACCTAACGGAACAAAAGAGGGGTAATAATGAGACAGAGTAGATTAGAGTGTGATGGAATGGGACAGTACATGGACAGAATTTGATCAGTCAGTTCAGCACCTGCAGTTAGCGTAGTTGTCTGGATGGGCAGATTACAAGAGCTGTAGGCCCAGATTCGATTCCTGGGAGGGTTCATAATTGGTGTGCTGTTAATTTCTGAGACATAATAAAAAATGCTTGGGGAAAAATTGCCTTTCATTGAAAGATCTCTGATGAGGACAAGTGACGTGTCCGAAATAGCTACCAGATCTGCCAAAAAATGTTTCAATAATTCTTCTTCTTCTTCTGAAAAATTATTACGGTGGCATATCCACGCATACGCAATTGCAACTACTGTTGTAACTTGTCTTGTCAATAAATTAATTACAAAAATAATCTTCATATTCACAGAATTGACGACTATCGACTTACTCACATTTACAGAATGAATACGGTAAAAAAGGTGACATCTATGTCTACTGACGAATCTTCACAAGAAATTGTAAACTTTATAGAATGTATCCTAGCAGGTTAGTGTGATCAGGCTTAATTAGCCTGCCACTATCAAAAGCAATGTACTACGACACTACTGAAATGTAATAAAAAACAGAGAGAGAGACCTAGCGGAACAAAAGAGGGGTAATAGTGAGACACAGTTGATTAGAGTGTGGTGGAATGAGACAGTACATGGACAGAATTACCCAAAAATCATTACTAGGTTCCTATTAAAGATTTCTCAACGAAATTTCACAGAAATGTTGCGGGTACTAACATTAAACACCACACAAAAAATGGGTGTGTTATTTCTACAGCCACGCCCACTATGGACATATTATTATAACTTGCGACCTATACAATATTTTTGGACGAAATTTTATATTAGTACGTATATGGACCCTACAAAGCCATATACAAGTATCGGGATCGATCAAAGGAAGGATACGCCTCCCTCCCATATAATGAACTTTGGGGACCTCACTTAAAGACAATTACCCTATCTCTGCTTCTAGTGATGATATATGAAAACAAATTGGTAGAGGTATACACTGGGTCTGTACTAGCCGGCATTCCAAATATGCGCAGATTATTTCTACTGCCACGTCCACAATTAACCGAAAATTATTACTAGGCTCCTATTAACGATTTTTTAAAAAAAATCACAGGAATGTTGCGGGTACTAACATTAAACACCACATAAAAAATGGGCGTGTTATTTCTACAGCCACGCCCACTATTGACATATTATTATAATTTGTGATCTATACAATATTTTTGGACGAAATTTTATATTAGTATGTACGAGTATATGGACCCTACAAAGCCATATACAAGATTCGGGGTCGATCAGAGGAAGGATACGCCTCCTTCCCATATAATGACCTTTGGGGACCTCACTTAAAGACAATTACCCTATCTATGCTTCTAGTGATGATATATGAAAACAAATTGGTAGATGTATACACAGGGTCTGTACTAGCATGCATTCCAAATATGGGCAGATTGTTACTACTGCCACGCCCATAATTAACCAAAAATCATTACTAGGTTCCTATTAAAGATTTTTCAACGAAATTTCACACGAATGTTGCGGGTACTAACATTAAACACCACACAAAAAATGGGCGTGTTATTTCTACAGCCACGCCCACTATTGACATATTATTATAACTTGGGGCCTATACAATATTTTTGGACAAAATTTTATATTAGTTCGTATATGGACCCTACAAAGCCATATACATGATTCGGGGTAGATCAGAGGAAGGATACGCCTCCCTCCCATATAATGAACTTTGGGGACATCACTTAAAGACAATTACCCTATCTATGCTTCTAGTGATGATATATGAAAACGAATTGGAAAATGTCTACACTGGGTCTGTACTAGGATGCATTCCAAAAATGGGCAGAATATTACTACTGCCACGCCCACAATTAACCAAAAATCATTACTAGGTTAATATTAAAGATTTCTCTACGAAATTTCACAGGAATATTGCGGGTACTAACATTAAACACCACACCAAAAATAAACGTAATTTTTCTACAGCCACGCCCACTATTGACATATTATTATAACTTGCGACCTATACAATATTTATGGACGAAATTTTATATTGGTACGTATATGGACCCTACAAAGCCATATACAATATTCGGGGTCAATCAGAGGAAGGATACGCCTCCCTCCCATATAATGAACTTTGGGGACCTCACTTAAAGACAATTACCCTATCTATGCTTCTAGAGATGATATATGAAAACAAATTGGTAGATGTATACACTGGGTCTGTACTAGCCGGCATTCCAAATATGCGCAGATTATTTCTACTGCCACGCCCACAATGAACCGAAAATTATTACTAGGTTCCCATTAAAGATTTTTCAACAAAAATCACAGGAATGTTGCGGGTACTAACATTAAATACCACACAAAAAATGGGCGAGTTATTTCTACAGCCACGCCCACTATTGACATATTATTATAACTTGCGGCCTATACAATATTTTTGGACAAAATTTTATATTAGTTCGTATATGGACCCTACAAAGCCATATACAAGATTCGGGGTAGATCAGAGGAAGGATACGCCTCCCTCCCATATAATGAACTTTGGGGACATCACTTAAAAACAATTACCCTATCTATGCTTCTAGTGATGATATATGAAAACGAATTGGAAAATGTCTACACTGGGTCTGTACTAGGATGCATTCCAAAAATGGGCAGAATATTACTACTGCCACGCCCACAATTAACCAAAAATCATTACTAGGTTAATATTAAAGATTTCTCAACGAAATTTCACAGGAATATTGCGGGTACTAACATTAAACACCACACCAAAAATAAACGTAATTTTTCTACAGCCACGCCCACTATGGACATATTATTATAACATGCGGCCTATACAATATTTTTGGACAAAATTTTATATTAGTTCGTATATGGACCCTACAAAGCCATATACAAGATTCGGGGTAGATCAGAGGAAGGATACGCCTCCCTCCCATATAATGAGCTTTGGGGACCTCACTTAAAGAAAATTACCCTATCTATGCTTTCAGTGATGATATATGAAAACAAATTGGTAGATGTATACACTGGCTCTGTACTAGCATGAATTCCAAATATATGCAGATCATTACTACTGCCACGCCCACAATTAAAAAAAATTATTACTAGGTTCCTATTAAAGGTTTCTCAACGAAATTTGACAGGAATGTTGCGGGTACTAACATTAAACACCACACAAAAAATGAGCGTGTTATTTCTACAGCCACGCCCACTATGGACATATTATTATAACTTGCGACTTATACAATATGTTGGTACGTATATGGACCGCACAAAGCCATATACAAGATTCGGGGTCGATCAGAGGAAGAATACGCCTCCTTCCCATATAATGAACTTTGGGGACCCACTTAAAGACAATTACCCTACCTATGCTTCTAGTGATGATATATGAAAACAAATTGGTAGACACAGGGTCTGTACTAGCATGGATTCCAAATATGGGCAGATTGTTACTACTGCCACGCCCATAATTAACCAAAAGTCATTACTAGGTTCCTATTAAAGATTTTTCAACAAAAATCACAGGAAAGTTGCGGGTACTAACATTAAACACCACACAAAAAATGGGCTTGTTAATTCTACAGCCACGCCCACTATTGACATATTATTATAACTTGCGGCCTATACAATATTTTTGGACAAAATTTTATATAAGTTCGTATATGGACCCTACAAAGCCATATACAAGATTCGGGGTAGATCAGAGGAAGGATACGCCTCCCTCCCATATAATGAACTTTGGTCACCTCACTTAAGGACAATTACCCTATCTATGCTTCTAGTGATGATATATGAATACGAATTGGTAAATGTCTACACTGGGTCTGTACTAGGATGCAATCCAAATATGGGCAGATTATTACTACTGCCACGCCCACAATTAACCAAAAATTATTACTAAGTTCCTATTAAAGATTTCTCAACGAAATTTGACAGGAATTTTGCGGGTACTAACATTAAACACCACACAAAAAATGGGCGTGTTATTTCTACAGCCACGCCCACTATTGACATATTATTATAACTTGCGGCCTATACAATATTTTTGGACAAAATTTTATATTAGTTCGTATATGGACCGCACAAAGCCATATACAAGATTCGGGGTCGATCAGAGGAAGAATACGCCTCCTTCCCATATAATGAACTTTGGGGACCCCACTTAAAGACAATTACCCTATCTATGCTTCTAGTGATGATATATGAAAACTAATTGGTAGATGTATGCATTGGGTCTGTACTAGCATGCATTCCAAATACGGGCAGATTGTTACTACTGCCACGCCCACAATTAACCAAAAATCATTACTAGGTTCCTATTAAAGATTTTTCAACAAAAATCACAGGAAAGTTGCGGGTACTAACATTAAACATCACACAAAAAATGGGCGTGTTAATTCTACAGCCACGCCCACTATTGACATATTATTATACCTTACGACCTATATAATATTTTTGGACGAAATTTTATATTGGTATGTATATGGACCCTACAAAGCCATATACAAGATTCGGGGTCGATCAGACGAAGCATACGCCTCCTTCCCATATAATGAGCTTTGGGGACCTCACTTAAAGACAATTACCCTATCTATGCTTCTAGCGATGATATATGAAAACAAATTGGTTGATGTATACACTGGCTTTGTACTAGCATGCATTCCAAATATGGACAGATTGTTACTACTGCCACGCCCACAATTAACCAAAAACCATTACTAGGTTCCTATTAAAGATTTTTCAACAAAAATCACAGGAATGTTGCGGGTACTAACATTAAACACCACACAAAAAATGGGCGTGTTATTTCTACAGCCACGCCCACTATTGACATATTATTATAACTTGCGACCTATACAATATTTTTGGACGAAATTTTATACTAGTATGTATATTGACCCTACAAAGCCAAATACTAGATTCGGGGTCGATCAGACGAAGGATACGCCTACTTCCCATATAATGAGCTTTGGGGAGCTCACTTAAAGACAATTACCCTATCTATGCTTCTAGTGATGATATATGAAAACAAATTGGTAGATATATACACTGGCTCTGTACTAGCATGCATTCCAAATATGGGCAGATTGTTACTACTGCCACGCCCACAATTAACCAAAAATCATTACTCGGTTCCTATTAAAGATTTTTCAACAAAAATCACAGGAATGGTGCGGGTACTAACATTAAACACCACACAAAAAATGGCCGTACTATTTCCACAGCCACGCCCACTATTGACATATTATTATAACTTGCGACCTAGACAATATTTTTGGACTGAATTTTATGTTACTATGTATATGGACCGCACAAAGCCATATAAAGGGTGTCCCAACAAGAACGCAATTTTTAAATCTGACAACATTCGAAGTGTCATTGTTTGACATTTGAACAATTGTTATTGTTTGCTAGTAGAAGGTACGAGGTTTGTAAAAATATACCATGGACAGCGAAGGGAGTTCGTTAATTGGGTATTGGAGAGACAACATGAAAATGCTGATTTTGCCGCAAAAATCATCTTCAGTGACGAGGCCCATTTCCATCTTGATGGCTTCGTCAATAGGCAGAATTGTCGCATTTGGGGTGAGGAAAATCCTCGAGTGATTCACGAGAAGCAAATGCATCCTCAACGTGTCACTGTGTGGTGTGGTTTTTGGGCTGGAGGAATCATTGGACCTTTTTTTATGAAAATGAGGCAGGTCAAGCGCAAACAATCAATGCTGTTCGGTATCGTGAAATGATAACCAGTTTTATCTTGCCTCGAATTGAAGAAATGAATGTGGAGAGCATGTGGTTCCAACAAGACGGCGCCACATGTCATACAGCCGGAGAAACAATTCAATTGCTGCATCAGTCAATTTAAAAATTGCGCTCTTGTTGGGACACCCTTTACAAGATTCCGGGTCGATCAGAGGAAGAATACGCCTCCATCCCATATAATGAACTTTGGGGACCTCACTTAAAGACAATTACCCTATCTATGCTTCTAGTGATGATAGATGAAAACAAATTGGTAGATGTATACAATGGGTCTGTACTAGCATGCATTCCAAATATGGGCAGATTGTTACTACTGCCACGCCCACAATTAACCAAAAATCATTACTAGGTTCCTATTAAAGATTTCCCAACAAAATTTCACAGGAATGTTGCGGGTACTAACATTAAACACCACACAAAAAATGGGCGTGTTATTTCTACAGCCACGCCCACTATTGACATATTATTATAACTTGCGACCTATACAATATTTTTGGACGAAATTTTATATTAGTACGTACGATTATATGGACCCTACAATGCCATATACAACATTCGGGGTCGATCAGAGGAAGGATACGCCTCCTTCCCATATAATGAGCTTTGGGGACCTCACTTAAAGACAATTACCCTATCTATTCTTCTAGTGATGATATATGAAAACAAATTGGTAGATGTATACAGTGGCTGTGTACTAGCCGGCATTCCAAATATGCGCAGATTATTTCTACTGCCACGCCCACAATTAACCGAAAATTATTACTAGGCTCCTATTAAAGATTTTTCAACAAAAATCACAGGACTGTTGCGGGTACTAACATTAAACACCACACAAAAAATGGGCGTGTTATTTCTACAGCCACGCCCACTATTGACATATTATTATAATTTGCGATCTATACAATATTTTTGGACGAAATTTTATATTAGTATGTATATGGACTCTACAAAGCCATATACAAAATTCCGGGTCGATCAGAGGAAGGATACGCCTCCTTCCCATATAATGAACTTTGGGGACCTCACTTAAAGACAATTACCCTATCTATGCTTCTAGTGATGATAGATGAAAACAAATAGATAGATGTATACAATGGGTCTGTACTAGCATGCATTCCAAATATGGGCAGATTGTTACTACTGCCACGCCCACAATTAACCAAAAATCATTACTATTAAAGATTTCTCAACGAAATTTCACAGGAATGTTGCGGGTACTAACATTAAACACCACACACAAAATGGGCGTGGTATTTCTACAGCCAAGCCCACTATGGACACATTATTATAACTTGCGACCTATACAATATTTTTGGACAAAATTTTATGTTGGTACGTATATGGACCGCACAAAGCCATATACAAGATTCGGGGTCGATCAGGGGAAGAATACGCCTCCTTCGCATATAATGAACTTTGGGGACCCCATGCATGCATTCCAAATATGGGCAGATTGTTACTACTGCCACGCCCACAATTAACCAAAAATCATGTCTAGGTTCCTATTAAAGATTTTTCAACAAAAATCACAGGGATGTTGCGGGTACTAACATTAAACACCACACACAAAATGGGCGTGTTATTTCTACAGCCAAGCCCACTATGGACACATTATTATAACTTGCGACCTATACAATATTTTTGGACGAAATTTTATATTAGTACGTATATGGACCCTACAAAGCCATATACAAGATTCGGGGTCGATCAGAGAAAGGATACGCCTCATTCCCATATAATGAACTTTGTGGACCTCACTTAAAGACAATTTTTTTTTATTTTTTTTTTTTTTTTTTCTTTTAGCAATCCACGCACTTATGGAGTTTTTTTTTCAATATAAATATATATGTATTACAATTTTTCTACTTATGCCTCAGCGCTAAAAAGCTTGATAGAGGCTAGAAGGCAACCTATTGACTAACAAGAAATTTAAATTTTAGTTAATTCATTTAATTTTAAACTTTTAGATAATTCACTCAATTTATACAATTTTAATTAAGTTATAATAATTAAGAAACTAATAATAATAAAAAAAAAATAAAAAAAATTAATAAATTCATTGGATGTATATTTATGCATATTGCTAATTAATGCTTGTTGGATGTCTCAAAACGCAAGAAGTAAATCGGTGTTTTGCAATAAATACTTTTTTAAATTTAATTTGAAAGCAGACAGAGATTCAAGGCTCTTCAAGGTGTTAGGTAGCTTGTTAAACTCGTTTGGTCCATCAAAACAGATACGTTGCTTTGTTAATTCTAACCGACATCTGACTACCTGTAGATGCCGCGCTTGCCTGGTAACTCGATTTGTGTGCACCATGTTTTGCTGAAATTGTAGGGTATGGGTTCCTATACCACGTAAGGTTTTAAAAACCTGTACCAATAGTTGTATCTTATATAGACCTTTCACTGGGAGTACATTTTTAGCAAAATCTTTATATAAACTCGTCGTGCTATGTCTCAAGGGAAGATCAAAAACAATTTTGAGGGCTTTGTTCTGTGCTATTTGCAAGGATTTCAAATAACAATTAGTTTTACTACCATACACTATAGGTAGGTAAGATAAATGAGAGTGAACCAGAGACTGATAAAGCATCATTTTTGTTTCTATATTTAGCTTATTCTTAAATTTGTACAAGATACCAATTCCTGATGATATCCTACTCTTCAATCTCTTGATGTGACAATCCCACATCATATTTTGAGTGAATGTCATTCCTAAGTATTTTACACTTTCCGACTCTTGTATTATATTTCGGTCAATTTGTACAGTAAATATATCATCATTTCTGTAATTTGATTAAATCCAATAATTGTTTAAAGCCAATAAGTTAATTCTTGCAAATTCAGAAAGAATTGCAGAATCATACTCAATCTGTGTTCTTAGAACCTCTAGATGTTTGTATTTGTAAAAAAGACATACGTCATCAGCAAACATGAACAGCTTACCATTGAAATTTATGTTTTTTAAGTCATTAATGTAAATTTTGAAAAGTAATGGTCCAAGGACACTACCTTGTGGGACACCACATATCACAGACAACATACTGCTTTTAGCCACACCGATTTGTACAATTTGCTTTCTATTCCTTAAATAATCCTTAAAAAGATTTAGGGTTGAAGAGGTAAACCCAAGAATATTCAATTTAGAAATCAGTATTTCATGATCAACTAAATCAAACACCTTCGAGAAGTCGTAAAAAACACCCGCAACGCCTTTGTAGCCTTCATCAAGGCCACAGCAAATGTAATCCACGACATTTACCACTGCCTCTCCAGTACCAGTACCCCTCCTAAAACCATATTGCCGATCAAACAAAACATTATTCCGTTCCAGATAAGCTGCTAGCTGCTCATACATAATCTTTTCAAAAATTTTATCAATGATAGAAAGAATTGAAATCGGGCGAAAGTTTTGTGTGGCATTGGACTGAACACCCTTAGGAATAGGAGTCACTTTGTGAATCTTCAGAACGTCAGGATATGTTGACTCTTCGATCATGCGATTGAAAATATTTGCAACAATATTGCAGAGAAGAGCTTTCTTTGAGAGCAACATCTTTGGTGTAATTTTATCAAATCCAGGACTCTTGTTAGTTTTTAGGTTATCCAAAATATTTTCAATTTTAGCCCTATCAACTGCAGTCAGTCTAAAATTATCGTTCGTAGGTACTAAAGTACGAAAAAAATTGTAGTCGTCATCTATTTCTTGAGCTATGTTCATTTTCGTATTCTGAACTACATTATAGAAGTAGTTGTTAAGCTTTTCAGCCTTATCATTATCTGTAGATAAAAGAACATCACTTTCATCTACAAAGTCTATAAAACCAGTATTTTTTTTACCCAGTTGTTTATTGAGAAAATCCCAAGTTTTTCTCACATCACCATTACATAGCCTTAAGTTATGTGAATAGTAGTCGTTCCTTAACTGTTTACTACATGTATTTATAATTTTACTAATTCTTTTAAGCCGTTTAGAAATAGTTTCATTATTTCTATCTTTCCTTCTTGCTTTCAATAATTTTGTTTTATAATTAATAAGACCTAATAAGGAATTAGTCATCCAAGGGTTGATTTTATGTTTGATATTCACATCTTTTGTATTTATGGTTGTACACTGTTCAGCTGCTGATGAAAGCATGTTAATGAGGTTCTCACATTTAGCTGACGAGCTATTTGAAATGTTGCATACATAAGAGTTCTGTTCTAAAATATTTGCAAATTTGTCATAATCAAAACATATTTTCTTCTCCGAGACTGTTTCTTTGAGGTTGACTGTTAAGTCAAGCTCACACATTATAAAGTTGTGATCTGTCAAATTCGATTCAATAGAATTTATTGACATACTACATGACAAATTACTAAAAACACAATCTATACAAGACATACTCAACGGTCTGGTTATAAGATTATGACAGGATCCAAAATTAAACTCAGAAAAAGTATCTAAAAGTTGTTTACTCAAGTTATTAGTACAAAGTATATCAACATTAAAATCTCCAGCAATTATACAAGGAGAATTGTGAGCTAATGGTAATATAGATTCAAGGTTTATATAAAAATTTTGCACGGGACACTTCTGAGATCTGTACAACGACGTTATGACAAGGGGTTTATTATCAATTATTATGTTTGGAAGTGATATCATTATCAAATCCAAAAAGTTTCTACTCTGATTCAATAATACCCTGTGCTTTACTTCTTTGTTTATGTATATAGAAGTCCCTCCAAACCCATCATCCCTACAGCAATGAACCGAGTTAAAACCAGGTAAGAAATATAAATCCGTACAATGTGCATCAAACCAAGTTTCTTGTACTGCAATAACAGTTGGCAGTTTTGAAATTTTGCATAATTCATTTTTAAATATGTTAAACTTGTTAAGTGAGGAAATACTTCTTACGTTTATTGACAGGAATTTAAAAAGTTTCGAATTATGTTCATTTATGTTAAGATTATATGAATCGAGACTTGAAAAATAAGAGTTCATTGAAATGCAGAATAAGAGTAACAAAATTAAAAATCAAAATGGAAAATATATAAAAAAAAAACAAATAGAAAGTTAAATTACTGGTGTTCTCCATTACCAACATCATCTTCAACGTCAGCTATATGAATTATGCTTCTTCTTGAAGAGCCACCAGCGTATTTATTGAGTAAATTATCCACGTCATCCATTGTTTTCAAAATGATGTGCCTGAAATTAGCATCTCGTTTAGCAATTACGTTTCCACCTCTAGCGTACACAAACTGGAACCCCACAGCTTTCAACGACTTTGCATGATTAAGGATCTCAAGTGATTCTTTGCACAAATAGTCATTTACATAAACATTCTGAAGCTCACTGATCGTTTTTAGTTTAGATTTTCCATTCATAAATGCTTTCTTTGACTTCTTACTGTTGAATTTAACAACTATTGATCTATTTGCTGATCTGTCATTCTGTCTAAGGACGTAAACATCCTCTATGTCGACTTCACTTATATTCGCTTCCGTTTTCTTAGCAACATCCAACACCACATCCATAGCTTTCATTTCATTGCTGATGTAAACATTGTTAATGATACAGTCGTTTTGCACTCTAACATCGTTTAACAACTTAACAGTGGATTTTAATTGTTTTATTTCATCTCGTAGGGTGAGATTATCTTTTTCCAATTTTGCAACTTTTTGCGTATTCATTTTAACACCTTTTAGAATTTCATCGTATTGGGATGACATGAACTGAATCGACTCGTTGATTTTATTCAATTGGTTTAATTTGCAATTTATTTCAGCTAAATCACTCGAAGCAGAAGACGCATTTTTATTCGGTGTACATAGCAGACATATGTATTCGAGAGTATCATCAGTTAACAGTTTGTCATATTGAGTTTTATCCAGACTGGTACACAGTGCATGAAGAGTCTTACCACACTTATCGCACTGGATAGATTCATCACTTTCCATAACCTCTGTATTGCATTTGCCACATAATTTTTTATTGTTAGGTAACCTAGACGGGTATCGTTTGTTCGGCATTACACAGCTTTCGTTTCCCTTCTTGTATATACTTGTTTATCGATTTTATCTTGTATACTTTTAGGCTCCGTGCTAAAAAAAAATTACTTTTGCTTCAGAGTGTACCCTAATGTAATCCTGGTTCTTGTCTTAGATGACAAAGAAGCAGCACCAAGCACAACAGGCAAGCTAGCAATTAGACAGCTGATTTCTTGAAGTCTCAATTTTTTTTTCTGAACTCACAACTCGGCTTCCATCAGATCTGCTCCATAGGAATCCACATATGTAACGAATGGCCAATTATTTCACTTGATCGCAATTAGAGCAGGTCAATTAGCACTCTCAACAAGTATGCACGCAAAGTTCACTGTTCCGCCTTCCGCCAAGTCTGCCTCGGTACAATCAGAAACCAACCAGGAACTTAAAACAAATTGGAAAAGACAGGTGTACTTGATTCCTCTTGAAACAAGAACAGCCAGGACGACAGTTACACGTACGCGAGGCTTTTAAGTGAATTAAATAACTATTATAATCTGCAAATTAAGATAAGTTTCGCGGACCGCGCAAAATTTTCAACTTCTTAGGTTAGAACAGAGTTGCCAACTTGTTCTTACCCTATCTATGCTTCTAGTGATGATATATGGAAACGAATTGGTATATGTCTACACTGGGTCTGTACTAGGATGCATTCCAAAAATGGGCAGATTATTACTACTGCCACGCCCACAATTAACCAAAAATCATTACTAGGTTAATATTGAAGATTTCTCAACGAAATTTCACAGGAATATTGCGGGTACTAACATTAAACACCACACAAAAAATGGACGTAATTTTTCTACAGCCACGCCCACTATTGACATATTATTATAACTTGCGACCTATACAATATTTATGGACAAAATTTTATATTAGTACGTACATGGACCCTACAAAGCCATATACAAGATTCGGGGTCGATCAGAGGAAGGATACGCCTCCTTCCCATATAATGACCTTTGGGGACTTAAAGACAATTACCCTATCTAAGCTTCTAGTGATGATATATGAAAACAAATTGGTAGATGTATACACTGGGTCTGTACTAGCATGCATTCCAAATACGAGTAGATGTATGCACTGGGTCTGTACTAGCATGCATTCTAAATATGGGCAGATTGTTACTACTGCCACGCCCACAATTTACCAAAAATCATTACTAGGTTCCTATTAAAGATTTTTCAACGAAAATCACAGGGTTGTTGCGGGTACTAGCATTAAACACCACACAAAAAATGAGCGTGCTATTTCTACAGCCACGCCCACTAAGGACATATTATTATAACGTGCGACCTATACAATATTTTTGGACTAAATTTTATGTTGGTACGAATATGGACCGCACAAAGCCATATACAAGATTCGGGGTCGATCAGAGGAAGACTACGCCTCCTTCCCATATAATGAACTTTGGGGACCCCACTTAAAGACAATTACCCTATGTATGCTTCTAGTGATGATATATGAAAAAAAATTGGTAGATATATGCACTGGGTCTGTACTAGCGGGAGTGCGTCATAATACCCAAAATCAAAATCCCCAAACACAAAATCCCCAGTTGAAAAAAAAATCCCCAAATCAAAATCCCCAAATACAAAATCCCCAAACACAAAATCCCCAAACACAAAACCCCCACACTTTTTTGGAGATAGTGTCACAAAATCCCCAAACAGAAAATACCCAAATACAAAATCACCATATTTTTACGATATTGCCGATCATATAAACAAAAGCGCAATGCAGTAAGAATGTATTTCTCATTGCTTTCCATTTATTTATTTTGTTATTTTTAAAACTTCTCTCTCAATAATCACTACAACCTCTTCATTGTGTACTCTTGTTCTATTTTTAAACATTAACCGTTATAGTTTCATAAGTTCGATATGATTTTCGTGTAAAGTTGACATTAACAAGCTTGAATATTCACTGTGTATCCAGAGTGGAAATAATAAAGACTCATTTTAAAAGAAGACAATTCGTTTCATTTCAAAGTTATAACACTTGCATTTGCTTGTAACTGTAATTCCTAAAAGACAGAAGTGAACATTGTGCCAAAAATTATTTAACTTTTCAAATAAAATGGATGTATCCCTTAAGAAATCAAATAAAGGCAAGCAGAAATTATATGTGGATGGATATGATTACCATTTTCATTCGAAAAATAAAAAAGGCGAGTTTCGTTGGTCTTGTGCGCAAAGGAAATCAACGCTGTGCAAAAGTGTCGTAATAACAACAGAAACCAGTGACGAACATATTGTTAAACGGGCTCCTACCGCACACTATCACGACCCAAAGGCGTAAAAAATGGAAAGCAATGAGAAATACATTCTTACTGCATTGCGCTTTTGTTTATATGATCGGCAATATCGTAAAAATTTGGTGATTTTGTATTTGGGTATTTTCTGTTTGGGGATTTTGTGACACTATCTCCAAAAAATGTGGGGGTTTTGTGTTTGGGGATTTTGTGTTTGGGGATTTTGTATTTGGGGATTTTGTATTTGGGGATTTTGATTTTGGGATTTTTTTTTCAACTGGGGATTTTGTGTTTGGGGATTTTGATTTTGGGTATTATGAGGCACTCCCGTTTCACACAACGTATGAATGCAATGATATACAGAAACCTAGTGCGAAGCGGAATGTCGCCCTCAGTAGAGATTGTAACCGGCAGAGTTTGCCGTTGGTTACGCTATTGTTTGGTGCTGTTCTGTAACTAAGCCTAGTTAAGAGCACCGAGAGAAGAAATGAGAAATCTAATGCAGGATTGCAGTTTTAGAAGTTCAGATTAATTCTGGTTTATTTGGTGGCTCGCTGGCCCTTTTATATTATTGAATTCTTATTGTTTTCTTATTCTAACTAACATAAAATATATCTATCTTATTTCCACTAGTTGCAAATCATATTCCCGAAATTTGTCTCAAGTATCGGATTACCGATATTATTCATTGATGAATCATCGTCTTTGTTTATATTAATAATTTTGAGTGCAAGTTCAGGGCTAAAGTCACTGCACTGTCCAATATGCATACGCTTGTCCAAATAGGCAGCGTGTGTTATTGCACCACCAAAATGCTAGTCTAGCGTATTTGGGTATTGAGTGCAATTGCACACGTTGCGCTATTGTCAGTTTGTTTGCATATGCAACTTGATGCTGTGCTTATGACGATGTGTGGTCGTCAGTGTACACTTGTGTGGTACACTACACCCTCACCCTTAAGAGAAAAATTAGGGGTGTAAGCGAATAATTTTTCTGGAAATATGGTTTGTGTTGTATTACAATTGTCTTATGTTATGGATTTGTTAGATGATTTTCATATTTTCTAATAATTGGTATTGTTTGTTTATAAATTGTTTCTTATTATTATAGTTACATTGTAGCGTTTTTAATTATATAGTTAAAATTATAAATTATGTAGTTTTGATATAATTACATATACTTATGATTACTAATTACATTGTTTTGATTACATATTGTGATAGTTTTAATTATAAATCTTATTGTATAAATTTAAATTACATTGTATGGCTTTAATTGATTATTATGTATGTACTTTCTTAGGTGTACCATTATATTCTATTAATGAATTTACTCCTAACTTATCTAGTATTTTATATGGTCCTTTATATGGATTCATATTCTTTTTCCTATTTCTACTTTTAATAGAACTAAATCTCCTATTTCTACATTAAGTGTATTCGTATTAGTTTTTGAGTCAGTTAGTGTACGTTTTTGTTTTGCTTTCATTAGCATTTGTTTTGCCTTTTCGTGGGCATAGCGTAATCTCGCTTTTAGCTCGTTCGCGTAATGTACAAAGTTGTAAATTTTTGTGTTACTTTCTATTACTTCATTGGGTAAACCTGGGAGTTTTCCATATATTAATTCATATGGCGTGTAGCCCGTGTCAATATGTGGCATTGTGTTGTAAGTGAAAGTGAAGTAGGGAATCCACTTATCCCATTCGTCGTCGTTTGCCGATGTCAGTAGGAATTCATTCAAAACTCTGTGGTTGCGTTCTAGTGAGCCTATCGTTTGGTGGTGGTACGGTGTCGAAAATGTTTGTTGTATTTTCAGCAGTGCACATATGTTTGCCATTAGCTCGTTTGTAAATTCTGTCCCGTTATCAGATTTAAGAATTTTGAAGTGTCCGCATTTGAGTATAAATTGTTCAACTAATGTTTTGGCTGTTGTGTGTGCGTCTTTTGTTATCATTGGATGTGCGATTACGAACTTTGTCAGCTTGCACTGCATGGTCAGTATGTAGCGGTATTCGTTTGAAATTTTTAGTGGTCCTACGGTGTCAATTGATATGACTTCGAAACTTGTGTTAGGGGTGTCTGTTATGGTTTGTGGTTCTTTAATGTGTCTTGTTTGTTTACACTTCACGCACGTGTCACAGTTGGATACGAATTTCTTTACCATTTGGTTCATATTTTTCCAAATGTATCTTTGTTTTAATTTGAGTAGAGTTTTTCTTATTCCGGGATGTCCTGTTTTGTGACATTCATCTATTAGTTTGCATTTTAAAATGTCCTCCGTTATTCTCTTTGGAGGTATATAAATTAATATTTTTAGCTGAGGACTTTTGCTATTCATTTTAATTTTTGCGTACGCTTCTTTAAATTCTTCTTTTGTATATATTTTGAATATTTCATCATTATTTGCAATTGCTAATTCTTTAATTTTTTCTTTCTTCTTTTTGGATATCAATTTCCTCAGAATCGAGTCTAGTCTCGCTGATTTATCATTGATTCCTGCATGCTTTATATTTTCATTTATATTTTTATTTTTAGGTCGGAGCTTCTTCAGAGTCGAATCTTGATTCGGTGAATTATCGCTTTCGCCTATGTGCACAATATCATTTTTTATATATATATTCATTTTCTCAAAGCTTTGATTTTTCTTGTCGGCATTAAATTTTAATTTTTTAATATTCTTGACCTCATTTATTGATGTACATTCCCATATTTGAAGGTGATCAGTCTCCTGAGATATGCAATTTCTCAATTTCTTATTTTCATTTTTATTTGCCTCTTCATTTATTTCATTTTTATTTGCCTCTTCATTTGCTTTATTTTTATTTGCCATCCCTCTCGTTATTACTAGGGTTCTTTTGGCTTTTTCATCAATTTCTTTCGGTATCATTTCTTTTAGAATGTCCGAGTCAATTTGTATTCTTGACAATGCATCTGCATTTGTATTCATCTTTCCTGTTTTATATACTATGTTGAAATCATAGTCACTGAGGTGTAATCTAATTCTGGACATTTTAGATGAAGGGTTTATATGAGAGAATAGTGATATCAGTGGTCGATGGTCAGTTACTACCGTGAACTTTTGACCATATACATAGGGTTTGAAGAAGTTAATACTCCAATGTATTGCTAGTAGCTCTTTTTCTATTACTGGCTTTTTCAAATCGTGTTTTTGTAATAATTTGCTAGCATATGATATGGGTAAATCTTGTCCTATTTCGCCTTGGGATAGTACGGCGCCTAATGCATAATTCGATGCATCTGTAGTTAATATGAAGGGTTTATCAAAATTTGGGTATTGCAATAGTGGTGGGTTTATTAATTTTAGTTTAAGAGTTTCAAAAGATTTTTGGCATTCATCTGTCCATACAAATTTGGCTGATTTCTTTAGTAAGGAGTTTAAACATTTTGCAATATCTGCAAATTCTGGTATGAATTTTCTATAGTAGTTGCAGAATGCAACGAATCTTCTTACTTCGTCTGCGTTTTTCAGTTGAGGGTAATTTTTTACAGTCTCGTATTTTGCTGGGTCAGTTTTAACTCCGTCTTGTGTAATCAAATGTCCTAAATATACGACTTCTGGTCTCAGAAAGTTGCATTTTGCTGCGTTTAATTTTAAGTTATGTTGTTTTAGTCTGTCTAGTACTTTGATTAAATTTTGGTTATGGTGGTTGTCGGATAAGATCGCCCTCCATAATTTATTTTATAAATTTTTATTTTTTATAATATTAATTATTTGTAAACTTGTATTCCGGGCCACCCTAATACTGTTTTTCTATAATTGTCACAGCAGCACCAACATACATACATACATAATATGGTTCCGTTTGACCATTATGTAGTCATTGTCGTTAGATGTTTACATCTTCGATGCAAAGAAGAATAACAACAACAGCGCGATTTGAAGTTATTTACTTCCAATGTTCTATTCAGCCGCTGCATTGTTGTTGTTATTCCCTTTGCTTTCGCTGCTTAGAATAACTGTCTGATTTTTGTCGAATGTTTAGTGGTCCGACAACTTACAGTTTTCAGTTCAGTTGTTATTGAGTTGAGAAACATATCACAGAAAAAGAAGTGATTGTTAAAAGAGCCATAAGTTTAGAATTGTTTATAATAGACAGAAGAAAATTGTGAACAGAAAAGAGCCACAGAGCCACATAATAAAGAAAGGACCAAACTGAGTTAAATTAAAAATAAATAAAGTGTGTTTAATTTTAAATAACAATCGAAAAGTGTTTCTGTGCAACATTTTGGCGACCGTGGCAGGACGGTTCGTAATAAAATTAGCTTATTTTAAAAAACAAAATAAAGTGTTTCGAATTGCGTCGGGGAGCACAAAAGTATTTCGTGCCTTCATGGGAGAGACGTAATTATTTTCATCATTTCGTCGTTGGAGTTAACTCATCGTTGGAATTACGTCGCTTCAGTTAAAGAATTTGCTGCTGCTGCCACTGCGAAATTTTGAGACACAATTTTATTACGGCCGTGTATATTTTTTTTGTGGAAGAAATTTTACTTCGGTGATTTCTATAGCGGGAACCTTTCCTTTCGAATTTGGCAATAGTGGTTCGTTAGCTCGCTCTTTAAAGTGGTTCAAATACGGTTTTGTTACCATAGACATTCCCGTACATATTTTCGGCATTATCCTAACGGGAAATATATACTCGATATGAGGCGTCGCAATAAGTGTTTCGCGCTTTAATTTTTCGGCTCTATATTATTGGTTCGTGTTTTAAGTACTTGACGTGAAAAACAAAATGTCTACCGACAAAGTTGAAGCATTAGCTGAAGATGTACCTGCGAATGGCTCAGAATTGGCGTCGCTCAAATTGCAACGCAGCCACATGAAGCAGAATATAACTAACCTTCATAAGAAGGTTGAAAAAGATGGCGATAAAGTTCACCCCACCATTTTGGATTGCCGTTTGCAGATATTGGAGTCATATTTTAAGCAACTTTGTTTCATCCAAGGACAGATTGAAAAACATAGTTCCACCGATAATTCGAGAAGTGAGTTGGAGGACATTTTTATTGCAGCTAAAGCTAAAACAATGATTTTGCTGAAAAAAAATCGTGGCTCTACATCGATGGACCACAGTTTTTTCAACGCTTCAATAGCTGGCGGCTCAAATCCCAATCGTCTACCCTCGTTAAAGTTGCCTCGATTTGATGGAAAGTACGCGGATTATACAAGGTTTATCTCAACTTTCAACAACATGGTCCATGAGAATTTATCAATTACTGCTGTTGATAAATTTAACTATTTGCTGAGTTGTCTCTCGGGTCCAGCGTTAGCAGTGGTGGAGCCGTACACCGTAACGGAAGAAAATTATCCGAAGGCGCTAACGAGGTTAGAAGAGAGGTACAACAATAAGGTGCTGATTTTCTTGGAACACATCAACGCTCTTTTCAATATTACTTCGATGCCCAAAGGTGATAGTGGTTCGTTAAGGAATATTATTGACACTGTAGCTGCTATTCGTGGCTCGTTGTTGTCGCTCGGCTCAGAAATGGACATCCTGAACGCCATTTTGGTTCACATGGTGTTATCTAAAGTGGACGCTGATACGAAGGAAAATTATGATGAGAAGCAGGATTTTAAAATGCTGCCATCTTGGGACACCTGTTACGACACTTTAAGCCATCAATGTCAATTTCTTGAGAGCCATGGAAGAAAGATAAATGGAATTGAAAACCAGAAGATTGCGAAACCAAAATCAGGTTCTATTCGGCCCTCCCATACATTTGTGAATTCAAATTCGAATTGTGGTTATAAATCAACTTGTTCATCGTTTTCGTCTCTCGTTGTTTTAGAACGCTTTAACTTTGTAAAGCGTAGCGGACATTGCATAAACTGTCTTCGCAAGGGGCATTTAGTATCGAAGTGCTCATCCAAATCTCGTTGTAGAATTTGTCAGTCATCGCATCATACGTTATTACATAAATTTAGTGGTCCTGAACAAGCTGGCCCATCAACGTCTCAACAGGCTCCGACTCAACTTACCTCAACCAACCATAACCCAGTATCGTTGGTAGTACGATTATTTAAGCGAGCGATCATCCCAACCGCAGTAGTGCTTATATTGGGCAGCTGTGGCACATTTCAGCCGGTAAGAGCTCTTCTTGATTCGTGTTCCGAGATAAATTTCATTGCAGAAGAAACGGCTAAAAGACTCCAGCTGAAGTTAAAGCCATACAACCAAGAAGTATCCGGAATTGGTGAAGTTCGAACCAAGATAAGGTCATGTGTCGCTGCTACGATCAAATCCCGTGTAACCTCGTTCCAGTGGTCCTCAAGTTTTGCTTTTACGAAGTCTATAGCTGCTCGACAACCTGGTGAGTACATTCAGACGTCACATTGGCAGATACCCAGTTCCGTAGAACTTGCAGACCCTATGTTCTATAAGCCGTAGCATGTAGATCTGCTTATTAGCACCGAAATATTTTTTGACTTGTTGCTCGATGGTCGTATTTCGCTGGGGAGTAATATGCCTTGTCTCACCAATACAGAGTTTGGTTGGGTTGTCGGTGGCACTTTTGCTTCAAC
The DNA here is from genome assembly GCA_920105625.2 of Clusia tigrina. NCBI lineage: Eukaryota > Metazoa > Arthropoda > Insecta > Diptera > Clusiidae > Clusia > Clusia tigrina. The sequence goes on from OV050030.1 coordinate 75,065,516, forward strand.
TTTGAAATCGTCGTTGCCCACCTGTAATCTCGCAACAAGCACTTCAACTTGCAACCTTGAGTCAATGTTAAATAAATTCTGGGAAGTGGAGGAATATATAACTTCCCCATCAAAATATTCACTTGAAGAAGAATCATGTGAACGGCACTTTGTAGAAAACGTTTGCATCGATCAGGCCAATAGAATTCAACTACGTCTACCGTTTAACAAATCGCCTAATATATTAGGAGACTCATTCGAAATAGCTCGAAAGCGTTTTTTATCGCTCGAAAGACGCTTAGAACGTGATTCGGTCTTAAAATCTATGTATGTGGAGTTCATGGAGGAATACTTGTCATTGGGACACATGTCGCCTTATCACAGCTCGCTACGTAGTCCGAATTACGTCATACCTCACCATTGTGTTCTCAGGCCACAAAGCACCACAACAAAAATACGAGTGGTCTTTGATGCGTCGGCTCAAACTTCGTCGAATCATTCGTTGAATGATATACTTATGGTCGGCCCTACAATACAGCAGGACCTTATCACCACACTTTTTTCGTTTCGATTAAATAAATACGCTCTCACCGCTGATATTTCGAAAATGTATCGCCAGTTTCGTATCGACGAAAGAGATCGAAGGTACCAACTCATATTATGGAGAAGCCGCAAGGAGGAAGAAATAAAAGTGTTTCAACTCAACACTGTCACATATGGTTTGTCGTCTGCCCCATTTTTAGCAATTCGAAGTTTGTTTGTCATTGCAGAAAAATATGGTGGCTCCTTCCCTATTGGCTCAAAGGTTCTTCGCGAAGACCTCTACGTAGACGACGTACTCACTGGCGCGAACGATGTCGACACCCTACTCACTAAAAGAGCTGAATTAGTCCACATTCTGCGTTTGCATGGGCTCGAGCTAGCTAAATGGAATAGTAACTGCAGCGCAATTTCGAAGGCTCACGACGATGACATCATCATTAATATAGCTGAAGATGACGTCACCAAAGCCTTAGGTATGTCTTGGAAGCCTAAGGTTGATATGTTTTGCTTCTGATTCGAGTTGCCCGAAGTCTCTGTTCCTACAAAGAGGTCCATGCTATCCGTTTTTTCCAAAATCTACGATTTGCTCGGAATTTTAAGTCCTGTGGTAATTCGCTGCAAAATTCTACTGCAGGAAACATGGGTCCAGAATTTTGCCTGGGATGATGTTATAACTGGTCAGCTTAAAAATCTTTGGTTGCACATACAAAAAGACCTAAAATTGGTTAAACATATTCAAGTGCCTCGATATGTATTGACATTCCTCGACGTGCAAGGAGAAATCCATGGATTCGCTGACGCCTCTCAACGGGCATATGGTTGTTGTCTTTATTATCGAGTTAGCGACCAAGGTACGTACAAAACAACTCTGCTAATCGCCAAGTCAAAGGTCGCTCCAATAAAAGCCCAGTCGTTGCCTCGTCGTGAATTATGTGCTGCCGTCTTATTAAGCAAAACGTGGCACAAAATTAAACCTAAAATTGAAAAATTTGTATCATCGACCTATTTTTGGACTGACTCCAAAATAGTTCTGCAATGGTTAAAATTGCATTCGTCAACACTACAATGTTTCGTCGCCAATCGTGTCTCAGAGCTGCAAGAGCAAACAAGAGATGTCGTTTGGAGACACGTTCCTTCAAAAAGTAACCCGGCTGATATCGTCTCTCGTGGTTGTAGCGCTGAAGAGTTGCCCAATACGATATGGTTCAGTGGTCCAGCTTTTCTGCAAGAGAATCCCTCTAAATGGCCTAAAATGGAAGAAGCAACATCCGTGGATCCAATCGAATGTAGAAAGTCTGCAGCCTTCAAGTGTTCTGACGTCACACCATCAATCACAGAGGAAATAATTGATAAGCATTCATCATATTTTAAAATTGTTCGAATAATTGCTTATATCTTTCGTTTATTTAATAGATGCCCAGTAAACCGTTCGTTGAAGCTCAAGGATCTAGTCCATATTAGCCCCTGTGAAATGGATCAAATATTTTGGCGAATTGTGGCCCATATACAACAAGCCACTTTTAAAGATGACATCACCGCACTTGAGAAGGGGAAATTAGTTCACCCATCGCTGCAAAAATTAACGCCATTCTTGCATAAAACTGAAGTCGGCTATGGCTTTGTAATTTTAATAAGAGTTGGTGGTCGACTCTCCAACGCACCTGTACCATACGACGCTCGTTTTCCTGCTTTGTTGCCCAAAAACCATCGGTTTGTCAAGTTGTACATTGAACATTTGCATCGCAAACATTTGCACGCAGGTCCGAAGGTTTTACTGGGCATCGTGAGGCAAAAGATATGGATAGTCAACGCTAGAGACGTGGTTCGGAATGTGGTCCGACAATGCGTACACTGTTTCCGCTACAGGCCCAAATTGATGGAGCAAATTATGGGAAATTTGCCAGCTGATCGTCTTCGAGCTGAACGCCCATTTTTAATAACTGGTGTCGATTTTTGTGGACCATTTTCAACATCGTATCGTATTCGGGGTAAAGTGCCATACAAGACTTACATCGCTGTGTTTGTTTGCTTTAGCTCAAAAGCAACACACTTGGAGCTCGTTTCCGACTTGTCAACAAACAACTTTATTTTATGTCTCAAGCGTTTCGTGGCACGACGTGGCATACCCCAAAAGCTATATTGCGACAATGCTACGAATTTTGTTGGGGCTCACAATAAATTGGCAGAGCTCAAAGCCACACTTTTTCGCGATGAAGTTGTCCACGAAATGAAAACGTTCTCCAGCCAAAACGGATTTGAATTTTGTTTTATACCCCCTCGTGCCCCCATTTTGGTGGACTGTGGGAGGCAGCAGTTAAATCTACCAAAACGTTGCTCCTGAAAAACATCGGCCAAGCATGTCTGACGTTCGAAGAGTTGCAGACCCTCGTAACAGAGGTAGAATCAATTTTAAATTCTCGCCCTATCGCACCGCTGTCAGACGACCCAAATGACGGCGAGGCGCTTACTCCAGGTCATTTGCTTATTGGTTCTTCGTTAATCGCAATTCCAGACGAAATCTTTGATGTCACGAAACAATCGTCGCTCACCCGTTGGCAGCGTATTGCGTTTTTAAAGCAACAGTTTTGGGAATTGTGGTCCCGAGATTATCTATTGTCGCTTCAGCAACGCACAAAGTGGCTAAACGCACAGCCAAACATTAAAGAAGGCCAACTAGTCATTATCCATGAGGACAACACCCCACCACAACAATGGCTATTGGCTCGAGTACTGAAACCTATATCCGGCCCTGATGGACGAGTCCGAGTAGTCGAGTTGAAAACAAAAAGTCGTTTGTTTCGTCGTCCCATACACAAGGAGGCTCCCTTACCTTCTCCAGACGATGTTTGAAAAGGAGGCCTTTCAACGGGGGGAGAATGTCGGATAAGATCGCCCTCCATCATTTATTTTATAAATTTTTATTTTTTATAATATTAATTATTTGTAAACTTGTATTCCGGGCCACCCTAATACTGTTTTTCTATAATTGTCACAGCAGCACCAACATACATACATACATAATATGGTTCCGTTTGACCATTATGTAGTCATTGTCGTTAGATGTTTACATCTTCGATGCAAAGAAGAATAACAACAACAGCGCGATTTGAAGTTATTTACTTCCAATGTTCTATTCAGCCGCTGCATTGTTGTTGTTATTCCCTTTGCTTTCGCTGCTTAGAATAACTGTCTGATTTTTGTCGAATGTTGAGTGGTCCGACAACTTACAGTTTTCAGTTCAGTTTTTATTGAGTTGAGAAACATATCACAGAAAAAGAAGTGATTGTTAAAATAGCCATAAGTTTAGAATTGTTTATAATAGACAGAAGAAAATTGTGAACAGAAAAGAGCCACAGAGCCACATAATAAAGAAAGGACCAAACTGAGTTAAATTAAAATTAAATAAAGTGTGTTTAATTTTAAATAACAATCGAAAAGTGTTTCTGTGCAACAGTGGTTTAGACTGCATCCATAGTTGATTATGTCATCTACATAAAGGAATGCTTCTGAGTCAAGTCCTGAGAGTGCTATTGTTAACATTCTCTGAAAGCTGTTGGATGAAATTTTTAGTCCGAAAAGTAGTCTTTTAAATTGATAATTGGATGTGGAAAAAGCTGTTAATGGTCGTGATTGTTTTTCTATTTTTATTTGATGAAATGAACTGGTCATGTCTAAGGTTGAAATCCATTTTGCTCTGCCTAACTTGTCTAGAATGTCTTCTAGGCGAGCTAGCGGGAATTTAGCATTTACTATTTTGTCATTCAGTTTTCTAAAATCCACTACAAGTCTCCATTTCTTTTTGTCAATAGTGTTCTTTTTAGGAACCAAAAGGAATGGAGCATTGTATGGTCTGACTGAAGGTTCAATGATATCCTCCTGTAGCATTTTCTTTACCTGTTCATTCACAATTTCTGTATGTGTGTGTGGCAGTCTGTAGTTTTTAATGTAAACGGGGGTGTTGTCATGTATCGTTATGTTTTGTGTGTAAAAATTGTTTGTCGAAAGTGGTTCGTCTTCAAGATGAAAAACTTCTTGGTATTGTCTTAGGATGTTTATGAGTTGGGTTTTTGAAATGTCGTCTGTGCAGTTAAAATTTAAAGTTTCAATGATTTTCTGTAGTGTATTTTCATTGTAATTATCTTGCGTACTGTACTTTAGTATGTCATAATTTTTGAATGAGTCAATTTCAAATTGTATCTTTATATAGAATTATTTTGTCTTCATTTATGTTTAATTTTAAGGCTTGTATTATTTCTGTTCTTGCTGGTATTTTTATATATATATATTTTTTGAGTATCGTGAGATTTAGTGTGCATGGGTATAATGAATGTTTGTTTGTTTACGTACGCGGAAATTGTAAACGTTTCATAATCGATTTTACATATATATTTTTCAAAAAAATCCCTACCAAAAATCCCATCTGTTTCTATTGGAAATGTTTTGTTTACTAATTGGAAAGGGTGGTTGCAAGATTCTTCTCCAATATCTAATTGTAATTCTATTTGACCTTCAGAATATACCTCTTCGTTTGTTATGCCTGTTAATTTGCATTTGTCATCAGGAAAGTATTTGTTGTTTTTCTAATTTGCTACTTATTTTGCATAATGAGATGTCGGCACCCGTGTTTATCAAAAAAGTCATTTTTTACTTTTTGTGTGTCAGAGTGACGAAATTTGTGTGGTTATCCGAGATTTTATACACATTTAATTTTGGCTGTCCAGAATGGTTATGCATTCTGGGCCTTGTTCCTTTCCCGCATCGTGTATCATGTTTATGCGGCGGTTTCTGTTTAAGTTGTAATTGTTGTTGTTGTTCTGCTGTCTGCCTTGTGAGTTGTAGCTGTTGTTGTGTCTGAAGTTGTTATTATTTTGATTATTGGGATATGTGTTGTTGTAGTTATTGTTTCTTTGACTGTAATTTGTATTGCTACGGTTATTGTTTCTGTTGTTTGCATGGTTAGTGTTGTTGTAGTTATTTTTGTCATAGCGTGTGCTGGAATTTTGTCGTGTGTTGTTTGTGTATTGTGGAGAAGGGTTGAATGAATTGTATTTGCGCTGTGCGTTGAAATTGGACCTTGTACCTTGTGAGTTGAATGAATTATGTCTTACTTGCATCAACTGTGATGTGTTGGGCATTATTCTAGATTCGCTCTCAAGTTCAAGTGCCAATTCTGTTGCTTCTGCTAGATCTTTTTGTCTTGCCACAAAAATTGTCGCTTTATAATTCTCATTCAGTCCTTTCTTGAAATTGTCCAATGCTAACTTGTTGTTTGTTTTTGTTATTACGTTCTTTTCTGCTTGTGTAGCTGTCTCTCCTAAATTGTGTATGTTAATTCTGTTTAAACTTTCTATTATTGTCAGAATTTTTTCTTTGTACGAGTTGATTCCTGAATTCCTTTGTTGTAGATTAGTTAGTCTAGCTTGTAGCTGTGGTATTGTTGTCGCGTCTTTGTACCTCTGTTGTAGTAGAGTGGTAAGTGTATTTAAGTCTTCTGGTTTTGTGTAACCTCCTATTGCTGTTCTTACATTGGCAGATAATTTGGCATGGTAGATAAACTCTAGTAAATCTCTCTGTCCTGAGTTGTTGATTGATTTGTTTATCAGCTCAGCGGTGATTATGAAACTATCTAATTCTCTGAAGTTGCCCGTAAATGTGGGTAGAGATTTTGATGCCGTTTCTATGCTAAAAGATGCCATGTTGTCTATTGGTTCAGTCTCTTCGGTTAATTGTTTCAATAGAATAGTTTTTATTGTGGAATAAGTATTGGCGAAGCTAATTTTTATTCCAGTTAGATCTTTATTGTCAGTGTCGGTCTCTATTATGTTATTAAATTCCTCTCTTAATGTGTCAATTAGTCTAAGTTTTTCTGTCACTGTTTTGTTTGTATGTATTCTGCCGGGATTTTTCCTAAGTGTAGCTAGTACATCTTTTAAGGCATTGAATTTCAAATCCATTTAGGATTACAATAAGAAATTTGTTTTAAGAAACTTTATTTATTTTTATACTATATAAGATTTGACATTTTTATTTAAATGTTTAATATATGAATTTTTGTTTATTAGACTGCTGTAATAGCGTTGCCATTAGCGTCATTCTTATACTTATGAACATAGTTTTTAAAATATTTATCTAGTTTGTACGCTATTATAATGATAATTATAACTAAAAATATAACTACGTATAATTCTGGAATCGATGGGTAGGTAATCTCTGTTGATAGCTGGTTGGTATTTACTGTTGCATCTTGGTGCTGCGGCTTGCTCTGGCTTTTTTCCCGTTTTTCGAGCGCCTCGATCATCCGTATTGTCTCGTCTTCGATTGTTGTTTTGTCGTTATAGTCCTCGATAGTTGGAGTGCCAGTTTTTCTGATCATACGCCAAGTTATTCACATGCATGCGATTTTATTTTTTTCTTCTATTTCTGATTTGATTTTTAATCTCGTCGATTCGCTTCCAGATGATTGTGGCTTCATTCCACGGGGGTGGGTTGTCGTTTTTTACTATTGCTAGTAAATGGGCCAGTTGGCGTTTCTGTTGTGTTAACAAACCTCCTCTCTTCTTTTTATTGCTTTCACTTTGTGGGATTGTTGTTTTTTTTAGGTCCTTTCGTGTTTCTTGCCGTTTCTTATATTCCTCAATCGTGAGAGGCATTGGTCCGACCTTTATTGCTGGTTTTGGGGTGTATACTGGTGCTGGAGCAGTTGGTATCGATAAATATTCTGGCACGTATTCTTCCATTTATTTGTTTTTCAGTTGAAAATGTTTGGCTGCTTGTCGGTTCGGCAATTGCAGGATTTGTCGCAGGATCGGTTGCAGGATTATTGGCTTCAGCTTAGTTGCAGGATCGGTTGCAGGATCGTTGGCTGCCTTTCAGGTCCCAGGTCAGTTGCAGGATCGCCATGTAGGGTAATATAAAGTTAGCTGGCAGGATCGCCATGTAAGGTAATATACGTGTGTTGATGAGGGTTGAATCAATATCAATTGCGTTGGCCTTGCAAGATCGGCTTACGCATCGATTGCAGGTTTCACACGGGTGCACCACATAATCCCCAAAATCAAAATCCCCAAATTAAAATCCCCAAATCAAAATCCCCAAACACAAAATCCCCAAACGAATATATATATATATATATATATATATATATATATATATATATATATATATATATATATATATATATATATATATATATATATATATATATATATATATATATATATATATATATATATATATATATATATATATATATATATATATATATATATATACGAGTACGAGTATTTCTCTTACACAGAACTAAAATGTGTTTTTCAACTCGAACATTTAATAACAAAACCGTATATAAAATTTAAAAGGGTGATAATGACAACATTTTTTATTGTAAACATATTGTAATTATTTAATTTTCGAAACAGTCGAAAACTTAAGGTGCTTATTTATATACTACATTTCAGACGAAGTGCCCTGAAATGAGAGAAAATTTCAATATCTGCACCACATATATAATCAATTTCTAATTCTGAAAAGTGGAAAGGTCACTCTTATACTCAGTGCACAATTAATTTAACACTGATGTGAATCGGAATTTATTAAGTTTAGAATAAATATATTTATAAAAATATTTATTATTATCCAGTTTCAAAAATATATTCATTATTGCATTACTATTTTCATTATTAGATTGAAGATGTTTCAATTTATTTTAAAATCAAATTTAACATTTACTTAAATTTTTCATTTGCAACAAAAAAATTGGCTCTATAAAGAAATGCTTTACAAAATATTATGTTTTGTGTTGTAGTTTTTCATATAAATGGAATAAGAAAGTTTTTGCTCATGGTTCGGTGTTTGTTTTGTACTTTTTCTCTGTTTTTCTCAGGATTTCATATTTCCTTAAAACCCTATTGGACTTTAGTTACATTGTTTTCAATCCTCAGGCCCTTTCCACTGCAATAGCTTACCACGTTCATAGAGGGTTTTTAGAGCAGAAGTAAATTTCTTCTCGGCTTTCAACTGCAAATAATGTTTATAAAGTTAAAGAGTAGTGCGAGCATCCTCCACAGAATCATGTGTTTCAGATTGGATTTTTGTACCTGCTTAAAAAAGAAAATAATAATCAACCCTATTGTGTTACATACAGCGCCAAGTAAAAGTAAACCCAAAAAGTGCCAAGCTAAAAATCTCAACGAGACCATGCGATGATGTGGCAAATGAAATAGATACACGGTGTCGATAATTTGCTCGGAGGGTACATAAATATTAATTACTCTGAAATATTATGTAATATTAATAATTAAATTAATTAATTTACGTACACATCGTACCTGAAATCATTTTTTAACCCATGACCCACAAATATAACACCAAAGTCCACCAAGTATTTTAGCTTTTGATATGAATTCTTTAGGGCTCTCAACCGTTTTTTGCTGAAATTTGCGTCTAAATCACCGGGTTTTATTCCAGAAAATTGTGTTAGATAATCTACAACTTTTTCTTGCGTTGATATGTAGTCCTACATAAATGGTGTACCTTCGTCTTTTCCTTGACTATAAAAGTTTTTAAAAATTAGTTTTGAAATAGTCTCGACATAAAATTAAAACACAAATACGAGTAGCCCATTCCCTCAAAAATTAAAAATGATCGCAATAATTGCTTTAATAAAACGGAGATTGAAGTCACAATATATTTGAAATGACAGTAAAATTCCACAGTGATCGTACTAATAATTTGGCGAAATAGAAATTTCAGAAAATCAGTAATTAAGAATATTTGTCAAATTCAAGTTATTTAAGCTAAATTCAAATCACAACTAGATATCTTCGCCACTGATTAAATCTCGTTCTCCCTAATTCTATACGTCAGTAGTGACAAGCAAATAATATATACTAGTGGAAACCAACGGAAGAAATCCGACCGCAACCGAGGGAAATTCAAAAATTTGGGGTAAGGTATTTGGTTTAGATCGATAAGAATCGGCCATCGACTTAAAAGACAGAACAAAATTATTGAAACTGTCCAATTCATTCGCTAATTCTCATTATTCTTTACATTTGCTTATTCCTTCACGCATTCTGTATCTTACCGCTGTGCATAACACGGCTGACAACCACATTCAGAACTTAACGCACACCAGCAAAATGGTAAAATATGTCATGTATTTTAACATGATAAACGCCATTCAAAGTTGTATCAGACAACTTGGCCTCAGAACTAACCATTGAAAATCAGGAATTATAAGAACGAATAATGGAAATTTATTATTATTATTATTTATATATATACTATAACTAGATTTATAATAAACTTATATTATAAGCATTAGCTACCAGGGCTATCGGCTTGATCCATTATTAAAATTGGGTGTAGGTACAGAAAGCTGTTAATTTTTTATTTAATTATAAATTTATAAAATAATTCTATATTAGAGGGGGAGGCGTCAGCTAAGAGGGATATTGGATTGGTGTTATTGAATATGGAAGTGCGGATCGAAAAAGGGATGTGCAATCTAATAGGATCTGAGGTATGGTTAGTGGGCTGTTGTTGCAAAAATTACATATTGGTTGTGGTTCCTTGTTGAGTAAATGCAAGTGTGTCAGTCTTGAGTGTCCTAGTCGGAGAATAGTAAAACATAGATTTTTGTGGCATTGTGTAGTACTGGGGAAATGAAGGAATTTGTATAGAAGGACTTTGTATTCCAAGCGCATCTTTGATTTTTTGTTGATTAACCAATTCTGAGAGTTAGCTTTTAGTCTCATTTGAGTTCTTTTCGCTCCTATGTGCTTCCTCCAAGTTAATCTACGGTCAAGATGGATTCCTAAATACTTCACTTCTGTTGCTTGTGGTTTTTTTATGTCATTTTGTGACACGGCTGGACAGGTGCTGGTTCTGAGGGAGAACGTTATGTGAGTACATTTCGCTTCGTTAACTTTAATACGCCAGTTTGCCGGCCAAATTTCTACATCTGTAAGGTGTTCGTTTAGGTCACAAGAGGCGATATGCGGATTTTGATGGGTACTTAAAATAGCAAATGTGCATGTATTTGTTGGTAGGTCAGACACATATATAAGGTAGAGAATAGGACCAAGCACACTCCCTTGTGGTACTCCAGCAAAAATTTTAAATTCGGGGGTTACAAATTGCTTGTATTTCACTTTGTACTTCCTATTCGCTAAGTAAGATTCCAGCACTCTGTGTGTGTTGTATGGCACATGGTATTTTAATCTTGTGCACTAGCCCCTCATGCCAGACTTTATCGAAGGCTTGGGCAATGTCTAGAAATATTGCTGAACAATATTTCTTCTGTTCGAAAGCTCTTCTAATTTCGCTTGTTATACGGTGCACCTGCTCTATTGTACTGTACCGTGCTCTTTTCTAAATCCGAATTGATGAGTAGGAATGTTGCCATTTTGATTTAGATAGGGCATAATTTTCCCAAGTAACAATTTTTCAAATATTTTTGAGAGGGTGGGTAGAAGGCTTATGGGCCTATATGAGGACACCTGCGTTGGATCTTTTCCTGGTTTAGGAATCATTGTAATTTGCGATATCTTCCATATATGCGGGAAATGACCCAAGCGAAGGATAGCATTGAACAATTTGGTTAGGTGTATTAACGCTATGTGTAATTCCATGACCATTTTATTTGTGATTAGGTCATATCCAGGGGACTTTTTTGCATTAAGACCTGTTTTAATGACACACTCTAAGTCATTGATTTTAAGTTGAAACGGCTGAGTCACTTTGGTTCTAGGTAAAGTAGGGACCTAGAAGTTATTGCACGGAGCATTAGGGCAAAAAACTGTTTGAAGATGTGCAGCAAACGCTGCTCCTTTTTCTTCGTCGCTTTTGGCCCAACTTCCATTTCGAAGCCTTACTGGTGGCTCACTTTCCTTTGGGCTTTTTGCAACCTTTGTAGCTCTCCAAATTGAGTAATTGGTGTATTTAAGCGGGCCCAGATCTTTAATATAGGTGTCAATACTTGCTTCAGCTTCCTTTTGAAGTACATCTCTAAGGTGATTTTGTGACAATTTTAATTTCCTCTTTAGGGCAGGTAACCTATATTTCTGAAATTCTCGTCTTAGGCGTCTTTTCTCCTTAACGAGGCATTGCACATGGGTTGAAGTTATATAACCGGTAGCAACCTTCATCATTTTTTTTTTTTGGTGTTGCGCACGCAGCCGCTGATGCTAACAAGGAATTAAACTCGTGGAGCGCTCTCTGAGTGAGTTCTGTTCCACTAGTTGAGTAAGTTGTGTTTCACTCTGCTGTAACTGTTCTTAGACAGCTTGAGCATTTTGTTGTAACTGTTCTTTGACATTCTCTTTAACACTAACTGTTCTTTGACATCTTGATTGACGGATTCAGCACTCTTTTGTAATCACTGCTGCATATTCGAATCGCTTTGTTGTAGCTGCATCTGTATTGATCCGATAAGTGCGTTCATGTCGAAGTTATCCTTATTAGTTCCTTGCGGTGTTTCCTCCTTTCGAGATGTCATTTGCTCTACAAAATGGAATTCATGCTCATTGACGTCTATACCCTGCTCCTCCAAAGCGCTTCTTAACCGCACCTGCAGCTCTGCTTTAAGCCATTGCGTTTGCAAGTTTAAACGCTCAAGTTCCTTCTTGAGCTGTTCCAATCTCAGTTTTTCAAATTTAATCATTTTTTTTTACTGAAACACAATCCCACTTCTGACACCAATTGTTACGAAATTGCCCTTCTGACAATTTATTCTAACTCTCAATAGTCGAATTCGTACCACTGGATTGTGTAGTAATCAAACAATCGCTGGTTAAATTGAATTAATTAATTTTATTTAATTATTGCAATTTACACACTTAATGTTAGGGTTAAAGTCTATAAGAATATAGTTTTCAGACCTACCAGCTTATATAAACTCCGATAGTATAGGCTCGGTAGGACATACTCATTATACTTACCTTCTAATCTTATTGCTAAAAAAAATTATAGTGAATCTTATTGCACCTTTTTATTATAAAAAAATATTGCAAAATATTTGAAAAGTGCATTACTGGTAAATTAATTATTTCATTCAAACTAAATCATCAAAAAACTGAATGTGAATTCTTGGAGTAAGATGGAATAATATTCGACGGTAGTCATTTTCTTTTTTTAAATGTAGTCAATGTCAGATATGCCTTGTACATTTTAGAATATGAGGTCATTACCTTGTTGGCCGATGAGATCATATTCGCCTTCATCGGTGTACTCGTATATATATCATCCAGATCAGCAAAATGCACAAAAAATTAGTCGACACCCACACAGGAAATATTACACTAACAATTATACAAACTGCGGCGACTGGCTGCAGTTAAAACAATCAAAGCGTTTTACAACATTAGTAGCTAAACCTTCGCGGCAGAATTCGAGTGATCTGAATTACAACAATAACAATATGAACAGGTAAATTCGAAAACTTTACACAAAAATTTGGATTGATCATATCATACCGAGAAAATTACATTATTTCCGCTGAAAACTATAATTCTATTTTGGTAAGTTATTTGTTCTTGTATATGTTCGGATCGGATTGGCATATTAATAAATAACAATAATCTCCGAGGATATTTTCGTCAAATGCTATCATTCAACTGTCACTTGTGAAATATAAAACAAGCAATATTAACAGTTTTGCCCACGCATCTCAGAATTGATCAGACATAAATTTTTTATGAATATTACTTTTTAGTAGTCAAAAAACCTTGTAACAATGTCCTTGTAAACAAATGTAATTGAGAGTGTTTAGTGAACGAATGTGAGCTTTTAGTGAATATTTCAAATATTCTGTTGTATATAAAAACTTGCAGCAGTTTTTTTTTTGAAAAAGTTCATGCAGTGACAACTAGTATTCAATTGGAATTATTTAAGAAGATATTAATATGTATAATATGTATAATACATAAACGTACTTAATGTAGAATATCACATTATTTATTAATAAATTGAAACTAATACTGCTATTTTTTTTCTTATCATACAATTTCATAATCTTTTCATTTATATTTCAAATTGCAATTGTTATGATACAAATATATTGCGTACTTGTGCATTATTGAGAAAAAAAAGTTCTAAATTAAAAATGACCAACATCTTTTTTTACCCCACAGTGCAATTTGTTTTCAGGACACAAATACACTCTCTCGCTTGCCGAGATTTTTGCCTATATATATTAGAAAGTTCCCGTTGCCTTACTTCTCTAAAATACCCGCAGACGCGTTTGAGAGCACTGAAGTTGGGCATCCCGAGTAGCTCGCTCGTCGTTGTCCTGATTTTGTGTACGACCTTCATTGTATTTGTTAATTGTTAATTGTTAATTCTCTAAAATATAGATTTTGAAATATTTTATGAAGTTTAGATGGCTTAAGTCTATTCTATTCCAATCAAATTCATTTGCTTTCACCGCCCAAATTTTCAGATTATTATATAAGTTGTTTTCAAACTACGTTATCTTTTGTTTAAGCATTATGCAACTATCTATTATCGGGTTTTTCAATAAGAGCGCTACAAAAGTTTTTTTAAATAAAACAAAACCGGTTTTAGATATCAATGAAATTCTTTATTCCTGTGAAAGTACGTTCGATGCCATTATATATGGAACTCGATTTCTTTTGCATGGCCGCCACGGGCACGCTTGCAGAAGTCCAGACGCTGAACCCAATTTTCAACGGTTTTCAAGCATAAATCGGCCGATACTGCTGCAATTTCACGTTCGATATTCGTACGAAGTTCATCAATCGTCGCTGGCTTGTTGGCATAGACCATAGACTTGACGTAGCCCCACAGGAAATAATCTAACGGCGTCAAATCGCACGACCGAGGCGGCCAATCGACTGGGCCATTTCGTGAGATAACACGTTCACCAAACTTGGTTTGCAGTAAATTGATTGTGGCATTCGCTGTGTGGCTTGTGGCGCCGTCCTGTTGGAACCACATGTCCTCCAAGTCCATATTATCCAATTGGGGCCAAAAATATTCGGTTATCATTGAACGGTAGCGATTCGCATTCACAGTAATGTGCCGGTCTTGATCATCACGGAAGAAGTACGGCCCAATGATTGAGTGGATTGCTGTCTAACCAATAACGCATATTTTGCTTATTGACGAAGCCATTAAGCCAGAAATGAGCCTCATCGCTGAGGATGATTTTCCGATGAAAATCCGAATCATTTTCAAGTTGTTGCTCAGCCTAATTCACGAACATACGACGCTTATGGTGGTCAAGCGGCTTCAGTTCTTGCGTCAATTTGATCTTGTAAGGATGTATGCCAAGATCTTTTCGCAAAATTCGCCACAACGACGTCACAGAGATGCCCAACGCTTGAGAACGACGTGTGAGAGACACATTTGGGCTTTCTTGAACTGAAGCCTCAGCGGCAGCAATATTCTCGACACTACGGGCACTTCTTTGTCTCACTGGCACGGGAACAATTTGTACTGTGCCTGTGGATTCAAATTTTTCCACTAGACGCTCAATTGTTGATCTGCTAGGACAATTATGACGACCATAAATTGGACGTAGCGCTCTTAAAATTGAGGCGACTGACTCCGAATTTCGGTAGTAAATTTTAATAATTTCGACTCGTTGTTGGCTCATATATCTTTGCATGATGAAATGGCAAACCTTACTGAAGAGAAATGTCAAAAGAGCGGGAAAAAATATGGCGTCGTTTGCTGTCACTATCGATTTACTTTTGTAGCGTTTCTTTTGAAACACCACTTATCTTTAAATTCCATAACTACTTTGACGGCCTACTAGGCCAAGACCCTTTAACGCAATTAGAATTAGCGCAAAAATTGATTTGGTTAATAAAACTCTTAATACAAGAAACGCAGTTATACCTCTCCAGTTTAAGCCAAACCTTACATCTGGCAAGCACCTAATAATTCCAAATTCAGAATCAATAATTAAACTGCCAGTGGATGTAAGCACCGGAGATATATATCTGAAAACTACAAAACTGAATGCTCATTTTTACATTCCTGAAGGCATTCACAAGTCACAAGATTGGTTCAGCTTAAAATATGGCGTCGTTTGCGGTCACTATCGATTTACTTTTGTAGCGTTTCTTTTGAAAAACCCTTTCTAATTTCTTATTGTGTCGAAACAATTGAGAGTAGGTCAACTCCTATAATAAAACTATAATTTCATCCCTTTAATTGAGTCGTTTTCGTTTTAAATTCACAAGGTGCATCCATCGTATCTAATTACGTTATTTTTGGGTATTATGCTAAACTCAATTGGTTTCTTTTATGGAATTTTTTGAGAATATTATTAATATACTATCGATCAAGCTTATACTGGCTCCGGTATCTATTATAGATTTTACCTCTCATTGTGAGCTTTATGGTGAGAAGACAGTTCAACGATTCTTTTTTCTTGTTTTCTTTGATTTCTCTCTATATTGTCTATTTCCATGGATTCCACCGGTCTTGCCTATGTGGATTCCAGAGATTTTCGCCGGCATTTGGCCTAGGGTTTCCTACCTCTGGAAATCTATGAAACTTACCTGAATTATTTTTATACCCTTTGTTTTGAAAAACAATTTCTGGATTCTGCCTTCTCTGTTGTGACATATTTTCTCTATATTCCCAATTTTTGTTTGGAAGTTGCTGGTTTTGCTTCACCTGTCCTGAGTTACCTCCCTTGTTAAAATAATTATAATTTTGTCTAATATGTCCTGAGCTGCGGTCTGTGTGTACTGTATGTTTGTTAAAAAATTGTGGGTTTTGATCTTTCTTCCCCTTCTGTTTATATTTCTTTATTCTGATCGAATACACGTCTCTTCAAATCTTACTTAGTTCATTATAGATATTATCTGCACTAATTCTTCTTGTTTCGTATATTTTAAGTAAAAGTGTTCCCTGGGTCATTTCCTTTGCTGTGTGTTCACTAGAAGACTGTAAAGGTTTTTTAAATCTATTCCCTGCCCTCCTTTGTAAGAAACGATAAGTTCATCTGTCTTATATTGTTATCTTCCTGTTGTTTCGTGTGGCTCAGTGTATGGCTTGTATCTCATCCTTAGGGATTGTTTTATAATGGTCCAATTATCCGGTTCAGGGATGTTAATTATTTTATTCTTCGCCTCTTCTTCATTACTGCCCTGTATAATATCATTCTTACGGGTTCTTTCTTAATTTCTCCATTGATTATCGGTGACAGCAAGTACTCTGTGCTGCTTAAAACTGAATTTATCGTCACGTCGCTTTATCTTGTGAACGTGTGATAAATCTTTAAATAGTCGCTCCATTCAGTCGCTATCTATTTCTTGTCTCTGCTGAAATACAATGTTTGCGTTTCTTAGCTGTTCCACCTGTTGTTCTGTTCTTACCAGTTGCTATAAGTTAGCACCATACGTGTTGCATATCGTTGGCGCCGTGCGCTTGCGCAGCGGTACAAAGGATGGTACGAAATATGCTGCCATCCGCTATGCAGCACGGTAGACGGTGCTGGTTCTCGGTACGTGAGAAAGTACACGACAGAAAGCATTGGCACCATGCGCTAGCGCAGTGGTACAAAGCATTGTACGAAATACGCTGCAACAGCGTCTGCTGCCATCCGCTGCGCAGGGGCACGGTAGACGGTGCTGTTTCTCGGTACGTGAGAAAACACAAGACGGAGAGCATTGGTGCCATGCGCTATCGCAGCGGTACAAAGCATTGTACGAAATACGCTGCAGCAGCGTCTGCTGCCATCCGCTGCGCAGGGGCACGGTAGACGGTGCTGGTTCTCGGTGCCGGAGGAATTGGCAAGACATGTGTTGTATGTCGTTGGCGCCAAGCCCAGCCATGAAACGCCGTCGCGCATTGACGCCTCGAAGCGCTGTCACCATGCGCTTGTCCATGGCGTATAGGGCGGGAATTACTGAATGGTGAAAAGATATAAAAAGAACCAGAGTACAAGAGCCCGCATCTTTTAATTGGCAGGAGCTCGAAGTGGAAGGACCTTAATAATAATATTAAAACAAATTAAATATTTTTCTAATTTTAGATAGATGCAGGCGATATTTAACTTATACTACATCGACTGGTGGTATGTGAGCCTGGTCTTGTGCCATTTTTCTCCTTGCGTTATGTTTGCGTTGCCTTCTAGCCCTGATTTGGCTTCTTACTGCTCTTCGGTGGGTGGCGTTTACAAATATTTTAAATCACTCTACTTCCACTTTAAATAATTGTTCTTTGTGAATGGTGTCTACAAATAGTTTTTGTGATCACTGCGCTATCACTTTATGGATGGTATCAATAAATTGTTTGTGATCACTGCCACTTTATTTTATTTATTTACATCCTATAGGTTCCGGTCCACTTCTGAGTTGGCCACGGAATCGCAGGATTAGAGTTGAGTGCTATTAAATAATTGCCCGTATCACTATCCTTTCTTCTGGTAAGCTGGGTTTTAAGAAAAAGACAATCAAAATTAAAACGAACTGTCGCAGACCAGACTGTTTTCTACTTTATTTTAACTCAAAAAGAAACTTTAATAACATAAAATGTTATTGCTTAATCATTAATAATTTTTATTATTAGTTAAACAGTGCAATTCTTCGAATTTTGTTGATTAAATAATTTTGTTTTATGTTTTTTATTGACACATTTAAATTATGCTGGAATTGGTTTTACATTACTTTTCTTATTTAAATTGACTTTTTCCAGTAGTGTTTTCAACTTTAAAATTTTACAGCTGGATCTGCAGCGCCTATCTTCCTAATCTTTCGGATGGCGATTTAATGCTTTTAATGGGTGATGTCGGTTATCAGAATAGTAAGGGTGTAACTTAAACTTCAAATTTGTTACCGTATGAAACAAAAAACATATAAAGTGTGTGTGAGTTCACCTCGAAAAAACGGGTCACCAAAATTCCATATTACGAAATTGGAGTAGGAAGAGCAAAAAAGGAACAATCAAAATAAAAGAGTTGATCACTTTGTTGTATTTCTTGCTAGTATAATAATATAAATATAGTATAATATAATACATAATAATAAGAGTAATTTGTAGGCTGCAATATCTATATTATTTTATTTCGTCCCTTTCGATATACATATATATTTATGCAAATTTAGTTATTTGTATACATTACATATCTAAACATACGTTAACGAAGTTAAATACCATGGTATTACGCTTGACGCCAAACTACGCTGGAAGGCACTCGTAAAGAAAAAACGGAAGGAACTTGACTTAAAAGTAAACAAATTATATTACCTCATGGGCAGACATTCTACGCTTTCAACCCATAACAAAATATATAGACAATCTTGAAGCCGTTCTGGACTTATGGCATACAATTTTGTTGATGTGACAGTGAAAAACACATTAACAGTATCAAAAGAGTTCAAAACAAGGTATTGCGACAGATTGTTAATGCTGCATACTACCTAAGAAATTGTGACCTCCATCTTGGCATGCCGTAGCCGTCATTAACGTGGCGAAAGAATTTGCCATAGGCCACAAACAGCGACTAAGATGTCATGTCAACGTTGAAGCAGCAAGTCTACTCCAGTCGACTGCACTGCATCGACGGCTTAATTGAAAAAATGGTATCAGACCTAATGGGAAACCAGTAGCAGACCTAATGGGAAACCAGTAGCAGCAATTAATATATTTATATAGTATATAATATTAGTTACTTTTACCTCTTTGCGCAGTTAAACCTTTTGTGCAGTTAAAATTAAAATAAATGCTTCTTATTATTTCACAGCTTTATTACAAACATAGAGTAGTATAGAGAGATGACTTCGTCAATCTAACAATAAAATCAATGGGAAATCGAATGCGAGTGTATAAGTGCTCGGGGTTCTATTAGCGATCAGCTGCTTCCTAATGGACACCAGTCGCTCGATTCTGTAACTCTTCTCCACCGATTATTTCTCTACTGGTAGAAAATGTGACGTCAGAGTGACGTTTATAACGATAAGTTTATATACGATTAGTTATTTGTGAATGAATGTTGCATAAAAATATAGTGCAGCTACCACCCTTAAATTTTTTTGAATAAAGGTATTTCTAACTCCACTTTTCATAAAAAGACGTATTTCTGCTTAAAAATGAATGCAATAGTCTATATTTAGCCGAAAAAGTTCTATGAATCGCGCCTCAGGGATATGAAATAGATCACCTGAATCTCGCAATCGCCGACGTTGAACGCGAAGCATATTTCGGTTATCGTACATTATAGAATAAATGATCACACATATGTATCTCACTCATTTTTTACAATTTATATTCAATTGTCTGCTTATTTGTCTCTAAACCTTATTGTTATTTATTCTTATTCTTATTATTTCTCAAAAATAAGTTTCAAAATTGTCAGATTCACTGTTCATTCTCAACTCATCACGAATTTCTTAATTGTTGAGTTTTTTGAGTTATAGAAAGACTAAAGTCTCAACGATTGTCAAAACTTAGTGGTTGAGAGGTACGTCATTAGCAGAAGTTCTATACTGAGTTACCGAAACGAGCTACAGGGAACAAATACATTAATAATTTTTTTTCACTTATTTCCATAAATGTAGGTAAATAAATTAAGATTAGAAGTGGAATAGTGCTTTAATTATAGATATATTAGCTGTGTTTTTTTCAACGCGAGTATGATTAAAACGCCCGCTTATGCATACATATTGACCGCTTAGTTAAAGCAACCTGTTTGTATTCACTTGTTGTTTAGCGCCTCAAACAGAAGTGCTGCCAAAACTATTTTGTTGTCTATTGTGATCGAGATAAAGAGTAAACTAAGAATAAACAGCTGTAATTATATAAAAACCAGTAATTATATAAAATATATAGTATATTATCGTGTATTAATTAATATGTACACATTTCAAGTTAAATTACCAACGCTTGCTCAGAATTTACCATTTTAAATTTTTCCTTTAATATCTTTACAAATGTGTATGTCAAAGCATTTTAAATGTTAAAACCAGTGCTACAAAATACTAAACTGTTAAGCGACGTGTTTCGTTTTATTCACACTCGCGTTGCAAGAAACACAGCTGTTATAAAAAATGTTAGAGATAATTTAAGGGAAGAAATTTTGCAAATTGTATGTACAGGGTGGTCCAAAAGTCTCCATGGGGTTTAAAAATCTAATAACTTTATCGATTATATATATATACTCGTATATATATATATATATATATATATATATATATATATATATATATATATATATATATATATATATATATATATATATATGTATATATATATATATATATATATATATATATATATATATATATATATATATATATATATATATATATATATATATATATATATATATATATATATATATATATATATATATATATATATATATATATATATATTTTTTTTTTATGATTTTGCTCTATGAACAACTGAAAATGGTCATTTATCAATATTTTCACGAAAAATTTGCACTTTCACAAGGCCAAAACTGCCTGAAGGAGCATTCCAATGCTTTTGCGATGTACTACAGATTTCTTAACTATTGTCTTGGCTACAATTTTTGTCTGAGTATTGGATCGAAAATCTCAATGGTTTGGCTGTTAAAGCCCAAAATATCCAAAAAAAAACGTGACAAAAAGTGGTGAATTTTCCACATTTTCGACTTTTCGACCATGAAAACGAAGTTTTTTCTAAGTAATATGTTCAGAGAAATTGTAGCCCGAGACAATAGCTACAACTTTACGCTTGAAAATAAGTCAAAATTTTAAATACTTTACGAAATATGAGCCCAAGAAAATTAGAAAATATTCCAAAAAAATAAAGTCTGAGAAAAAACTGCAAGTCAAAATCTGGAAGCTCGATTTTCACCGTAGACATATGGTCTAGTGGACTTTTTTGCTCAGTATAATCCCAAGAAACAGAAACGCGAAGCGCCCATTAAGATATTCAAATCGCCCCACCCTAATATATATGTATCCATATATGGATAATGTCTGAGAATAAACTCGTTTATGGATATACATGCACCATGTGATGCCAAAGAGATAATGCTTTTTAATGAAATTTAGGAATAGAGTCGTGCAAATGTAGCGCATGAATGGGGATGTCAGAGATATGTTCATTTATGGAAAAAAGGAAAAGTGTAGTATGTTGCGGTTTGAAACGTAAAAAATATACGAGTTGTCGGCACATAAATTCTAAAAAGAAAAATCTTATCACCCCTTTTTCTCTCTCCTAAAGTACATTTTCGTTGCAATATCCTCGACCCAGTAAAATATATATACTTATTAGCATACTTACTTATTAGAAAGCCGGCCAATACATTCATCCAATATTTCCTATTAGGACAGATTTTACGAATGTACGTCTACAATCATACATGCACTCCATCTTCATACTATATATAAAGTGTGTGCGAATGCACAAGCATACATGCACTGCTAACATTTCGATCCACATTGCGCTTCACTCAACTGGTTGGTCAATGCACTTTCGGTTGCCCAAATGAATTAAATACTTCTTTCGGTCATATTATTTTTACGTCCATTGAATTTTGATTCTCGTATCTGTGTTTTTTCTATTTTACATTTTTGTCATCACTAATCATTACCTCACTTAATATTTTTCAACCATTCTCTATCTTCTCATTCCTGCTCCTACTGCATTTTCGCTGCAGTGTTTGCTTGCATATTCACATTATGTAATTTATTAACGACCTTAGACAACATGGTTCAATTTCATGCTGGCCTTGCTAGACTTTGAAAATAGAACTGACGCTATTTTATACTTGATAATAAAATGCTAATTTCAATTGCTCTTCAAATGAAGAATATGAGTGTCTACGAATCCATGTAAACTTTATCAAATGATTGTTTCGGTGTGTCAGTTAACACAATTACCATCTTTGTTAGCCTCGAACTTCTAACTCTGAGCACCCCCCTTCTTTGTTACCAAAAATTGAGTTCCAAGGCGAGATAGTCGGTGAAATTATGTTATGATTTTGCATTCCTTCCACTTAATTGTTTACTTCATCCTTATGAGCTTGTGGCAGTTTGTATTGGTGGTTGATGCACTCTAGATGGTATTTCATGTTCTACCCTCGGTGTATATGTTAGCTTAGTGTAACTAGTCTTGCCTCGTTTACCAGCTCCGCACTACTATTATTAACTCCAAAGATTATCGAGCCCAATTATCCCATCTGCAGGGAAACCTTCCTTATCCAATTCCACTGCGTGCATTCTAAAACTGATACCCATGTCCTCACTGTGATTAACTAGCTGAACATCATGTCCTGATGCATCCACCAAATGCTACGTTAAGCGTTCTTATGTCCGTCTGATTAGTCCCCAGCCCTTTCCGTAAATCACTGGATTTTACGAGGCTGGTGTCCGCCTCTGAATGTACCAAAAACACTAGCTTTCCACCAGCTGGGTCCTTCCAGGGTATCTCAATTAATACGTCTCCCGTTCCACTTACAATGAAGCAACGTCCTTTTGTTCCCAAAATGGACTCGTATCTACTTCCTAACTATTCAAGCTTTTCCTCAATGTTGTTATCTATTAAAATCCTATACTCCCTAAAAACTACCATGACTACTTTGACTATACACTCTGGTACCGCGGTCGCGGCGATTGGCCTATACTTTCTAACCTTATTGAAACTTAACCTACGTACTTGAATCATAACAGTTACTCAAATTAAAATGCAATCGAAAATTTTTTCCCGGAGAGACTCTTGTTCTTACATATCTTGAACTATAGTCCTTACATTACTCTAATTCCTTGTTGGAACTATTTCTCCCTGCATTCTGCTTGCCAGATGTCCCATTCGTCCACATGAGAAGCATTTCAAGCCCTGTCTGGTGTTGCTCATCCTCGCTTCACTTCTGGAGTTCAAATTTGATCGCTGCTGACCACTCCCACTGTTGAAGGGATTCCTTGGCTAATTCCCTCAGTGGAATTAATTCTTGGTCTGTTGAAACTATTCCCAGCTTCTCTCCTGGGTGACGGGGTTGCATTTGGAAGGTAAAGTGTCTAATTACATCCCACTTGGGAGAGGTCTGCATAATCCTTGCAGGTGCACCTCAAGCATCTCACAACCTCCACGTGGTGTCACCTGAGCAGTGACATTTTATCAACTGATAAGTGTTAGATCATGTGAGTAGGTGGAAATGCTCGTCATCTCTACCTTGGCGGCGTCTAGTGCAGAGTATGTTTCCCGTGTTGGGGGCGGCTGAAACAAAGTGGTGCAAACTGAAAGCACTCCCTTAATCCGCGGTGTATGCGAACCGTGCCGTCGATTCTCTTTGCAGCGGAGGGATACGAAAGCTGTATTTGAACGGAGCCTCTCCGATACCTGGTCGCCTCGGAGTGTAACTATGGCCTTGTCACATTATCGGGGGCTAAGAGGTGGTGGATATACAAATCCCCTACACTCGTTGGAATCAAATAGAAAACACAAAATCAAATAAAAAATCACTAAACAGCAAAACGACGAAGAAAACTTGGAATATAAAAATAAAACAGAAACAATTAATGGTAACGACCTTGTACAACTCAACTGTACAACGAATAAAATGCAGAGACATTAGGAGAGCCGATAAGTAACTCCTCATTATCTGCTATACCTTTAGGTATTGTACGTACCCGGTCACATTCACTGAGCAACTATTCCACATATGACACGTGGAAAAATAAAATTCAAACCGGTATCTATCGTTACATCACAGTCACAAAAAGAGAGAGAAATCAATATTGCCAGCAAATCAATTAAAAAAATTTGCTGGTACGGATATTGTCACCTCAAACCGTTTTGCTCTCTTAACTGATAAAGATGAAGAGCCAGTCAGATCGGTAAAGACTGCGAAACCTCCTCCAATATATTTAAAAGAACAAAATTCAACCACCTTAGCCAGGCGCCTGGGAGTCCTTGTAGGTAGTGGACAATTTCATGTTACTCCTCTGTTAAAAGGGACCATACATGATACCAAGATTCAAATTTATGAAGGCAATTTTCGTAAATTGATAAAAGATTTCAATTCAAGTAAAGGAAACTACTATACTTATGAAATGAAGTCTGCCAAAGAGTTAACAGTTGTCATCAAAGCTATAGAGCATTCTGTTGGCAATGAAGAAATTACAGCTTCTCTAAATGATGAGGGATCCGTTTTCAACATACGCAATCGTAACAAAGTGCCGAAGCCCTTATTTAACGTAAAACCAGAGAAAATTAAATTGAAAAAGGTGAATCTCACCTCATCTACGCATTAAAGTATCTGATGCACCGCAAAATTACTGTAGAAGAGCCTAGAAAGAAAAGTGGTCCTGTTCAGTGCCATAACTGTCAGGAATATGGGCAAACTAAAGCGTACTCTACGTGCGGTCTGAGTGATATGTGGAGATATACGAGGTGTGATCAAAAGATAACCGTTATTTTCATCTTTTCGTGAGTTACGTATGTTCGATGTTCGCATTTTTTTTCTGTTATGTTGGTACACATGTCTGTTATATATGTTGGGAATACCAACCATTTTGCATTGTCAGTTTGTTTTTGACAGATAAAAAGGTTAGTCGTGTTTTGGTGTGCTCTTCGATTTTGTACTATTCGAAAAAATGGATCAAAGAAACTGTATTCAGTTTTGTGTAAAAAATTAAATTAAATGCGCAAGGACATTTGAAATGTTGACTGTGGCCTTTGGCGAGTCTACTATGAGCAGAACACAAGTTCAATTGTGGTATAACCGGTTTAAGGAAGGCCGAGAATATGTCAATGACGATGCCTGGTCGCCCGAGCACGTCAACAACCGATGAAAACATAGACGCAGTGAAGAAAATGATTTTGGATAATCGTCGAATCATTATCAGAGAGGTTGCTGATGATGTTGGCATATCGTTCGGCTCATGCCTAGCAAATTTTTACGGATGTTTTAGGCATGAAACGTGCGGCAGCGAAGATTGTTCCAAAATTGCTCAATTTTGAGCAAAAACAACGTCGAATGGACATCGCTCAGGAGCTGTTGAATATCGTCAACGACGATCCAGATTTCCTCAAAAAGATCATAACTGGTGACGAATCGTGGGTGTAGCAAAGCTCAATCATCCCAATGGAAACATCCAGATGAGCCAAAACCGAAAAAAGCACGTCAAGTTCGGTCGAACGTAAAGGTTTTGCTGACAGTTTTCTTTGATTGCAATGGCGTGGTGCATCATGTATTCTTGCCACAAGGTCGTACGGTCAACAAGGAATAATACCTTGAAGTTATGCGCCGTTTGCGAGAAGCAATTCGTCAGAAACGCTCAGAATTGTGGAAAAACCAATCATGGATTTTGCACCATGATAACGCACCAGCTCACACATCGATGCTTGTGCGTAATTTTTTGGCCAAAAATAAAACCGTTATCATGCCTCAACCACCGTATTCACCGGACTTGGCCCCCGCTGACTTTTCCCTCTTTCCAAAACTGAAGACACCGATGAAAGGAAAGCGTTTTGCTACGATTGAGGAGATAAAAGAAAAATCGAAACAGGAGCTGTTGGCGATACAAAAAAAAGCGATTCAGAAGTGTTTCGAGGATTGAAAAAAATGCAGGCATAAGTGTATTATATCTGAGGGGAATTACTTTAAAAGGGACAAGATAGTTGTTGATGAATAAATAAATACTTTATTTTTTGATCACACAATAACGGTTATTTTTTGATCACACCTCGTACATGCATCTAAAGATTGTGATAAAAAAGGGAGATCACACAGTGAAAAAATGCAGTAATTGCGGAGGTAACCATACGGCAAATTATGGAGGCTGCACAGTGTACGCGAGCGAGTGGAGAAATCGTTCATCCTCAAATCGACATCTAGCTACTCATCAAAATGACAGAGGACAAAGACAAACTACCTTTGGTCCCTTACATGAGAACCACCAGCACGAGAGTTACTCTGATGTTGCCAAACGTGCTATACAACAAAGTGATACACCAAGTGGCACATTCAATACTGGCCAGCAGAATCTAATGCAAACTCTTAACACATTTATGACATCTATGCAAGGTATGATGACGATGATGTAACAAATGATGAAAACGCAAGAGTCGCTCCTGCAAAAAATTCTTTCCAAGGTATGAATTTATCGTTGAAATTATGCCTTTGGAACGCAAACGGTCTTACGAACCATAAATTGGAACTGGCTGCCTTTCTGACAGCTCAACGAATAGATATAATGCTAATATCTGAATAATACAGGATATACATTCTACGATTAAAAACATTCAAACGATAGAGTTCGCGGAGGAAGTGGAATACTTATTCGTAGTAGAATTAAGCATGTAGCCCTTGAAGCCGTCAGCGAAGTCTACCTGCAAGCAACTAACAGCAAACTATTAGAAGGAAATATCACCATATCCGCCATCTACTGTCCACCAAAATTTTCAATTGAGTCTATAACCTTCCAACGCTTTTTTAAGTCACTCGGGAAGAAGTTCATTGTAGCCGGTGATTTCAATGCAAAGCATTCATTCTGGGGATCCCGCATTGTCTCACCGAAAGGTAGACAACTTTGTGATGCCATAAGTACCTTGGATCTAGAGGTTATATCAACCGGGGAGCCAACCTACTTGTCGTCTGATATCAACAAAAGACCATACCTCATAGACTTCGGTGTGCTTAGAAACATAAGAAGGAATAGATGCACTAACTGGCTTAAAAACATAAAATTTATAAGTACTCACATTAACTATAAAGCCTCCCTAAAAGATGATCGTGATATCGAAAATACCTTTAATGATCTGGTAAATGTTTTAAAGGAAGCCGCATATTTATTCACCACACCCGTAACACAAAAAGCTTCACTATTGTACCGTCCTAGGGATGTGGAAAAACTGGTTAAAGAAAAGCGACGTCTTAGAAGAGAATAGCAAAATCATCGGTCAGCAAAATTTAAGAGTGAACTCGCGTGTTGCACCCGTAAACTAAGAAACATATTGAAGCAGAAACACCAAAAATCAGTTGCAGACTATTTTGGAAGCTTGAGTCCTCATGGCGACAATGAGTATTTATTGTGGCGTGCTACTAGGAAGTTCAAAGGTCCAATACAACATAAGTCACCACTTCGTAAAGATAATGGCACTTGGGCTAAAAGCGATGATGAAAAATGCACTGCCTTCGCACATCACCTGAGTAATGTCTTCTGTCCAAATCCCCCCATTATATCGTTTGAACCTCGTAAAGTACCGAGGAACAGTGGGCGCCTGAAAACCTCAAGGAAGGAGGCAAATAACATCATTAAAGACGAGGAATGGATCAGATATCAACAAACATGATAAAAGAATTAACCTAATATAGCTTTATCTCACTTAGTCACAGAATTCAACGCTTTTTTACGCACTGGGCACTATCCTCTACTGGGCACGTGACTCTACATCCGACTACTTTGATATCATAATGATGATAAGCAGGAGTTACTCAAGGCAGTGTGCTTGGACCACTGCTCTATTTGCTTTTTACAGCTGACATGCCAACCTCCGATCACACGGCTATATTCGCATTTGTCGATGATACCGCCATACTGAGTACAAACAGCTCCCATCTTGAATCCTCGCAATGGCTACAAACTACTTACTGTCTGTTTAATAGTGGCTTAACAAATGGAGAATAAAGGTCAACGAAGCTAAATGTGCACACCTAACATTTACCTTAAGGAAGGATACGTGCCACCCTATTCGCATCTTTGGTCAAAATATTCCACAACGCTCTGGCATAAAGTACTTGGGAATCCACTTAGACAGACAATTAACCTGGACTAAACACATTGATTCAAAGTGTGATCAGATCAAAATGAAACTGCATACCTTGAACTGGCTACGAAATAGGCATTCAAACCTTGCCTTAGAATGTAAGGAACTAATTTATACTAGTGTAATTAAGCCTATATGGACATATGGGATTCAATAGTGGGGCACCGGGTGTCCATCAAACAGGGAGAAACTCCAACGCCTCCAATCGAAAATTTTGAGAATGATCACCGGTGCTCTATGGTACTTGAGGAACATAAGCTTCCACGGTGACCTGAATATATCCACGATTGAAAATGAAATGGTGAACACCTACGCTCTTAAATTAAAAAATCACCCAAACTGCTTGGCGAGGAACCTACTAAAGCTTCCCTCTATAAGAAGCCTCAAAAGGACATATACCTTAGAGCTGATTTAATGACGTCTTATTATATGCTATGGAAACACCAAATATTCGATGCAGTGGCTGAGGTTATTACCCAGATATGTAAATGTAGGCGTGTTTTTGCGTGTAAAATACTCATCCCTTGTATGGCCTTGCTTACGGCAGAACGAACATGTGGGTGCCCTCTGTGCAAACCCCCTGTACGGACTTCTAGGGTTCGCGGCACTGTTGTCGGAAACACCGTGATTATATGCTTCTCTGTATATGTTTGGGACGGAATTGCTTCCCTTTCTATATTCGACAGTGGCAGTGAACATTTCCTCTCTGTTTTCCACATATGTACCTCGCCAAAACCAGACGTATTCCGCTCCACCAGGAATTGTGCCCTAATAGCCTCTTCTGCTAATTCCTCTAGAGTTCCCGTTCTGCTATTCAGCATATGAGTCTTTAGAGTGGGGTTACGGAGAGATATTTACCTCTCACTATTTCTATGGCCAGGCCCTGTAGTGATCCTAGACGCCTAGCAAAGGCTCGTATAACCTGACCTGCCAGCTGTTTCCCCATTCTGATTTCTTGGGTTACGTCTTCCATTCCCTTAAATGAGTTATCCTTAGGAGCCCGTAAAGCTTGTCTGTACTGTAGAATTGGTTTGGCAGCACAAGGTTGTATGCATCTCCGAACAACCTGTGCTTCACACAATGAAAGAAATCCTGGAACTCATCTAGCTTGATGCTCCTCCTTGCTAGTTCAAACCCCTGAATGAACCTACTGACTTCTGGCTGTAAGTCCTCCGAAGCAGCACCAGTGAACATAGGTACTACCCATATTTTCTATATTGTCCGATTGTGGCTCTTTCCAAAATTAGGGTCCAACATCTGGTTTTCCTTATCCACCGCTACCTGAGCCTCCAATGATTCTTTAACTTTACTTGATAATTGCATCAAATACCACTTTATAATCTCATTATGACTACGCAGTGTTGTCTACAAAAAAATGCCTTCAAATAAACGTACCGACATTATCCGACTTCTAAATCTCATGATTCGACCCTGACAAATTTATTAAAACAAAATTCCAACCAAAAATTCTTTCTTCCTTTACTTGTTTTCCATTACAAGTTCCACATCCGCTATCTACCGGCATCCATTAAGTCCTTCCATCAATGCAAATTGGCAAAAAAAAAGAACCAGACCAAGACCGCGCCGCTCACAGAACCCTACGAGAGTAGCGACCTTCCCAGGTGGTAGCGCCTCCAAAGCATCGTAAGGAAAGTAAGCAGATGCAATCACAAACCTCGACCATCCGTGCATACTCTTAAAACTAATCTCTGCCGCAACCAGATCCTGACAACAGAATGCGTCAAGGCAGGTCGCTGCGAGATGGGATGATATTATAAGGCCGGCTCTTGGTCTAATCGAGTTTCTGTCATATAATATCGTGGCCCCTTTCAACAAGCCAAGGCCACAGAGGCGACCCCTAAAGACCCAGGGCTCTTGTACTGTTGTTATGTGAGGTGATGTGTGCAGCTGGGTGAGTCGTCTACTTAGGAGTACAGTAGCGGCTTTAGAATGCTGCAAGTTGATCTGCGTTACCGTCAAAGGACGATAGCTACGAGAATCGTCCGAGCCACTCATCTGGGAAAGACATGAAAGGTCACAGTCCCAAAGAAGAGACTCAGACGGCTCCGGTACCGAGAAACCATGACATCAACAGTGGCCTCGTCCACTCGCACCACAAGACTAGCACCTTCTTTACCATCCCGGTTGCTACCCCTGGTGTACGAAAGAACTCTCCAGAGCCTCGTATTGATGCCAGGGTTCTGAGCACGCAGACAAGAAAGGACATCTGTGGTCGTCAGATCGGGAAACGGAATATAGACCGCGAAGCGAGTGGTCCCCATGGGGGGCACGTCCTTGACTGCACCCCTGAGCCAATCAAAGTTGGCCTGAGACGCGCACGACACCTGTAGAGTGCCGTCCTTTGTCTCATAGCCCCTCGCATTAGCTTCAGGACCGGAGGCAATGACGCGACGCATCAGATGACCTTTGCAGTGTTTTATTTCTGCATCAGTTAGCTGATGGTCAGGCCCCAGCTTCCCAATCACCGCCATTGGTTGCGGGCCGTTAGCCTTCTCGCTGTACGATGGCTTGGCTGCACCTTTGGAAGTGCTTGGGCGAAAGTCCAGCTCACCACCCGCCACTGGCAGAGATTTCGCCGGGCAGATGGTTTTGCTGGATACGAGGGGCTGGGCAAGTTGCAGCTTATTGGCAACATTCTTCCCCGCCACATTAGCCGCCACCGAGGTTTCGCTCGTACCCTTTGGGGTCGTGGCGCCACCAGCAGTAACAGCTGCAGGGCAGGTGGGAATGCTGTTTTCAGCAACAATCTTCCGCCGCTTACCTCGCGAGCGAGCTTTCGGAGCGGTCAATCCCTCCGCAGGCTCGGTGGCTTCCGTGGGTGTCACTTCCGCCGACCTGGGCCTTTTGGAGGGAGTCGACACAGAAGGGCCGGCAGAGCCACGTGAGGATTTCTCCTGCACGAGCCTATCAAGCCGCTTCTTTCTCTGTCTCCTCGCTTGTGTTCTCGTTACCCTAGAACCATTGGTAGGTCGTTCCGCCACTGTGGTGACTTCCCGACGCAGGCCCTCTGGATCCAGGGTACGCTCCTCCGTCTCTGAAGAAGAAGAGATTGCGGTAACAATCCCCGTCTCCTCCAGGATGCGCTCTCGCTGATAAAGGCGAGAGACTTTAGCGATGGTTGGGACCTCCAGAATCCGTGCCCCTGCCGCCGAAGCGGGTGGATTTCCACATGCGTGGGTTCCACCTGGAGTAATAAATCTTTTTTTGTCCATCGCCAGACAGTGGTTTTTGTTCGGGACTCCTCCCTAGCCAGTTTGGTCCGCGGATGGTACCCATTCTCTATACCATCATTGTGATAGACAGACAGCCATAACTCCCGCCCCTCCTAAGAGGTTCAGAAGTAATGTCATTTGCCTACCAAAGGTCCCCCTATCCGCCACCTGGGGACGCGTCCGATGGGATGTCAGGCAAATCCAACACGGAGCCAACTGACCTACTCAATAGAAGAATGTCAATTGTGCATTCTATTGGCCAATGCCAACCGAAAAGGAGCACTGTAATACCTTAAAAGTTTACAAAATAATTGGAACAATAAAAACGCACCCTGAGAGCATGTGCGTGTATATAACTTAAATGTTAACTACAACAAATGTGTAGTATCTCTAGCTCTGAGTGAACTACACGCAGGTAGCTTGATTCAGAATCATAACTTAAGCAAAGGAATTGATATTGTGTCTACTGGCCAGCCGACGTACTGGCCAACTGACTTACAATCTCGTCTAACATGTACGAGTATATACGAAGTTGATAGCGCAATTCACACTTTAATGAAAATAATTATAAATGCTGCAACATGCTCTACTCCTTAGTCGTATATAAGAAACATAATGCTTTTTAATACCAGCGTATCTAAAGAAAAGATTGGCAAAAGCATCGCTCTCCGCAAGCGTCCGGTTCCTAGAGAAACACCAATTAGAAATGAGAACGGGAGTATTGAGCACAATACTTATCTGAAGTTTTTAACCCAAATAAATCATTTAATATTGATCACATCCCATTCACTCCTAATATCTCTAATGACATTACAATTAGGTTTAAAATGAAAGATTTAATGAATAACATTTGTAAAGATATTATAGCAAAAAGCACCAGGGTCCGAAAAAATTACTTGGACGAAACATACAGAGCATAATTAACGAAATTGAAGATTGCAAATCTCGACTGGATCCGAGGAATGATATCGAAAATTTATATCGAAAATAAAATGATGTTGTTCAACCTTATGATTAAACTATGGTAGACATACGGCATCCAACTGCGGGACACAGCATGTTGATAAAATTCAAAGGCCGCAATTAAATTTATGGAATACTTGTAAAGCTCCATGGTATATTAAAAATTTAAACATTTATAAATATCTTAATGTTAACACTGTGCAAGATGACATCAGACCACTGAGCTTCAGCTATAAAGCGCGATTAATTAAACATCCGAATCAGGTAGCAAGAGATCTACAAATGCGGGACTATCCAAAACGCTTAAAAGGAAAGGATCTTCCTTGCTAAGCCATAGTTACCATCCTCACTTTATTATTATATAAAGGCTTTTTTTTTGACATGTGGTTTCCAAGCAGAAATAAAATGCATATAATTGTATTTTATGGCCAAGAATTTACCTTTATTATAAAGATAAGCGTTTGCCATTATGTCTTCAAAATGATTTCGGGCAAGTGGCCGCCGAGAGGCCCAATTTTCGACCACTTTTTGCAGTAATTGGGGCCGTATGTCAGCAATAACGCGCCGAATATTCTCTTCCAAGGCGTCAATCGTCTCGGGCATATCTGCGTAGACAAGCGACTTCACATAATCCCACAAAAAATAGTCCAGCGGTGTTAAATCGCACGATCCTGGAGGCCACGCCACAGGTTCACGACTCGAGATAATGCGCTCACCAAAAGTTTCCTTCAATAATTTGATTGTTTCGTTGGCTGTATGCCATGTAGCGCCGTCTTGTTGGAACCAAAGGTCGCCCACATCCACATCCTCCAATTCAGGCACGAAAAAGTCATTAATCATTGCTCTATAGCGTTCCGCATTGACTGCAACAGTATGGCCGGCTTCATTTTTGAATAAATATGGACCAATGATTCCCTCTGCCAATAAAGCACACCAAACAGAAACTTTTTGAGGATGTAATGGCGTCCCAACAATGCCTTGTGGATTATCGTCACTCCAAATGCGACAATTTTGCTTATTTTGCATTCAACCAAAAGGGAGCTTCAACGCTGAACAAAATTTTCTTGTGAAAATCAGGATCGGTGGCCATCTCGTTTTTGGCCCATTCACCGAACGCGCGACGCGCTTGATGGTCGTTCGGCCATAAACTTATGAAATGGCAAACCAAACTGAGCATAAATCAAGTCTAAAGAAAACACCCTTTACATATTGAAAAGAAAAGAAAACAAATAATAAGAAATTAAATATGAATAAAGGAAAGTCAACAAAAATATAAATATTCCTATGAAAAAGAAGTAAAATAATAATAAAAAATAAAATGGAAGAATATAAAAAAACCTTATACATAATGAGGTAATTTTTTTTAGAATAGAGAATAAAAATAGCCATCTGAAATAAAAATAAAGAACCTGTTACAAATTATTTACAAGAAGATAGTTTCACTACCTTATTCTAGAAAGAAGGGAGGGATGTTGTGAGTCAAGATGAGACAACCTGCATGTTGTTGACTCACAGCTCGAATTCCTGGAAGACTCTACTTATAGTGTAGTTATTAATAAAATTGCATAATTAAGCAATCACATATTTTTAGGGTGTAAGTATTAAAAGAAAAATATTATTAGTAATGAAACAGCAAAACTTTAAGGGTGTTACAATTTACCAATTTCTACGTACAATGGCCTACAAAATGAAAATTAGTAGGTCGGATAATTAAAAAACTAACATGAATAAGCAATTGCGTAACTGGAGCACTGGAAAAGTGTTCACCTAGGAAGTACGACAGAAATGTAAACAGTATACGAGTATATATAACTCAGGGAAAAATAATTAATAATATGTTGTATTTAAAAGGTTATTTTTCTGACAGCATTTTAAAACACATGCATTTCTGCCAGCTACGTAAAGTGCCTCAACGGTCTACACTAGGGAACACATGGGAGTCCAGTTGTGACCGAAAGAACACAACAGTATATTAAACTTGTAAAATAAATTTGTATTTTTAATTAAGAAAGTTTATAAGGTGATAGAATCATAAGGTTTTTATTTCGGATTAATTTACCGGTTTTTAAAAAACCTGTGATACTTCTAACTTTTTAGTAATTCCTCTATAGTGGAGATCACGAGGGACTAAGGTAACTTAAGTGTTATCCTATCGTTCTGCGATATATTACACTGTACCCATGATATCACAGTGGAGATCAAATGGGAATAGGATCACAATTGTGAAGTAAATCATGCCTTAGTAGGTGTCTCGGCGAAATATAAACTCGCCCGGTAATTTTTAACGAACGAGTGAGTAGCAGAAGAGCAGCCGAGAAGAAAGCAGCAAATTTTTAACAACCACACCACAAACATAAGCAAGTGTAAAAATGTATAATAAACTAAATCAATGAAATTATTAAAGTATAAAATTTCGAGTTTATCTGCTACGAACTTTCAGTTACAAAAGTTTTAAAATTAGCTTTCTTCCGCTGCCACCACAGCATTTAAACCGCCGTTTTTGTGAATTCTCAATACTTCGCCTTCGGAGCGCTAGTGCTTCCGAGAGTATTTTCATGGCGCCATCAACAACGGTTGATAGTTTGCAATAGCCATTTCACCGCCATTTTGTGACCTATTAGCAATTAATTAACCTTGCCGTCACCGCCGTACTCCTTCAGGTAATTATCATTACAGGATCGCTAGACTTGAATAGCCACCGCCGAGCTGTTTCAAGATTTGTTTGCATCGTCAAAGCCATCGCATAACAGATACTGCCGTACTTCGCCTTCGGAGCGCTAGTGCTTCCGAGAGTATTTTTGTGACGTCATCAACAAGGGTTGATAGTTTACAACAGCCATTTCTTCAAAAAATAAGAACAACATTTCCGACATCTGTTAATTTCAAAATTAATCGATTCTACCAGAACAAACTGCTGCAAATAATTTTCGATCGGTATTGCAGTGCGGAACCAAGCAGCTGTTGAAATTGAACAGACCTTCTATAAAAGAAAAATAAATGTTGACTCGAACGAAATCAAAAAAGTTTGATTCAGCAAAAGCAGACGACAAAGTTCGGATTCATTGGACAGCAGAGTAATAGAAATGGCCAACGAGGGAACACACGGCCAAGCGCAGCCGCAAGCAGTTGTAACTAGTGAACAACTGGCGCAGCTTTTCAATAGTATAAATACACTGCGCGAATCTGTTGACGAACTACGTAAAGAGACGCATCGTGACCAAATAGAGATTCAACAACTTCGCAATCGAGTGGAAAGAGGTGCATCCGGTGCTGGGTGTAATGAATC
Source organism: Clusia tigrina (assembly GCA_920105625.2). NCBI lineage: Eukaryota > Metazoa > Arthropoda > Insecta > Diptera > Clusiidae > Clusia > Clusia tigrina. Next base: position 75,101,261 of record OV050030.1, read on the forward strand.
CTCTTCTCATGAAAGTGTACAATCACCGCTGCCACAAACTTCGACGCAGCAACCACAGGAGATACCGCAATCGCAGCCACCAAATACATCGACGCCGTATAATGGTGTTATGACTTTTATCGATAGCCCCGGCAGAAAGTTATATCCACTGCCATCCTTCGATGGAAACCCTGAAGATTGGCCCCTGTTTTTAGCAAACTTCAGAGACACGACCAATGAATTTGGTTATAATAATCGCAAGAACCTTATGCGTTTAATGGAATGCGAAGCGCGCTGTGACGTCACTACTCATATATCCTGACGACGTGACCAAAGTCATGCACGAGTTAGAGTTCAATTTTGGACTCTCTGACTTATTGATCCGCTCGCAGCTGCAAAAGGTTCAGCAGTTCCCACCGATTTATGAGAATCGACTTCAGCAAGTGTTGGAATTCTCAAACCGCGTCCGAAATATTGTCGCCTTTTTTAAGTCAGCAAAATGCGATCACCATCTGGCCAACCCTACTCTTCTTGAGCAGCTTATTGGAAAGCTTCCGCCCACCAAGCAATATGAATGGAGTCGACACGCCTCCAATATAACGCCTTATGCCACCGTTGAAGCCTTTGCCGACTGGGTTAGTGAACTCGCAAAGGTAGTGAGCTTGATGCCAGCTATAGCTAGTACAGCTATGCGCCAACATCAACCCCCGCAGCCGCACCAAGGGGTGCAACAAGGTGACCTTCAGAACCGTCAGACCATATCACGAGGTGCTATTCCACGTCGCGTTTTGCATAGCACCGAAACTCAAGTGGAACAGCAACAACTCAGTTGTGTGCAATGCAATTTGAGCCACAAACTGAGCGCATGTCGTCAATTTAAGGCGCTTAATACAAATGACAAATGGACTTTGGTAAAGCGTTACCGCCTTTGTTTTGCCTGCTTGCAAAGAGGGCATAACGTGCTGAGTCACCAGGCAAGGCATGCATGTGGTATAAATTGATGCACCCGTATGTATCACAACTTACTGCACCAGACAACTAAGCTGCTAGCAGAGCTGAAACCAGAGGATGTCGACCATGTGCTTAACTGCCGTCAACACAAGCAGTCAAGCTTATTTAAGATACTACCCGTGGTGCTGTTTGGTCCACGTGGTAGCATACCATTTGCGATGTTTGATGAAGGTTCTTCGGTCTCACTTCTTGAAGAGACCATCGCAAATCAACTTGGTCTGAAAGGCCCTACTGCACAGCTGACGCTTCAGTCGTATGGAGAGAAGCAGACCACGGAGCCATCGAAAAAAGTAAGCTTGAACGTACGGGCAGAGTGTGGTGGCCAGGAGTACCCACTCAGAAACGTACGCACCGTGAAGCAGCTTAATTTACCAATGCAGACATCCATCAAGCAACAGCATGAGCACTTCACAGATGTGCCAATCGCCAGCTACAAAGCCGCCAAGTCGGTCCTGCTGCTGGGATTGGAAAATAGTTTTTTAGGCATGTCACAGAAAACTGTCGCCGCCGGTCCAGATCAACCTATCACTGCGGCAACTATGTTGGGTTGGGTGGTATATGGGCCACTTCTTCAAGCAGCACGGCAATGTCAAGGGTGTTGCACGTCAAAGAAGCATCAATTTAACACAACTGAACAGATTGGTCGAAGAGTACTTTTCTGTAGAAAGTTTTGGAGTCCGCAGCACCAGCACAGCCTCGGAGTCAGATGAGAACGCCAGAGCAAAAAAAATATTGATTGAGACCACACAAAACATCGGCCAACGCTATGAAGTTGGTCTATTATGGCGCAACGATGCCACTAAGCTGCCGCAGAGCTATGTTATGGCCAAGCAGAGCATTTTAAAAATTGAGGGGAAGATGTCCCGGGATGCCGCATATGCAGCCAGATATAAAACGGAAGTCGCCAAATACATTGACAAGTGATACGCCAAATTGTTATCACCAGAGGTTGCTGAGAGGCATAGTCCTACAACCTGGTACCTTCCTCAGCCGGATAAGCTTCGTATCGTCTTTGATGCTGCAGCTGCTATTTCTAACGTACCGCTCAACTCAGTATTATTAAAGAGTCCTGAGCATGCGCAGCCACTTTTGGCCATCATGCACAAATTTCGAAAAGGAGGCATCGCTGTTGCAGGAGATATTCAAGAAATGTTCTCACAAGTCCGCATACGAGCTGAAGACCAGGACTCACAGCGCTTTCTTTGGAGAGACGGAAATTCAATCAAGCAATCAACCAAGCCAATCCGTGTGTACTCAATGATGTCGATGATCTTTGGAGCGATTTGTTCGCCGTATTGTGCATAATACATCAAAAACGTGAACGCAGCACAGTTTTTGCTTAACATGCCAGGTGGCGCAAAAGCTATCATTGACAACACCTATGTGGATGACCTGGTCATAAGTTTGATGACATAGAGGAGGCCGAGAAGGTAATGTTTGAGGCCCGGAAGATAAACGCTGCCGCAGGATTCAAGCTCAGAAATTTCGTATCAAACTGCAAGAAGCTGCAATTCAAAGTGAATGGTAGCCAAGTCAAGCAACAAGACGGTGTCAACACAGAACTACAGCCAACAACAGAGAAGGTGCTGGTTGTGTTTTGGAACTCTGGAGTGGACAGGTTTGAATTCCACTTTAAGTTCCATAGAATTCCACGCCAGGTGCTGGAGTACAGGAGAACACCGACTAAGAGAGAGTCGTTATGGCTACGACCCCTTTGGCCTCCTAGCCAACATCACTATTTTCGCCAAGCTACTTCTGCAGTCACTGCGGTAGCGGAAAATCCAGCGGGATGAGCAGCTGCCATCAGATTTGGAGAAACAGTGGTTTGCATGGTGGAACGTTTTCAGGGCGTGGACAACCTTTCAGTCCCGCGATGCTTGTCGGATTTGTTGCCGAATGCCGATGATATACAGCTGCACATATTCGTTGATGCTAGTGAAAGTGCATTTACAGCAGTCGCCTTTTTACGTGTTTGCAAAGCAAACGAGGTAGTAGTCACATTCGTTGCTGCCAAAACGAGATGTGCACCTGCAAAGGGTATGCCGTACCGCGCCTGGAATTGCAAGCGGTCGTACTAGGAAGCCGACTGACGACTTCGATTGAAGACTCTCATGATTTCAATATCAACGCTACGATATTTTGGAGCGATTCCAAGACAATTCTGCTTTGGCTTCGTTCCACAACCCGTAAGTATAAGCAATTCGTTGCCTACCGTATTTCTGAGATACTTGCCACTTCCACGCCGATAGAATGGCGCTGGTTACCAACATTGATAAACGTCGCCGACGATGCAACTAGAGCCAAGTTGCCACAGTATGTAGAGCAAGACAGCCGTTGGATATTGGGTCCAGATTTCTTGTGCCAAGAAGAAATACACTGGCCTCAAGAAGCTGGGATGCTTCACTCAGAGCACTGTGTATCTGAAGAAGCTGTTCATCAGGTGTTACACATAATAAACACAGACAATATTCTTGAGAGTTTGATCAAGTTTTCATCGTACATGAAGACGTTGAGGGTGACAGCATGGATATTTCGGTTCATTCGCAACGCCAAACCTAGATCCCGTCACTTTGGAGAGCTCACAGCAGCTGAAGTTTGTGATGATGAAAAATTTGTATGCTGTCGCGTACAAGAGGAGTCATTTGCAGATGAAATGTCAGCCATACGTGCAAGTAAAAGAATTCCAAAGACCAGTGCCATATTTAAGCTCACGCCGATGATGTAACCTGATGGTCTACTAAGAGACAACGGAATGAAGCATTACCACCAAAAGAGACATCACCAGAACGACTGCCTAACAATAAATGAAATGCGGCAAAAGTTCTGGGTGCCTCATGCTCGGACATTATTAAAAAGGATCAAGAGGGATTGTGTCATTTGTATTACTGCTCGAGCCAAGCCATCTGTGCCACTTATGGGACAGTTACCCAAAGACCGCCTAACACCGTACTTCCGACCTTTTACCTACTCAGGGGTGGACTACTGTGGACCATTCTGCGTTGCTATCGGCCGCAGACGAGAGAAACTTTGGGTGGCGTTATTCACTTGCCTCACCACTCGAGCCCTACATTTGGAGGTGGCAGAAGATCTGTCCACCGATGCATTTTTAATTTGTTTCAGGAATTTTGTGAACCGTCGCGGTGTACCGATTAGAATTCGTAGCGACAATGGCACCAACTTTATAGGTGCGCAAGAGGAGTTTCGCCAGGAGAACCGCTTATTTGACGTAGATTGGGTTCAACGGGCAATGTCAAGGGAAAAAATATAGAGTGGATTTTTAATTGCCCAGCCAATCCTAGCGCTGGAGGTTTTTGGAAGCGGCTTGTCCAATGCGTGAAACGCCTGCTACAGAGAACCCTGAAGGATGAGGCACTACGCTTGGAGACCTTTCCGCAGCGCACTGATTGAGGCGGAAAATATAATAAACAGCCGTCCACTTACAGAACTTCCTATAACCCATGAAGAAGAGGAACCACTTACTCCGAACCACTTCTTGAGTGGCTGCCTCAATTCCACTCAAACACCTGGACCGGAAGATGAGAAAATCTGTCTGCGCAAACAATGGAGAATTGCGCAGAATCTGAAGGATCATCTGTGGAAAAGGTGGATTGTGGAGTACTTGCCACAACTTTTGCACCGACAAAAATGCAGGAGTAAAGCCTCACCACTAAGAGTAGACCAACTGGTTGTTGTATGCGATCCTGTCTTACCAAGAGGCCAATGGGTCAAAGGGCGAATAATTGAAGTCTTCACTGCCAAGGACGGCCAAGTCCGGAGTGCCGCGGTACGCACCAGCCGCGGTATTATCCGGCGACCTGCATCTAAGCTAGCCGCTTTAAGTTTCGTGGATCCCAGTATGAATCCACCGGGAGGTGTGATGTCGCGGTAAAAGCTACTGTCTTCGCCGTAAGATGTCTCGGCGAAATATAAACTCGCCCGGTAATTTTTAACGAACGAGTGAGTAGCAGAAGAGCAGCCGAGAAGAAAGCAGCTAATTTTAAACAACCACTCCACAAACATAAGCAAGTGTAAAATGTATAATAAAGCCAGCTAAATCAATTAAATTATTAAAGTATAAAATTTCGAGTTGATCTGCTACGAACTTTCAGTTCGAGTAGGTGTTCCCAATTATAAATGTGTTCAATCAAAAGGAACTCCATGATCCTTCCCTAAAACCAGTTCCAACGTAAAATGGATATTTTTTTCCTTCTCCTAATTAAAAAATATCTGAATTCCAGAGCCTCCAATTGCAAAAAGATTAAATTAATTAAAAACAACTGCGATCGAGTTAATAAAAGTTTAAAATAATTAAAAATAACTTCGATTCTGAATTCCAGACCCTCCAATTAATAAAATATTAATGTATTAAAAATAATTTCGGCATTCTAAATTCCAGACATTCCAGTTCATAAGATATTAAAGTAATTAAAAATTACTGCGATTCTGAATTCAAGCCTCTCCAGTTAAGAAAATATTAACTTTATTAAAAAAAATACGATTCTAGATTCCAGATCCTCCAAATAAAAAAAAAATAAAAAATTATTAAAATTTTTACACAATTTAAAAAAATTAGAAATTGGCAAAAATCGTATATTAAAGTGAAAGAAATATATCCAATGAGCCAATACACACCAAAAGTTATCCATATCCTGCTAGTATGCGAAGTGAGGTCGATAGGCAAGAACTACTAACGGAGGGTTTAAAGAGTACATATAACTCACCATTATGGGTCGTCAAATCCGACAGGTGAAAAACAATGTAGGTAAGCTATTGATTTCAAACGCTTGAATACAGCTACAATGTCTGAAACTTATCCCAGCTAGCTTAGGTAACACAAAAAATGCATCAATGTAATAAAGGGTGTTTTTTTAGACGTGTGGTTTTCAATCTGGCAATACTTTTTTCGGAGTTGGTCTTTTTGACAGCTGTCACTTGATTTATGCTCAGTTTGGTTTGCCATTTCATAAGTTTATGGCCAAACGACCATCAAGCGCGTCGCGTGTTCGGTGAATGGGCCTAAAACGAGATGGCCACCGATCCCGATTTTCACAAGAAAATTTTGTTCAGCTCACTTTTGGTACAATGGGTATAAGGAAAATTGTCGCATTTGGAGTGACGATAATCCACAAGCCATTGTTGAGACGCCGTTACATCCGCAATAAGTCACTGTTTGGTGTTCCCTATGGGCAGAGGGAATCACAAACTTTTTCATTTCTTTTTTCTACACATCTCACATCAATAGTGTGCTATATCTACCTCTTTTCGTCGCCTTGATTTCTTGCTGATCTGATTACATACGGTAATCGCTATTTGCATTTGTTAATTCACATTCTTCATACTTCAGCAACAAATGTCTACATAAAATGACGCTAGAAATACGAAAGAGGCAAAAAGCAAGCGTGCAAAAAAAACATTTCACGAATCAAAAACATTGTTGAAACCAATGCTAAAAGGGAAGAGAAAACTTTGTGCGCTGCAGAACTGAAATACCGCTTGGGCATTCTGGAGTCATACTTCAAACAATCTTTAACAAGTCAATCTAATGTTGAAGAGCTTCATGAAGCTGAATGTTGTCGCAATGAGGTGGAAGGCATATACATAACAGCAAGACTTTGTACACAGTCGCAGTTGGGGGATGATACCCTCAATTCAAAAATGTCAACATCAACATGGTCAATTCCAGTACTGATTTCAAAATTGCCAACTTTGAAATTGCCTACATTCAGCGGCAAGTACTCTGAAATTTTAAATTTCATTGTATCATTCAACCAAATAATTGATTTAGAATTAAATTTAGCATATCTCGAAAAATTCAATCACTTAATCAATTGTCTCGCAGGCCAAGCGCTTCAAACGGTAATGGCATTCCAGGTAATACAAGATAATTATCCAAAGACTTTAGCACAGTTAAAGGTATGTTATGATAATTCGACAGTTATTTTTTTGGAAAATATTTCTCTTCTTTGATTTACCTACTATTTCCAAACGCAGCAGCACGCAATTGAGAAGTCTTATGGATAACGATTCTGCTCTTTATAGATCGCTGTTGTTATACACATAGTAATACAAAGGTGTGATGAGGAGTCTAAACGTAAGTGGAAGGAATCGGTCGATTTCCAAACATTACCGACATGGGATGCTGGCACCACTGTAATTGACAGGCATTGCCACTATTTGGAGACACTAGATGATACGCAATCCAACGTTGCAGAAATTCAATAGACCAATAATCCATATAAAAAACAAAAAGGTTATTCATTCGGTTTGACTAAATCGTCGTGCCAATTGTACACAAACTCAAATCACAAAATTGCCGCTTGTGATCGTTTCAAGTCAATGGATGTGGCTCGTCGTTTTGAAACTGTAAAGTGGCTTAGTCTGTGCTTCAAATGTTTCTCGAAGGGACATCAACAGTCAAATTTCAGATCCAATTTTCGTCGCAAAATCTGCTGTCAACGTCATAACAACATGCTTCATCATCATAACAAACATAATTCTTATAGTGTTCCGCCGAATTGACGGGCAGCGCAACAACTGTCATCATTTCCTACGCCGAATTTTCCATCTAATTCGAAGGATGCTGTCAGACACACGCATGCGGACAACTCATCAATAGATCGTATTATCCTTGCAACTCCTATGGTGATGGTTCGAGATGCAGCTTGGGTAGAGCTCTACTGGACTCATGCTCACAGGGAAACTTCATTACATAAACTTCTCATAAAAATTAAAATTGCCGGGGCAAAACACAATATTGAGATTCAAAGTATTGGAAACTCGTCTACAAACATCAAGTACAAATATTAGGCTACAATCAAATCGAAATGCAATGGATTGGAGCTGCCTCTTACATTCTGCATAACATCGCACATCACCTACCAGCCTGACGAGAAAATCTAAGTCATATCTTGGAATATTCCATCGAATATAGAACTTGCGGATGAGCAATTCTACAACTCGAGTCGGATAGACATATTATTGGGAACTGAGAGATTTTTTAGTATTTTGTCTATAGGTCAGATAAGACTTAGCGACAATCTCCCCATTTTAGTATATAGTATTAAATGGGAAGACAAGGAGAAGCAGAAGTCTGTGTTCCAGGTAGCTGTGGCATCGAACTATGTACTCGATGGGATCAGCAAGCACAGCTCACACTTACTCAGTTTGCGTGTAGTCGTTTGGCTTTTTAGATTCTGCCACAAATTTACCAAAACATAGGAAAGCGGCTTTGAAACAGCCTCACCTTCCCCGCAGGAGCTACTACATGCATTATATAGCATTGTATGGAATATACAGCAACACTATTTTTCGGATGACATTCGTTTATTGAACAAAAATTTACCAGCCAGTAGCGCAATTAAATATTTGAATCCGTTCCTGGACAACACTGGCAGATTTACACTGCTCAAGGTAGGTGGTGGGCAAACTTGCCAGAATCACGCAAGCATCCTGTTCTGCTGCCAAGCAAATACGAATTTGTGTACCGGTACGTCCAACATCAATGCCAGGCTCACAATTGAAGAATTGTCAACAATCTTGATCGAGATAGAGGCATTTCTCAATTCTCGCCCGATAACTCCACTCTCATCTGACCCGAGCGATTATGATGTATTGACTCTGGCTCACTTCTTCATCGGCAGCTCACTTAAAATCTTGCTAGAACGCTATGTACCTGATAGTAATGATCACCTCGAAAAATGAGCACGAGTAACCGGCATCAAGCAACTGTTCTGGAAGCGACGGGTACACGACTACGTGAACGAGCAACAGATGCACACAAAATGGATCGATGACCATGCTAACGTTGCCAATGATGCGATGGTGATTATTCATAATGACAATTTGCCACCTATACATTGGCAACTAGGTCGGTTAACTGTGTTCCCGGGAGAGATGAGCGTGTCAGAATTGGCGATGGTCGTACTGCTAAAGGAGTTGTTCGGAGACCCATACGGAAGCTTGCACTATTGCCTGTTTGAAAGTAATTCCAACGGGGCTGGAATGTTGGATCATGCTGTATTTTCCGCTGCTGGTTTTTTCTATTTTACTCTTTTGAAATGAACCGCTTAATGCACATACATATGAACATACATACGAGGGCGGATTGATATTGAAGCTACCTAAGTAGGAAAAAAACATTTTTTTTTCAAAAACCATTTATTTCTCAACATAGTCTCTATTTACTTCGACACACTTAATAAGACGATATTCCAACTTTTTTATACCATCTGAATAATACGATTTCGGGAACCCCTCAAAATACGCGTTAGCTTCGGTAATCACTACTTCGTTTGAGATGAATCTTTTTCCTGCGAGCCATTTTTTCAAGTTTGGAAACAGGAAAAAGTCACTAGGAGCTAAATCTGGACTATTAGGTGAATGATTAACCAATTCGAAGTGTATTTCACGTAATTTTAGCATCGTATCTAATGCTGTGTGAACCGATGCGTTGTCTTGAAGAAAGAGCATTTTTTTCTTCTTTAAATGTGGTCGTTTTTCCTTGATTGCATCAATCAATTGATCTAATAATGCACGATTATACTTTCCTGTGATTGTGGAGCATTTTTCAAGATAATCGATGAGCAATATTCCGTGTGCATCCCAAAATACAGTGGCCATAGCCTTGCCAGCCGATTTCACTGTCTTCGCCTTCTTCGGAGCACTTCCACCAGTTTGCACCCATTTCGATTGATTTTTGGTTTCAGGTGTGTAGTGGTGGACCCACGTTTCATCAACAGTTATTAATCGACGCCAAAAATCAACAGGATTACGCTTTATCATGTCCAAACACCGCTGTGAAGTGGTCTGTCGAACTCGTTTTTGTTCGACACTGAGCAAACGCGGCACCCATCTTGCCGATAGCTTTTTCATATGCAAATGTTCATGCAAAATGTTGAACACACGTTCATATGATATGTTTACCATTTCAACAATCTCACGCAACTTGACTCGGCGATCATTCATAACGATATCGAGGATTTTCTTGATATTTTCTTCAGTAACCACCTCTTTTGGCCTTCCTGTTGATGGTATTGTTGCAGTGCTTGTTCGGCCGCGCTTAAAATCAGCAAACCAATATTTTACCATGTAATCTGACGGAACAGACTCCCCGTAATGTTTATCGAGCTTTTCTTTTGTCTCTTTCGCCGTTTTCCCTTTCAAATAATAGTGTTTAATCACTGCACGAAATTCGCTTTTTTCCATTTTTCAAGAAACACAAAAGTTGCTTATTTCAAACGACTACAACAAATAAACTAATCGATGAATTTGGGTGAAATTTTAACAGCTGACGTTTGACAGATCGCAATTTCCAAAAAATAAGTTTTTGTGTTTGTGCTGCCATCTAGCTCTAGGTAGCTTCAATATCAATCCGCCCTCTATGTACATGCTAATCACTTGAAAATTAAGAAAGAATAAACTTGTTGTATTAAAAGCATCAAACGATGGTACGCATTTTTTATTTGCTAGTTGGATCTTGACTTTTATTAAAAGTTTTGAACTTATAGTAGAAAACGATTTACTATACAGAGCGTATACATATATAAAAATGAAAAGTGCCGTCCTGGGTCAAGAAAAATCAATAAGTCTCCACCACAAAAAGAAAAAGGTAATCAAAGCTCATATCATCGAAAGAATCAAGAAAACAGCAATAAAAAAATTTCAAGAAAAATAACTACCTATAAACTAAACGAAATTAATCTTTCTAATTCTTGACCCTCCAAGTTATAACGATTTATAAAATAAATTTCAACCAAAATACTAAGCTGTCACTAAATAATTTATAACAAAGTTATTATATCTCCGAATCTGTACTTCGGAATCAGACACTCCAGAATATAAAGATTAAATATATAAAAAAAAACTAGAGAAGAAATTCAGGACACCGTAAGGACACCGAAAGCTAAATTAAGTCAAGTTTATATAAATTATACACAGTTATATATAAGTGAATACGAAAAAAAGAGTCTGAAAACTCTGTTAAATTTATTAAACAAACAAGAAATCAAACAAAGAATGTTGTATTGTAATTATTGTGACAAAGACCATAAAACGAAAAACTGTCTTAAACTAAACAAAACATAATAGTTCAACTGGACTGGAGTTAATCAAAATATAAAAAAAAATTAATATATTGACTCTATCAATAGATCATATAAATGAAATAGCTGCAAGGGCGACCGCCAGTTTGAAAACGCAGATAGACACGCTGACAATAGAAATACACTCCCTTAAAACAGTAGATTCAATTGTGGAATATGCAGATATAAAGATAGGTCTGTGATAAACTGTAATGAGTCCCTTGGCGCAGTAAAAAGTTTGCGCGAATTTATTGGATATTCTAACGATTATGTCTCTAGGAGACAAGCAGTTATTGTGATGATAATAAATTCCTGAGAATCTGCCTTCCCACATCTCAACGAGGAAAGCCTGAGTCCTGAGGCGAATGTTTGCCAGCTACTTCAGCCACAGGATCCTGCTCTGCGAGTTAGAAAAAGGAATGGAATCACACAAGGTTAAAGGAGGAGTTCCCCTAGGATCGGTGCATGGACCGCTACTCCGGAATGCTATGCTCGACGGCATCCTCCACTTACTGGTCCCTTATGGTGTCAAAATCATCGGATACGCGGACTACATAGAATTGGTAGTTACAGCGAAATACTCAGAGGAAGTAGTAGCAGAGGCCAACCCAACTGTGGCTACCGGCGGAAGATGGATGACAAGCGTTCGACTTAACTTGGCTGAACACAAGACCGTGGCAATCCTGGTTTCGTATCCCAGGGTATTCGAGGTAGTGAAAATAAGAGTTGGTAGATGTACCATAACCACCATTCCACAGCTAAAGTACTTAGGCGTGTAGACATCTGCGGGTTCAAATGACATCTGCGACACGTGGGAGCTAAGGCAGCACAAACATGTGCTCTCCTCTGTCGAATAATGTCCATCGAGGGGGGATCCAGGGAGCGAAAAAGGCGACTCATCGCTGGGGTGGTGAGAACCATTATTCTCTATGGGGGCCAATATGGGCCAAAAAGCAGATATGAAGACTTACGTCAAAATCATTAAGGCACCATACAGAAGAAGTGTGCTGTAAGTAATCTGCTCATACCGCACCTTGTCCACAGATGCCACCTTGGTGATAGCCGGTATGACTCCCGTGAACCTGCTGGCGAAAGAGGGGATGAACTTCTACCACAGCAAAGGACATACGCGACAAGTGTAGAATGGCACTTGTCAATTGCAAAGCGGAGGTCCTTTTAAGAGTGGCAGGCCCAGTGGGATACATGGCTCATCCTCAATAAGTTCATTGCGTTGCGATATGCCACGCATATGTGCTACCGCCACCATGGGACACACAGAATAACAGCGACGACCGATACTTGAGCTACACGAAGTTTCGTTAGCGAGCGGCTCACCTGTCAACTATGTGCTACCATCGATAGGGTGGCCCCCACACTCATCAGAGAACGCCTGGCAGACGGACGAACAGGAGACACAACAGAGGCGCTGACTATCGAGTGAGACTTGGAGAACGGGTATGCCAGATGGAACTACTTACGATGCCGTGTTCCACTGTTGACTTGCTTCTTGGCCTAGATTTTCTGAAGAAGCTAGGTGCAACTATACAATGCGTCCACCAAGGAACCCCAGACCGAAGGCATCCAAACACAGGATACCATATCGTGCTCTATCCAGGCAGAAGCCATCAAGAGATTATAATTAATATATTTGTGGCTACTGAGCTGAGTAAGCCATCAGTTACGTCCAACATCAGGACTCACAAAATAGTGATGTATGATGAGAGGACCATCAGGCACCAGTACTATCCCTGGAACCTAGCTCAGCAGGCAATCATCAATATTGAGGTGGACGAATTACTGGCAAAAGGGTGTATTGAACCATCTCATAGCCCACACAGCGCAGCTATCATGTTGGTAAGGGAAAAAAACGGAAGATGGCGGCTGTGCATCGCTTACCAACAGTTAAACGCCAGATCTGTACCAGATGCCTACCCTCTTTCGCGGATCCACCACTTACTGGACCGCTTTCGCAAAGTCCAGCACATCACCAGTCTGGACTTAAAGAGCGACTATTGGCAAATCCGCATGGAGGAGAAAAGCAATGAGTATACGGCGTTTACGGTACCTGGCAGAGCCTTTATCAGTGGAAGGTCATGCCTTTCGGTCTACATTCGGCAACGTTCCAGCAAGCTTTGGACCAGGTGATTAGCTCCGACCTAGAGCCATACGCGTTTGCCTACTTCGATGATATTATCGTCATGGGGAAGATACTAGAAGAGCACAAACAAAATCTAACCGAAGTATTAAGACGTTTGCGACAAGCAAAAATGTGAATTGTTTCGGAAGGAGTTAAAATAACTAGGTCATATGGTCAGCAGTAAGGGCATCCACATAAAACGAGATAAAATCGCTGCAATTCGAAAACTTAAAGACAACCCCCTTGCCAAAACATACATAACATAAAGAATTGCGACGCTGTCTGGGAATAGCGTCCTGGTAGCGGAGTTTCGTTCCAAACTTCGCTAAGACTATACACCCCCTGACGTTATTCCTTAAGAAGGGAAAGCATTTCAAATGGAGTGACGTTCAACAAGAACCGTTCGAACAACTGAAGCAGCAGCTAGCCGATGTTCCAGTTCTTGCATGCCACGATTTCAAGAAATTTACCGATGCCTGCGATTACGGACCTGGGAGGTTCTTACCTTAGAAATTGAGGGATCTGAGCGAGTGATAGCCGTCCAAAAGTCATTACATTTAATTAGCAAAGACATCATAAAAGTTACTGAACTTCTCGATGGCAATCTTTAACTCTTCGTTAAAGACACCCTCACCCCAGAAAAGTTCCTCGCAGCAAAAGAACTCCATGGGATCTGTTCCAAGAACCATGAAAACTTGAACTGCACCAAAAGTACGGTGTACCTTAACCACATAGCTGAGGACGAAATCGCGAAAAAAAAATATCTTCACATGGAGTAATTTCGGCAAATAATTTTAACAAAACCATTGAAAATAATATATCATATCCCGGAAAAAATTAAAATCTCTTGGTGTACAATAAAAGTTAGAGAGTACATTCCCTATCTCATGCGGTGCAAGAGTTGTCAATTGCTGGGACACACCGCTAAATACTGCAAAAAATCTCCAGTTTGCGTTAATTGCACTAAACCACCAATTCTCTCACTTTCCCCTTTAATGTTTAAATTGCTACAATGGAATATCAAAAGATACTTCAACAAATTACACGAGCTCGAAGGTGTTCTTGAGAGGTGTTCTTATCAAAGAACACCTCTCAAGCCTTATCTCACTGCAGGAAACCCACTTGCCTTTTAACCTCTCCCCAAATACACCAAATCAATATTCAGGATACTTCCTAAACTTACCTCACAACAAGAAGAGCAGACAAGGAGTACTTATTAAAAAATCTATTCCACATAACTACATAGCACTTCAATCTAGTATAGCTACAATTGCTCTAGAAATAGATTTGGGATTTAAGTCTACCATAATTTCTATGTACATTTCACCACAACAAGTCTGTACTTCCCAGGATATTAATAATATTTTACACCAATTTCGCACTCCAATTATTATAGCAGGAGATTTCAATGTTTGGAGTCCACAAAGGGGTTGCTCTTCTTGCAATCATAGAGGGAAAATTCTGGAAAACATTGTCTTATCTAATAATCTCATTGTTTTAAATTATGGTTTACCCACCCATTTTTCCACACACAAAACGTTCACATACATAGATTTGGGCTTATGCTCCAGTTTCATTGCACCAAAATTAACCTACAACACGCTTTCAAACAAAGCAGTGACCATTTCCACTAATCACTGATACGTACACTGATCGATATACAAACAGCTATGAAAACAACACCAAAACCCACATTTATCACCGATAAAGATGACTTGCTAATGTCCCAATAGCCCAGCCACAAGATTTTATTTGTAAGACCCCGGATTCTTACAATATGAAGAAAGAAACTGCAGTGTTAACTAAAGGATTACGACACGCAGCGCACTTTGCAATTCATCAAACCAGTCATAGTTTTGTTAAGGTGTCCCCTGGTGAAGCTCTGAGTTTTCGAAATTACGAACTCAAAATTGAATACAAGCAGAACAGAACAACTCGTAACCTTATTAACTATTAAAAATCGAACGCAAAGTTCAAGTAAAAATCAAAAGAATGCAAAAGGGCAGGCCTTGAAAAACTCACAGAAACCATCATCAAATCCAAAAAAAATATGGTCAGATATAAAACGTCTTTCCAGCTGGTACAAACCAAATAACATCCAATTATCAAGAAAACCAACGGTCCCATATTCTCTCCTAAAGATATATCAAATTACTTTGCATCCAGTTAAGGATCATTGTCAGAAATAATTTATTTGCCAGGCTAAATATAATTAAATACCTTTCTTCTAAGCATAGTCTAATTCACATATTAATACTAGTCAACGTAACAAGGTCACTTATTTTTTAAAAATATATTATGGTCTTGCAATTTATGGCCACTGTCCGAAAAGTAATATTAAGTCTGTCCACCATATCACACTACCGTTTGCAGGTGCATTCGTGCATAGCCAACATCGCCTATGAAGTTATATTAGCAGAAGCTGGGCTATCATCTATCTCTGATCGTGCTATACATAACACGATGAGATTAATTCCTAAACTACTCTGCTGCAACAATAAAATCCTTTACCACAATGTCAAAAATAGCCTACATTATAGACGTAACTTCAGTTATGAATCTATCATTATTAGATGCATAAATAATGCCAAGGAGATGGGTTTATCAACATCCCCAATACTAAAAGTTCCCAATAAATCTCCTCCGTAGCACCTCATGCGGACCTCATTTCTTCTAAGACTTAATAAATACGACAAACACTTCACAGCACACACCGTGTATCAAAAACTCTTCCTAGAATATTACGAAGAGCTGAAATGTAAGCACTGGAAATTTATCTTCCCAGATAGGTCTATATTGGAACAGAGCACACACTTTCATCGAAGTAGTCGATAACAACGGCAACACCATCACAGCTGCACATCTTGAGCACTTCTGTTCTGTTTTCATAGCTGAAGCTACCGCGATTTTGAAGGCCGTGGAATTCGCATCATCCACAAAACGCAAATTCGTGATTTGCACAGATAGCTATTCAGCTATTTCCGCGCTCCAGAAAGAGTCCTACAACAGTCTCCTGGTAACACTTATTTGCGAAATACTGATCCAACACAGTGACAACATTAAAATCATGTGGACACCTAGTCACGTGAGAATACGAGGATATGAGCTAACTGACAACAAAGCTTCTTTCATTCAAATCTTCTTTCATTTAAAAGAGACCTCTCTCATTGGAAAAATTCGGACTGCATTAATACCACACACTGTTATGTTGCTATTAACCCCACAAGAATGAAACCAATCTTTCCTGCATCGAGTCCCCGTATAGAGTTAAAAATATGTGTACGGCTTCGGCTTGGTCACTCCAGCTTGACCCACCAACACATTCTCAATGGTTCACATCCTGTATCATGTCCACACTGCAACTCTCCGACACTGACTGCGTTCATTTTAACAACAACAGATTTAAAATATTCCCAAACTTAACCCCTTCAAATTCATTAAAATTCGTGCAATCCGATACCACATGTAAATACTACAACTTTTGTCATCAAACAAATATTTTAAACAGTATACAAAGTTCAATTAGTATATAATCTGAAGACCCTGGCAGCTAGTGCTAGCGTTGCAATGTAAAATAATAATAATGTTATTATTTTTCAAGTAATAATAATAATAAAAATATATTAAATAGTTAATATTTTCGGGGTAAAAACTATTTTTATGAATTAACAAAATTAAAGCATTATGATGCAATAATAGGTATAGACCTACGAAAAAGAATAAATAGGAATCTTAAGTTGAAAGAAATTCAATTAGAATATGAAAAAGAGAAAATAGAAAAGTTGAATTATAATGAATTTGAGGAGAAAAATAATCTCAACATAGATGAGAGTGTTTCTGAAAAAGTGAGAGAGGAATTACTAAAAATACAAGAACTAATGAACCAATATGGGTAAAAGGGTATCCCTATCCATTGTTAGCAAATAACTTTGTAAGAGAGGAAATAGAGCGACTTTTAAAATATAATATAATGAGACAATCGCGTTCACCTTACAATTCCCCCGTATGGGTGGTACCAAAAAAAAAGTTTTAAGGAAGACGGTAGTAAATATATAGAAAACTCAATTGAGAATACAATTTTTGATCGTTATCCGATTCCCGACGTCAGTGTAATTGTGTCCAACCTTGGAAAATCCAAATATTTTACTACACTTGACCTAGAGGTCAACCAAATTCTTATCAATGAGAAGATGAAGAAAAAACTGCTTTCTCGGTTAATGACGGGTCGTATGAATTCAAGACAATGGCATTCGGTCTCAAAAATGCTGCCTCCATATTCCAGAGAGCGGTAGATGATATTTTAAGAGACTCTTTAGGGCAAATATATCATATTTATATGAATTAATCATATTTTCAGAAACATCAAGTACTGAAATCACTAAATAATGCTAATATGCGAATTTCAAGAGACAAAATTCTTCAAAGAAGAAATTGAATTCCTTGCTTTTTTAGAAACACAGAATTATATAAAAACGGATCCTCAAAAAGTAGATACTATAAGAAACTTTGGAGAATCAGAAACCCTTAGACAATTAAGGTAATTTCTCGGTTTGGCTGGAAATGAAAGAAATTTTGAAAAAAAACTATGCTCTTATAGTCAAACCAATGACTGAATATTCAAAGGCACCAAAGTCTCCGACTAATACTCGTGGCGAGCAGACACAAGTGTATATTCCGTTTTCTTTCTGAGTTTTTCTCTCACGTTTTTGCATACCGTTCGCGGTTTCACTCCACATTATCGTTACTACGGTTCGTACTTGTATTTTTATACAATAAATACTCTCCATCAAGTGCATAGTGTACAACTACATAAAGTAGATCATGGCCCCCGGGCCCCCTTCCGGCGAAGGCAACCGTTTCGCTTTACTTACGGACGGCCCTAACACAAAAAAAAAAGAAACGGCACAACCTTAGTTCCTCCATTACCTTCCCCAATCTCCCAAAAACCATCCAAGTTAATCCCAAAATTTATTGTTATAGCTTTCGCTGATGAAAAAACTCTGTTGTCAAACTTCTCCGTTTCTCAGTGCAAAATCTCTTCAGCTCATTAGCAAAGACATCATCTCTATCTCTGAGCTTCGTGACGGCACATTGCTGCTTCTAGTCAAAAACTAAATGATAGCCGAGAAATTTTTAGCAGCTAAAACACTACATGGACTATGCCCAATTAAATGCACATTGCACAACTCCCTAAATTGTACAAAGGTTACAGTATATGCGCCTTATTTAAATACTGTTTCAGATGAAGAAATCGTTCGTGAACAAAGTTCCCAAGGAGTCGCTTCCATCTACAAATTCCAAAAAATCACTGAAGGTAAAACACACCCTAGCGGAGTTATGCTCTTAACATATGATTTATACCATCTTCCGAACAAAATTGATATTTCCTGACATACAGCAAAGATAAGGGAGTGCATTCCTAATCCGATGCGTTGCAAATCGTGTCAGAAGCTGGGAAAACATCTAAACGCTGCAAAGGAATCCCTGCTTGTGCGAACTGTACCCTCCCACCACATGCTCCCAATAACTGCTCCCGCACCTTATGTGCTAACTGTGCAGAAGATCACCCTTCTTCTTCCAGAAACTGTAAAAGGTTCATTCAAGAAAAAGAAATTCTGCACATTAAAACAAAAAAGAAATGCACAATACTGGAAGCCAGGCAAAATCATAGAAATCAAACACCTTTAAATCCCTCTGTACATACGAGTAGCTATGCTTCCGTACTTTCCTCTTCTAACATAAAACACACTACTCCAAAAAATCAAACAGAAACAAAACTAAACGAAAACAATGAAACCACAAACCATACAATAAATAAAGCAAAAATTACTCCCACAATAGAACTAACCGCTACTAGTAAAAAAACTACTTCAAGAAACTTCTCTCTCGAATCCAACAACAGCAATAAACAAACCAGTTTTAGTAGTTTCTTAACACACAAAGAAACAAAAAATGACAACGCTTCAAACACCTCTAACACTTTCTCTCTTATTAAAAAACCATCTCTTAACCATTTTACAAATTCTTCTCTTGAAGCCAAAAACAAAAATACACAAACCTATTTTTAATTCTCTTCGAAATATTGATAATTATTCATCCAAAACAACACACAAAACTCTTCTTTCGTCTGACGAAGAAGAATAATAAAATAAACAACGCATTTTTTTTTATATTCTCCATTTGGTACACAATAAATGAACCTTAAACTCTTACAGTGGAACATAAAAGGATTCGTAAACAACTACCACGAATTACAATTGTTAATAAGAGACTTTAACACGGAAATAATTGTGCTACAAGAAACAAACATCCCATTTTCAACAAATTATACAATAGTACTGTTCGCGCCGGATCCCTCCTGACGATGGTCGTCGCCTGTTCACTGGCACCATTACGTTTTGAGTGGGACTCAGTGCGGAGAGAATTCCCCTCATTGGGTCCCGCCAAATAGCACAGCCTTAACTTCACGAGTATAATTTAAGTAAACATCTGGCGGAAAATCTAAATCTGCCCTTTCCGATTCTTGCGGATGTCTTGAAAAATAATCCGCTATATTTTCTTCGGACTTGACATGAGAAATATCAAACTGATAACCCGATAACGTCAATGCTATTCGTTGAAGCCTATTGGATGCCATTACTGGGGCTCCTTCCTTTTTCCTTTTTTGGGGCTGAAAATATGTTGTAACGGTTTGTTGTCAGTCACTAGAGTAAACTGACGGCCAAATATATACGAATGAAATTTTTTCACCCCGAAAAGAATGGCTACCGCTTCCCGGTCCAGCTGTGAATATCTTCTCTCAGACAATGTTTTTGAAGCAAACTCAATCGGCTTCTCCTCCCCTATGTTATCTACTTGTGACAAAATAGCACTCCCCCCACTGGACTGGCGTCAACAGTCAATTTAGTTTTGAAATTTGGGTTAAAATGTGCTAGACACCTTTTTGTAACAAGCAATTGCTTTAGCTGTTCTACCACCTCTGAACATTTTTTATTCCATTCAAACTTTTGATTTTTTTGTAATAACTTGTGAAGTGGACTTAACAGCGTAGACATTTCGGGAATGAAACGTCTGTAAAAATTAACCATACCCAGAAAAGATTGAAGCTCCTTAACATTTGCTGGACTTGGTAAATTTTTAATTTCATTCACTTTATCTGGATTTGTGTGCAGTCCATCTTTATTAATCACATGACCTAAGTATTTAATTTCCTTACAAAAAAATTCACATTTCTGGCTTGCAAGTTTCAAGCCAGCTTTAATATTGTGAGAACTTCCTCAAGCCTTTTAATATGAGTTTTTCTATCTGGAGCACTAATCAAGATGTCGTCTAGGAAAACTACAACACCTCTCACTCCTAAAAGTAAAGACTCCATAATCTTTTGGAAAATGGCTGGTGCGGACGCAAGTCCGTAAATTAATCTCGTGTACTGGAACAGACCCTTCGATGTAGAAATCGTGGTAAACTTACGTGACTCCTCATCCAACTCTATTTGCTGATATGCTGAACTCAAATCTAATTTTGTAAATTCAACACCCTTGTGCAATTTTGCAAATATCTCCTCGATTCGAGGTAATGGGTACTTTTCAACTTGTAAATGTGGATTTAATGTAACCTTAAAGTCACCGCATATACGAATGCCTCCATCTTTTTTTTATAATCGGGACTATCGGCGTCCCCCACTCACAAAACTCAACTGGTTTTAAAACCTTTAATTCAACCAACTTATCAATTTCTTTTTCAACTTTTTCCTTTATTGCCAAGGGGAGTGGTCTTGGTCTGAAAAATTTAGGTTTCATATCTTCTTTTACTCGTAACATTGCCTTGCCTTTGTTAAATAATCCTAAGGATCCTTCAAACAAATCTTTGAATTTAAATATGATGCGGCTTTCTGCATTACTTTCATTAGCATAATTTAAACTCGAAAACTCTATTTCAAAAGATTTCAAAAAACTTCTTCCCAACAGTGGTGGACCTCCATTTTCTATTACTAGAAAAGGAATAACTTTTGTTACGTTTTTATATCGCACTGTTAAATCACATGCACCTAATGGTGTTATGCTGGCCTTCACCATCGTTTGAATTTCGCGTAAGCCGTATTTACGAAAAGAATTATAAAACGTTTTTTTCAAAATTACACAATTTTCCGACCCGGTATCTAATTGCATTGCATAATCTGCGTTATCAATGGAAACTGTAACGTTGATTGGACCATCGTTACTACTATTAATCGCATACAACGGTAATTCATCTCTCTCTAAATAGTTAACACTTCTCGCTTTACACATTTTTTTCAAATGCCCTCGCTGTTTGCTTGCATTACATTTATAATTTTTAAATTTACATTTACTACTACTATGGTTATCATACCCGCATACTTCGCACTGTGGCTGCTGTTGGTGTTGCTTGCTATGCTCCTTCCCCCGCTGCTGCTTTTGTTGTTGTTGTTGTTTTTGTCCATCTCTGTACGACTTTGCCCTTGCGTTGCCCTTCATGGAATTTACTTCCTCCGGCTCCAATTTAACCTCTCTCTGATGATGATTTCGCAGAACATATTCCGTTGCATTTGCGATTTCCACCACACGCTCAAAAGAAATTGAAACTGGTTCCATGGAAATTTTGTCACGGGTTGGACCTTTTTCCAAACCCATAATGAATTTGTCTCTAATCGCCATATTAAGCTGCTCACCAAAGTCGCAGTCAATAGCCAATGCACGTACACACACCGCCCATTCATTTATGGATTCATTCGGCGCCTTCACTGCATTGTAAAAATGGGAACGTTCGGTGAACCCTGATGTTGTCGGTTTGAAATGCTTATCCATCACCTCCAAGCATTTAGTTAGAGTAACACCACCGCTGTCCACGTCTGTCGGACTTAACAAGTTTTTCAACAATTTATATGCACTTTCCGACAATGCTGTGAGCAATACCGCCTTCTTACGGGCATCGTCCGTAATGTCGTAAGCTATAAACAGTTGTTTCAGCTACCTTTGGAACACATTCCAATCGTTCACTCCCAGCTCAAAATTTGGCCCACGTACACTTGCTATGGACCTCGAATTTCCATCCACAGTGTTTGTTACAGTCTCTGGCATCGTTACTGACCTTCACTTGTCTTTTGTTGCTTAACCAATTAAACCTCGTCGCCCCTGTAAGCTGGTGATCGTTCTTCTTTTATTTCTGTTCATAGACTGTTCGTTTCATTCGTTATTTCTTATCTACAACATATTTTATTGACATTAGCTTAGAGATGCCAGATGGCTAGTAGATAATCTGATTACATTAGCATAGAGATACCAGGTGGCTTACAGATAATCTACTTACGCATCTACTTATAATCTAATAGTATCAATATACCACAGTTTTCAAAACTCAATTATGTCAGACAAGGCTTGTTAGCAAGTGAAGTTTCTGATTTGTCATATAAAAGATTAGATCACATAACTTATGCAAATTTTAAAAATCGGTAACTTTCTTTAATCGCCTTTCTGAAAATAAACATGATCTCCATTCAATGAAACTGTTTCTTACACTGACGGTTAACTTGTTACCTTTCCCAATGTA
Organism: Clusia tigrina; assembly: GCA_920105625.2. Taxonomy (NCBI): domain Eukaryota; kingdom Metazoa; phylum Arthropoda; class Insecta; order Diptera; family Clusiidae; genus Clusia; species Clusia tigrina. The sequence continues at coordinate 75,124,034 of OV050030.1, forward strand.
ATGGGATCGTTGAGAGTGAAATCGTTTTCGGGTATGAAATATTTATTTACATTTGTTGATAATTACGCTCCCAAAATTTTCGTGTATCCAATTAATAAAAAATATAAAGTATTTGACGAGTTAAAAGTAATTTTTTATTTAATTTTTGGATAAACACAAAAAAAATTTTATTTAACCTGAGGAATCTTGTTCCATGTAGATGAATTGATAAAACTCCAAAGGAGCTCTGGACAAATACAAAGCCAAATTTGCAACATCTCCACATCTTTGGCAGCAAGAGTATGGTTCATCTACCAAAGTAAACAAGGAGAAAGCTAAATGACAAATCTATAAAATGTTTTTCTACTTGCAACGAGTCGTTAGCCTATAACAGTTTCACCCCGTAACATGAAGATTTTAACAAACAGTGATGGTATTTTCACTGAACATCAAACAATGTAATTAAGTTTTTTTTTTTTTGTTTTTTTTTTTAAACTACAGTTTTATTTGCATTGTACCCCTTGGGGCAATAATCAAATTAAATAACAATATTAAACAACTACATAAATCAATACACAAAGTAATTTTTTAAATAGTTATTTAAATCAACATGAGGAAGAGAAGCCAGTGCTAATCTCCCATAAGGTTAGTTCAGAACTATTGCGTTAGAAAAACTATTATTATAAATTGAGTGGTGTTGCTCGCTTCAGTCGCCGTGTTGTGCCTGTCCTCTCCAGAAGATTTGAAGCTAATATATTAGGATGCTTACTTAGTCGTTCCAGCTATTTAATGATGTATCTTGATATTTCCTCATCGACGTAGGGATGTTTAGGTCGTGATGTATTGTATAATTCCTGACGAACCATGAAGCCTTTACTATCATGCGTAATACTTTTGATTGGAATCTCTCAATGATTTTTATATTATTTTTTGCCGCTGAGCTCCATAGCTGTATACCATATGTCCATATGGGTTTTAGGATTGTGTTATAAACGAGCAGTTTATTGTCAAGCGATAACTTGGATTTATATCCCAAGAGCCAATATAAGGAAATAAGCTTTATTCCAAGTTGTTTTCTCTTCGTAAGGATATGCTTCTGCCATGTCAGACGTCGATCAAGATGCAGCCCTAAATATTTAACGTCTTCGGATTGGGGCAGTTGACAATCATTTAATATTACTGAAGGACAAGTCTTCTGTTTTAAGCTGAAGGCTACTTGCACAGACTTAGTTGCATTCACCTTAATCCTCCATTTATTTAAGCAGATTTGGAGCTTAGCCAAGCTTTCTTGGAGATAATTTGCAGCGATTATGTTGTTGCTGCTTGTAGCCATTATGACAGTATCATCCGCGTAGGTTGCGATTTTTGTATTCTCCGTCAGTGGAAGCTCAGCCGTGTAGATAGTGTAGAGCACAGGTCCTAGAACACTGCCTTGTGGTACACCCGCCTTTATAGAGAACAGTTCAGTGACTTCTTCATTGGCCTTTATTCTGAAATGCCGCTCTTCCAGATATCATCTTAAGATATCACAAAACGTCTGAGGTAGTTACTTTTTCAGTTTAAATAGTAAGCCAGGGTGCCATACTTTATCGAACGCCTGTGTTATATCTAGGTAAGCAGTTGTACAATAACGGTTTTCCTCAAGAGCGTTTCTTATTATGCTGTACACTCGGTGCACTTGTTCTGTTGTGGCATGGTGTTCCCTAAATCCAAATTGATTATTGGGTATTATCTCCTTTTTGAGCAGAATTGGTTTAAATTTGTTTAACAGGAGCTTTTCAAACATTTTGGAAACAATTGGCAAAAGGCTAATTGGTCTATAAGAAGTGACTTCCTCCAAGGGCTGCCCGGGTTTTGGGATGACAATAATTTCGGCCACTTTCCATTGACGCAGAAAATATCCACATCTAATTATTGCATTGAGGAGATAGGTAAGGTATTTTATTCCTTTATATGCTAGTTCCTTTAATATTTTACATGTTATCAGGTCGTAGCCCGGTGCCTTTTTCACATTCAGTGTGCTGTGCACAGCGTTATGTATTTCCTTTTTTGTAAAGGGCGTGGTAGGTAACTCTAATTGTCCTGGACTATTGAGAATATTAAATACCTCCTCTTCTTCTTGCTATGAAGTTGGTGGAAACGACCCCAGTAAGGTGTTTGGCGAATGTAATTGCTTTCTCCTTATCAGATTTTGTCCAGGATCCATTTGCGCTTTTGATAGGAGGAGCACGGGTGGTGGGTTGCTTCAGCTTTTTTGTCGCCTTCCAAAGTGAGAATCTGTGGTCTCTTTTGCTGATAAAGTGGACAAGTTGTGCTGTATTTCTTCATTTTGCTTCTGCGCCAAGTACCGCTTAAGGTTTTTTGTAGCTCTATTCAAATTATTTTTGTCTTTCGGATGCCTGGTACATTGCCACGCCCTTCTTAGTTTGCGTTTTTTATCAACCATCTCCCTAATAACGGGATGGGAAGGATGCTTGTCCAGTTGATTTTTAGACTCCGGAGTAGAGTTCCATGCAGCGTATTGGACAGTTTTTTAAAATTTTCAACGGCAAACTCAATATCCTCAGCACACTTCAGACAAATATTGAGGGTCAGAATGTCATCTACAATTTCCTTGAAATGCAACCAGTTTGTTTGTTTCGTATGTAGTGTGAGTGGTTTTATTGTGCATTCTACCTTCGAGTTCAGTGTTGCAATAATAGGAGAGTGGTCTGATGACAGATCCAGCGACGGGGATATCTCAACACAGCTTCTGAGAACACCTTTCATCACGCAGAAGTCAATGACATCTGGAATTTTGTTTCGTGGGTAAGGTTGTGGTCTTGCATTGTTTTTAGTAGCTCTCTTCCTTTCTGATTGATTGTCCCCATAATTTGTGTTTAGCGATGTAATCACCACCAGCTAAAAATCGTACACCTAGTGTTTGAAAAAAATGGTAATATTGCTCTTTTTTAATGGAATACCTCGGAGGGCAATACACTGATGTTATGGTTAGCGGTCCATATTGGTCCTGTATTGTTATGCTTGTTGCTTGAATGTGAGATTTTTCATAATTGTCTTGTACTGTGTTTTATTTTGTTTTTAATGATAGCTGTACCACCACGTGCTGTGCCTGCTGGATGATTTGTGTGATATATGTTGTACTGAATTATTTTTAAGAAGCTTTTCCTTGTGAAGTGTGTCTCAGATATTAGCATTATGTCAATGTTATTCTGTTCCATAAATGTTTTGACTTCATTACTATGACGAGAAAGCCCGTTCGCATGCCATACTGTAATTTTAAGTTTTTGTTCCATTAAGTCAGTTTAGAGATCACTGTTGTTAATAAATTGAGAATTGCTCAAATTTGTTCCATAAGGGTTTTCAGCATACTCTTTAATTCAGTCATGTCATTTGATCGATGTGGGGCGAATTGATTTTCACTTTGCTGGTTTAGAGTTTGCTCTTGTTGCGTGCTCTGTTTGGTGATTTGCGCTGGTTGGAATCTGGGGCCTTGTTAAAATTAGTGTTTTCAAACACTTTCTGCCTTAGCGTGGGGAATGTTTTTTGCTGTAATTCTTTGTACACATTACAGCCTCTGTAATTACCCGGGTGGGTTCCCCCGCATAGCACACATTTCACATCCTGTGATTTTTCTTTAGTAGGGCAGTCTGACGTTGCATGATTGCCAACGCATTTAACGCATCGAGGAGTATGTTTGCAATATTTTCTAGTGTGGCCATACCTCTGACATTTTGTGCACTGAGCTATTTCCCTTTTTTTATTTGGTGGTTCGAATTTTATTTTTGTGTGCATAATTGCTTCAACTTTATAAATGTCTGTATTATTTTTGTTTTGTTGTAAGTTGACATAAAACATCGACAACGGATGCTTTGTAATTCTTTGTTTTATATTTGAAACGTTTGTAACATCGAATCCCAACCTAGTTATTTCCTCTTTTATTTCTTCTGTTCATATTGTGTGGTGTAGCCCTTTTAATACTACGCTAAATTCTTTTTCCTGTTTGGGTTTATATGTATGGAATTCTGTGTTTTTTTCAGCCAGAGCTTTTGTAATAGTTTTGTACCCTTCGCCTGACTTTGGTTGAATTTTAACCTCGCTATCTTTGAGGAATTTGAGCTGGTATTCATTCTTGGCAATGTTTTTTAGCAGATCTAGTAACGGTTGAGCATTATTTACTCCAGAGACGTAGATTGGAGGAGGTTTCGGGACTCTTTGGTCCCTTTCTTGTGGATTGGTACCGTCGATTTCAACTTCTGATAGTATCGCGAATCTATTTAAACTAGTTGGCAAATCAAGTAAGTAGTCCCCTAGTTTTGACTGTTTTTGTTTATTTTGTGTTGTGTTTTCTGGGCTTGATCTACCGCGTTTAGGGGTTTGGTTTGTTTTCACTACAGGAATTTGTACACGACATTTAGATTGTGGATTGGTTTGAATATTTTCTACTGGGTGTTTTATTGTGAGTGAATCAATATATATTATTGTGGTTTATTGTTGTTGAGTGAATTTTAGGAGTAAGTGCACGGCTTTTATATGGTGATTCATTTTGTGTATTTCCTAGTGGGTACTTAATTATGAGTGTGTTAATGCTGTTATGTGTTGAACGGGCTATTGCTGCTGAGCAATATTCAGTAATTAGAGGTGGAGCCGAAGCTCTAGTGAGTTTGCTTGCACATATTGAATTTGTGTACGAAACGGTTGTATTTGTTGTTGCATTTGATGAGGCTAGAGTTGTAATTATTTTGTTAGTGGTCGTTAGGGCATCGGAGAGATTGTTTGAAGAGGACAGGGCATCTTGCATATTTATACAATCAACCATTTGGTGGTTTTTTGTGGAGAAGATCGCTCTCTGAGAGTGTCCGGCATAGATGGACCGCTATTGGCTATCATAGGGAACGCACTCATAGGAGAGCCGGCTCTTTGATTTTCCATAACTGTCCAATTTTTTTGTGAATTCCTACGCTCGCTCTGTGGCGAGCGTAAAACACACATATATATATATATATATATATATATATATATATATATATATATATATATATATATATATATATATATATATATATATATATATATATATATATATATATATATATATATATATATATATATATATATATATTTATTTATTTATTTATTTATATATATATATATATATATATATATATATATATATATTTATTGATATTGAAGCTACCTAAGTAGGAAAAAACATTTTTTTTTTCAAAAACCATTTATTTCTCAACATAGTCTCCTTTTACTTCGACACACTTAGTAAGACGATATTCCAACTTTTTTATACCATCTGAATAATACGATTTCGGGAACCTCTCAGAAGACGCGTTAGTTTCGGTAATCACTTCTTCGTTTGAGATGAATCTTTTTCCTGCGAGCAAATTTTTCAAGTTTGGAAACAGGAAAAAGTCACTAGGAGCTAAATCTGGACTATAAGGCGGATGATTAACCAATTCGAAGTGTATTTCACGTAATTTTAGCATCGTATCTAATGCTGTGTGAACCGGTCCGTTCTCTTGAAGAAAGAGCATTTTTTTCTTCTTTAAATGTGGTCGTTTTTCCTTGATTGCATCAATCAATTGATCGAATAATGCACGATAAAACTTTCCTGTGATTGTGGATCCTGGGCCCAGGTTTCATAAACAGTTATTAATCGACGCCAAAAATCAACAGGATTACGCTTTATCATGTCCAAACACCGCTAAAGTGGTCTGTCGAACTCGTTTTTGTTCGACACTGAGCAAACGCGGCACCCATCTTGCCGATAGCTTTTTCATATGCAAATGTTCATGCAAAATGTTGAACACACGTTCATATGATATGTTTACCATTTCAACAGTCTCACGCAACTTGACTCGGCGATCATTCATAACGATATCGAGGATTTTCTTGATATTTTCTTCAATAACCACCTCTTTTGGACTTCCTGTTGATGGTATTGTTGCAGTGCTTGTTCGCCCTCGTATATATCTAAAAACGGAAACAACAATCCGCATTTAATTATTTCTAGTTTCTAAAGAATCTAAACCAACTGTGAGGACGAATTTTACATTGTCACATTCTTCATATATATATTCACCCACACAAAACTCAAGCCATGCTAAACTCAAAGGACCGACAAATGCTCGACCAATACACGAGGCGTACATATCAGGTTCGTAGAATACTACAACAAGTGGTGGCAGAATTTAACGAGTGCATTAGCTCGGGAAATATAACAATAACGACATGAAAAAAGGAATGAAAAGCACAAAAGAGACGAGGGAACTGCACATTCAACCAGAAAATAACAAAAAATAAACAACAACGTGACGATTTATTATTCACGAAAGCCTAAGCGCAAACTGTTATAATAACAATGCAGTGACGAACTATTATTGATGGAGCCCAAGGGAAAATAGTTGAAACAACAATAGGTGGATTTCTTAAGAAACAGCCAAAGGGATCGCACAAAAAGATCAAGAGGGCGGCATTGCCTACCAAAGCGGCTGTAACCGTGCAAACCATCTCTTTCATCCTGCTACACATCATTCGAGGCAGACGACGCGAAATTCAGAGGAAACCCCCGTTACCGATAATCAGACGCTTCCGATCCAATACGTACAACTTTGACATCCAGACACCAATTCTTCTGCGTTTATTACGCAAGTTGGGTATTTTAATCCATTTTCACAGTAAAAGGGAGCTACACATGTCCAATTTTAAACGGGAAATGGTTTTTTAGTCTACAGCCATTGAAATTAGAGACCTGACTGCACAGTTCCATCATTCAGGAGTTCGCGGTATGCTGGCGTGCAGTGGGTCTTACCATCAGCCCAATCTGTGGGAACTCTGTTTCCTTCTCTGAGTTGTCGTTCAATACGATGGTTTGCGGTGGTATATAGGTGTTTCGTCCCCAGAATACCCTACAGCGGTTCTATACCTGTCTTGATCAGGTGATTCAGAAGTTTGTAGTAACCGTGTGTGCAGTGGGTGCAGGCGCCGTATCACCAGACCACTCGACTGCAAGTCTACTCCCATCTTAGTTGTCGTGCAATACGCTTGTTTGCAGAGGTGTATTTTACCACCTGACCACCCTACAACTATTCAGCGCTCCTATCGGTTTGAACACTGAGTAAAGCGGTGTCACGAATTCGTCCAGCCCAGACCATCAAATCCTATTCGAGTATCAGACGTTTTATTGCATCTTTCTGAATGGCCCGGATGTAGACCCAATTGTTGTCAACCATTGAGCTTCGATCCCGAACCACAAATTGTTGCCATACTAAACCGATTCGTACACGTGGCGGATGAGCTAACTACTTTCATAAGTGATTTCGAAAGCCGTCCATTGGAGACTCGCTCTGCCATTTCGCTACACGATGGTATGGGAGAACTCGACTTTCTGCGGAGTTTCCTCAAAAATACCCAAACGATGGCGAGGACTACGCCAACAAAAATGGTGGCGAACTGCGGAAGTCTCTCCAAAAGCATTAATGAATGGCTTCTATGTCTGTACACGCCCCTGTTGGAGTGCAGTCCAATACACCACGTTCTCACCGAATGCACACCCACCAAGAGAGTGGAGCTTATAGGTGCGTACAATTTGTTTCCAACCTGCTCATCATACACCTACCTGCTCTAGATTTCAGGAACCAAATGTCACAACCCGTTGGCGTCTTGTAGGAAGGCACGGCCTGTGTATGAATGGTTTGCCATCCTCGCATATAGCGGACAATTACCCCAGTACTGACTCATGCTCCTCCTGTCGGGATCGGCACCACACAATGCTTCACAGAAGTCCGCCACATACTGCACACACTATTACGTTAACCCGGCCACCACATGTTCAAGTTGGGAATCATAATAAAGCAGTCCAACACCTCTATTCACCCTACACCTACATCATAAGTCACCAGTCATGCGCGCGGCAGATAAGGCGGGACCTAGTCCAAATCAACCTTGTGGTCGACAGCCAAACCGAGTGCAGCTCGGCACCGCCATGATTAATATAAAACTCCAGAGCGTTACTTATATGGGTCGGGCTCTGATATATTCGGGATCTGAGGGGTCTTTAATTTCAGACCGTTCCATGATCGTCTTAAGCTGCCTGCGCGCACCAAACAATAAAAGTAGAGTAACACTCCAGATAACCTACGGCACTACGAAGCCCGTTTAAGCTCCTGTGACTTCCAATGACTTAGCATTAAATTTAGCTTACTGTCTCCAAAGTTAGGGTGGGATCTAACGCCTCTCTAGCAGCCACCACCAAAGGGCTGCTCCACTTCGAATTGAAAATGGTCACCTCCGGTGCGAATTATGCTCCTTATACAGCAATAAGGACGACATGGAGTACAATTATCCATCGACTTCGCATGCGCTACGCTGTAATGTATGTCGAAGATTCATTGGCAAACCGCGAGAGGAACCAGTGGAACGATTTCACTGGAACGACAGGGTTTTCCATGAACAAGTGGACTGCCAACTGTGAGCCCATCTTTCACGACCTATCGCCGGGCTTGTACTCCGGAAAGACTTATTCAAATATGAGGAGTCTTGTACCTCTAGTATCATAGATTTCCAATATGGCCTGCATTGTGTTTTCTCTGCGTCCCAGGACGAACTGTGATATTCCGGTAAACTCTATCGACTTGCTTAATTAATTTGTCGTTTCCTCCCATCCAGACCAGTCATCACACTGGTATGCAAGATCTCCCGGAACGAAGGCCAACGCATGGAAATGTGTACTACCTTGTGACCAACTAGTCACCTGGCACTTCACCCTGCAGCGCCAGCAACCCACATGCGCCATCTGCAGAGAGGAACACCACACCATCCTCCACATGTGAAGAGAATAGACGAACCGGATTCGGGCGTTACCATAGTGCCTCTTTTTGCAATAGTGCAAAACCGTGAACCCCTATATCCGATGGCTGACACCCTGTGTGAGCTTCACTATATTCTGCCTCTCAATTCGTAGCATGGCATGTAGCGGAGAGAATTCCCCACACCATGTCCCTCCGGACTGTGAGTAGCGATCAAACGTTTATGCCAGTCCGCAGCCATCTTCTATAATTTCTATCACCGATCGGCCCTTGCCATCACACACGTGCGATATCTCGCCGTTTGACTCGGTCACTTGGGTTTCGGCCATCGAGATCCACCACACTACTCTTTATTTGCGAACATGGAGCCACACATATACAGCAACCGAAAAAAGACGCCGCAGACCGCCTAGAATAAACACAATTACAATAAATATCTTCATAAAATTCCATTTGGAGTTTAATAACAATAAAATAAAACAAACTATCAAATATACATCTAAAAACTTTTGCGGTAAATTCATGTATAGTATACACGTTTTATTTTTAACCGTTTTAAAGTTTAAGTTACGATTTTCCATAATCTCTGATTAAGCGGTGTAAGTCTAATATATGCTTCATATGGTGCAATATTTTTCCAATTCTAATTCTAATTAAACGGTGTAATCGAAATGACTACATGCTTTTTATTTCCTAATTAAAGTTAAAATAAGAGACTGGCACCAATTATTTTCTGGGTGTTAACATTGGAATTGTACTGGCCGTTCAATTTTGGAATTGTTGTTAACTGACGTCGATTTCATACCAGGTACGTTAACATTCTATTCCCCGTGGAGTAGACCAACACCGTTTCGTAGAAAGGTAACACAGTGGTGCAATCTGATCGATGATGAACAATTACTTATAATGTAATATAAAAGGATATAAATTTTAGAAAAAAATTCAATTTATAAATAAGAAATTTAACAAAATTCACTGAATTATTTGAATAACCAAAAAAAATTTCCTTCTTGAATTTAAATTAGATAAATAATAAAATCTGTTTCTTGTGAAAATAAGCCGTTTCTCAATAACATTTACCGAAATTTTACATAAAGAATATTTATAAAGCAAACTCTTTTATCTTTAATATTTACATTTTGATAATTTATTTTAAAGATTATTTTCGTCTTAACTTTTAATTTAACGTATAACAATTTTCTTTAAAACAATTTAAAACAAAAATTTCCAAAAAATTATTACAATAAATATAAATAAGTCACCCTCTAAATCATTTAGAATTTATTCTAAAGGTCACCACGTTTATATTAAATGATGTTTAATTCTGCTTCAACTGACGTTAACAGGAAACTATTAGCTGTGTTTCTTTCAATGCGAGTGTGAATAAAACGCTACCCGTCGTTTAACAGTCTAGCATTTGGCAGCACTGGTTTTGACAATTAAAATGCTTATACATACACATTTGTAAACAAATTTTAAAGAGGAAAAGGAAAAATTGAAAATGGCAAATTCTGAGCAAACGTTGGTAATTTAACTTTAAATGTGTTTAATATACTATATGTTTTATTTAATTACAGTTTTTTATATAATTACAGCGGTTAATTCTTGGTTTACTCTTTTTCTCGTTCACAATAGACAACAAAAATGTCTTGATAGCACTTCACCTGGCGTTTTATTCACACTCGCCTGTAAAAGAACACAGCTACTGTATCACTGCATCGTTAGTGAGGCGACAAAATTCGTTATTTAGCCATATAGAAAATTATAATTACTGAATCACGCTACTGAATTCGGTTTTACTTGCTAGTTGATAATCCTAACGATCAAAAAAGGTACGAATAATAATCTTATCAGTTAAAAGTGTGTGAACAAGTTATGTAGAATTAGTAGTGTAGTTTAAAAAAAATATGAAGTGTTTTAATGATATAATTTTATGTTTTCAACTGTCTCTTAGGCAGTCCTGTTATGAATTTTTACAAAAGCTGTCGTTTAGCAACTCGAAACGGGCAACGAGTCATCATTTTGAAAACGATCAATCCACACATGGCAAATATTACCCAGAATATATATACAAATAACAATATAAATCGATTTGGCTGCCAAAGTATAGTGTAGCTTAGGTTGTAATTTTCTAAAAAATATATTAGCTATATTAATTTAAAAGAAAAAAGTACAAAATAGCTTACCTAAAACTCCATATCCTATGCCTATTTTGAATTTACCCATGCGATATGAAGTTGTTGGTACCATTATTTCTAAATAGCTATGGTCTAGCTCTTTAATCGTTTTCAAATCGAAATGTCGCACTGCATTCTCGTAAAAGTTTATTACTTTTGTTGAGGGATGTAAAAAAAAGCGCGATTCGTGCCAATGCGCTGAGAATATCACATGTGGATCCAGATCATTTATTATTGCGCGTAATAATGGCCCACCACCAATTAAAATTGGGGCATGAGATACACCCACGCGTAAACGTAAATCATTATTATCACGGTCAGGATTCGAAAAGTTTAGTAACATACGATTTATCTTAAAGAACCGAATTCGCTTGTCATAATCGAATAAATCTCCGTGCATGAAATCAATCTCGAATCGACGAATATTTGCATTAGATATATACTCTCCATTCTCGCCTCCGATATCGTTATCACCAGGAACATGTATGTACTGAAAATTTATGTGTACAATGTGAATTAATTGATTTAATCAATAAAATTATATGGTTATCATATTTAAACAATATTACAAAAAAATATATATGGAAACATTTTTATATAAAGTAGTATTGTATTTGTTGTATATAACCTCTCAAAAACATGTACATACTCACATAAGAGCACTCGTATACGCACATATTCTATGGATATTTAATAAGCTAGCGTAGCCTTAATTTAAGAGAAAGAAAATAAAGGCAGTCGTTATCACAAAGGAAGGGAAACTAGAAAGTTCCTTTTACAAAGACACAATCATTTGACAACAAGGTGGGATTGTTGGGAGGTTGCAAATATTTTTAACAATACTCTAACCTAAACATCCTTTCAAACTATATACATATATACTGCTACGAAATTACCCTCTTGACAATTTATTCTGTTACGAAATTGCCCTCTTGAGAATTTACTCTAACTCTCTATACTCGGATTCGTACCACTGGACCGTGTAGTAATCAAACAATGGCAGGGTAAATTAAAATAATTAACTTTATTTAATTTTTGCATTTTACACGTAATAATGGGCTTAAAGTTTACTTTATCACAAATTGCACTTTATTTAATAATTCAATTATCACTTTATTACTGTAATGATGGGCTCAAAGATTTGTATAGCGGCGCGAGAGCTAGCGCAAAATGTAATCCGGCGACTTCAAGAGTACAGCCAGATATTTGGGTGAGAAGCGAAATGTATGATCGGCATGTAATGATGGGCTCAATGTATTGTATAGCGGCGCGAGAGCTAGCACACAATTTTAATCGGCGACTACAACAGTACAGCCAAATATTTTAATGAGAAACGATATGTTTGGTTTCCAGATCGAATCTGATTTATTGATAAAATCTTATCGCTATTTATACCTTAATTTCTTATGTGCTAAGACTTAGTATATAATATATAAAGAGGGCTTTTGCAATGTCAGCGGAAAGTATCACGGTCAATGCCGGCGTACATTCGTTCAAGGGCATTGAACATTAGAATACAGCGTAATCAAAAACGTGCGCGCTGTTCGCGCTTCATAACGTGGACATTCTTATATGAGAGTTCGATGTACTTATGTTGGGTCTCCGTTCACATTGCATGTACCTACGCCGCGTATGGTGTTGGTGTTTATGTGTATATACATACGAGGTTTGATCAAAAAATAACCGTTATTTTCAATTTTTTCAAAAAGTATTTATTTATTCATCAACAACTATCTTGTCCCCTTCAAAATAATTCCCCTCAGATATAATACACTTATGCCAGCGTTTTTTCCAATCCTCGAAACACTTCTGAAACGCTTTTTTTGGTATCGCCAACAGCTCCTGTTTCGATTTTTCTTTTATCTCCTCAATCGTAGCAAAACGCTTTCCTTTCATCGGTGTCTTCAGTTTTGGAAAGAGGAAAAAGTCAGCGGGGGCCAAGTCCGGTGAATACGGTGGTTGAGGCATGATAACGGTTTTGTTTTTGGCCAAAAACAGCTCCTGAGCGATGTCCATGCGACGTTGTTTTTGCTCAAAATTTAGCAATTTTGGAACAATCTTCGCTGCCGCACGTTTCATGCCAAAAACATCCGTAAAAATTTCTTGGCTTGAGCCGAACGATATGCCAACATCATCAGCAACCTCTCTGATAGTGATTCGACGATTATCCAAAATCATTTTCTTCACTGCGTCAATCGCGTTGTTGACGTGTTGACGTGCTCGGGCGACCAGGACGAGCATCGTCATTGACATCTTCTCGGCCTTCCTTAAACCGGTTATACCACAATTGAACTTGTGTTCTGCTCATAGTACACTCGCCAAAGGCCACAGTCAACATTTCAAATGTCCTTGCGCATTTAATTTAATTTTTTACACAAAACTGAATACAGTTTCTTTGATCCATTTTTTCGAATAGTACAAAATCGAAGAGCACACCAAAACACGACTAACCTTTTTATCTGTCAAAAACAAACTGACAATCCAAAATTGTTGGTATTGCCAACATATATAACAGACATGTGTACCAACATAACAGAAAAAAAATGCGAACATCGAACATACGTAACTCACGAAAAGATGAAAATAACGGTTATTTTTTTATCACACCTCGTATATATATATATATATACATATATATATATATGTATATATATATATATATATATATATATATATATATATATATATATATATATATATATATATATATATATATATATATTTATCTTGCACACGATACGTGCACCACACTGTACACGAGCTCTACTTAGAACATATGCTTGCGATGTTCACTACCATACTTGCGCTGAACGGCATTCATCAAGCTTTCATAACAGTCTCGTCCACTTTCTGAGATAATTTGAAGTACATCAGCAGCAGCACCTTTCAAAGAAACAGTAAATGCAGCCACTTTTTTCGCAAGAACTCCAACCATTTGTGCTAGCGGTAGTCTGAAAACTGCTTCTGAAGGCATCCTCTCAGCGGTTGCTTGAGAATTACTGTATTACCCCAATAAGTGCACTCATGTCAAAGTTACCCAAGTTAGTTTCTTGCGGTGTTTCTTCTTGTCGAGATGTCGTTTGCTTTTAAATTTGAAATTCATGCTCATCGACGTCTATACCCTGCTCCTCTAAAGCTCTTCTTAATCGCACCTGTAGCTCCGCTTTAAGCCCATGTGTTTGCAAGATTAAGCACTCAAGCTCCTTCTTGAGCTGCTCCAATCTCAGTTTTTCAAATTTAACCATTGTTTATTACAGACACACGATCCCACTTCTGACACCAATTGTTACGAAATTGCCCTCTTGACAATTTACTCTAACACTTTGTACTCGGATTCGTACTACTGGATCGTGTAGTAATCAAACAATCGCTGGTTAAATTAAAATAATTAACTTTTTTTAATTATTGCAAATTACACACTTAATATTAGGCTTAAAGTTACAATAATGTAGAAGTTTCTGGATCATTCTAGAAACTTATATACACCACGAATCTTATATACACATTAAACGGGAACATTCTATACACCACACATTCTATCTTACCACGTCATAGGGTGGTACACACAGCTTCAAACTCCAGATGGGATCCTAAAAGTATGCAATCACGTTTCAGTTTGCAATCACGTTTCACTGCCCTCACCTTAATCTTGTTTGTCCCGAACAAGGATAGTACTGCAACCTTCATAAGGAGATAGCCTCTCCAAATGAACGACTTTCATTTTGCTCCTGACATTTCTCGTCAACTGGATGCGTTATACTCCATCATTGATCCGCTTTATCACCTTATAAGGCCCTTCCCAGTGTGTTTGCAGCTTTGGCGATAATCCCTTTTTCCTTTGCGGATTATGAAGCCTAACTAGCTGCCCTTCCTGAAATCCCTTAGAGTTTTCTCGTACATCATATCTGGCCTTCCTTTTATCACTCATCAGTTGTGTACGATTTCTGCTGTTTCCTTGAATTTCATTCAACTGTTCTCGGTTTTCAGATACACAACTGGAAGTACTGTAAATGGCTGTCGAGTACCTTTTTATTAGCTCGTATCTTGCTTTTCGTGTCCAGCGGTTGCCTCCTTGTTTACAATTGCTGAGATTGCCTGGCAATTTCCAATTACTTTCCCTTTTGCTATGGTTTTAGCGGTAATTGAAAAATTCACTGCTTTATCAGGTACGACTCGGCTCTTTGCTTCCCAACATCGCCGCCCATTTTGGCCCGTATAACTGCCTTTGACTTGGGTGGTATTTTTGTCCGCCGCGATACAATGGCTTGTCTAGCACTTCTATACATATACTCACCAATGAATAACGGAATATGTTCGCATATCTCAGCAGTCGGCTTTTGAAAACTAGCGTGAATCCATTCCGAATTTTTTGGAGTGTAGTGTAGATCGCCTCTTCGTGGTGCACTCTGGGTAGCGCTAAATGGTCTATATCCCGGCATCCGGTGCAAACTTCGTGTGGAGAGCATATGATGTCAGACGGCACGACCCTGTTCGTCCACGGACTACCCCCAACAATCTTTTTATTTGATTGCTCCTGGGCTGCCGGGTGTGGCTTCTGGACCAAATACCACTGGGGTGAAACCCAGTGTGAGCGGCTCCAGTTTAAGGTCACACCCGTCTCCGTCCCGTTAAAACCTTGTTAGGCCTCAAAGTACGTTCGAGGTAAGTCGTCATTTGGTTGACGGTGTGGGTTGGGTTGAGACTGGCCGACCCCGCTTCACTGTCTGATAAAGACAAGGGAGCGCTCGCATGGGCTCACAAAAATGTTGGTGCTCGTCCTGTAAATCTGGCCGGGGGCCAAGCTTTTCCCAGAGACCAGATCCCGAGCCGCCTGCGTTCTAGGGCCTGGGTTCCGGCAGAGCACTCCTCGCCGAAACAAATTCTGGAGCTGCTTCGGCTTAGCAACTACGACCTCCCCACGAATGACTGGAAGGTCGCTAAGATAAGCGAGCCCAAAGGCAACTCCCGCGAGATCCTCATTATTTTCAATGAGCTGCTAATTAATGCCAAAAAGGTCTGTAGGAGCGACAACCAGGGAGCAAACAAGCCCCCACACAGGCCGAATCGGATCTCACCTTCGATGATGGGGAGAGTTACGCTTCGGCCTCAGAATCGGTTGGCAGTTTCAGCGGACGTCCGGTAGTGAATACAGTCGACGTTGGGGATTCTCCTCTGTCTGAGGAGGGGGACGCCAACGAGACGATGATGGCCACCTCCGTGAATGGTGAGAATATTACAGATTAACCTTCACCATTCAATAGCTGCCTCGGCAGCCCTGATCCTCCACCTGAGTCAAAAAGAAGAGGAACTCATACTGGTCCATATATATATATGTATATGTATATATATATATATATATATATATATATATATATATATATATATATATATATATATATACATATATATATATATATATATATATATATATATATATATATATATATATATATATAATTATCTAAGTAGCTCGCCGCCAATTTTGGCGTACTTTGATTTTGAAAAACTTCTTTGTTGACCACCGATGCTAGTAATGAAGCATTAGGAGCGGTGCTGTCACAAGGTCTGGTGGGGAGTGGCAGGCCAATTGCGTTTTTGTTAGCAGGGCGTTGAGTGATGCTGAAAAAAGGTATTCGACTTTAGAGAAGGAGTTTTAGCCATCATTTGGGCCACCAAAAACTTCAGGGCGTATCTGCTAGGACGTCCGTTTACAATTTACACTGATCACCAGCCATTGCGTGGCATAGGGAATTTGCAGGACCAGGTCTCCAAGTTCAAGCATAAGTTGTCTGAATAAGATTTTGCGATCATCTATAAGCCTGGGAAAACAAATTTGAATGCTGATGCGCTCAGCAGGGTACCGCAGAAGGTACCAGTAGTGGAAACTAGGGCCAAAGCAAGGTCAGAAAAGGAGAAGGTCGGGAGAAGTCAAGAGGGTAAAATTGATGCAACGCTAGTTGTGAGTGATACGGCTGACGATGCCAATGAACAACCAGCCTGTAGTGTGGAATGGCTGGAGGAGTCATCGATCTCTGGCAGAAACTTGCGTAGTTTCGCCAAGGAAGACGGTTCAAATTGGGACCAGTGGTTGACTACAGCTATGCACGTGCACAACAATACTGTTCATATGTTAACTAAACATATTCATGAAGATATTGATTATTAGCTTTTGAATGTCGTTTAGAACATTGAACAATACCACCTCTAATTCTACTTTGAAGGAAATTATACATACTAATATTTTTAAATAATTATTGAATTGTCTGTTGTCTTCAACATTGCATCCCACTATAAGCTTGGTGTAGCTAAATAATGAACAGGACCTCTTTCGTAAACACATTTATATATTTTTCAAAAGTTTTCAAGTTAAACTCAGCGTAACAATTAGTGCAAGTAATGATTGCTCGCTAATTTACATTGATGTGACAAATGGTTCAAGTGCTAGTTTGGCCATCTGCAACTAAAAACATTGACGTGAATTGTTCATATAAAGCCGGTGCATCGGAATATTTGGTGACCCCCAAGGAACATCCCTTTGAAGGATGTCAATAGAGTGGTATTTGTATCACAGAGTCCATAAATTCTCCGCTGCGTCAAGAGGACATGCAGCCCATCAAAACAATAAGTTTGCAAGGGCAAACCATTATGATATTTTCAACGACTTCTAACTCGTTCAAGTTTGAGTAATAATTAATCGCTCCAATATCAACGCAGTAGAATATCATCACGAGTCCATCATGAGAAGCTTTGAAGATTTTTTCATCCAACAAAATGAGTTAGGCGATGAGGTGTAAGATCTCATCCGCCACTTCAACAACAAAATGAGTTAGGCGATGAGGTATAAGATCTCATCCGCAACTTCAGGAAATACTCTGCTGAAAGGAAAACGGCACGTACCTTAAAAATCATATCCGTCGGATTAACAATGGAAAAAGTTCAAGCACAACTACTCAACGTTGAGATTATGAAACGATCTCCCAAAATAACACGAATATATATATATATATATATATATATATATATATATATATATATATATATATATATATATATATATATATATATATACGGTGAAGCAGAAGGCTTCCCTCGAGTGAGCGACGAAAGTCGTGAAGGAGTCTCAAGCTCCAACACAACAGGCTACAAAACGTCAACGGTCCCTAGAAGAGACCACCCACCCGGACCCAAAGAAGTTTAAAAAGCGCGGTACTGTCACCACGAAGTCCTTCAGCGAAGTGCTGAAAGGACACCAGGTCATGGCGGTCATAGATCGTAATGACCCGGATGGCAGTATCGCTTCTGAGTGCTGGAAAAAGGTAGAAGTAAGCCTTTCAAGGGTCTACCTCCAGCTTTTGAAGGAATTCCCAGGTGGTTTTCCTTCTTTTCGCGACAGCGGATGGCATCAGGGCCACGTGAAGCTGATTGCCTGCGCGGATCAAAGGTCAGTCGACCTTTATAAGATTGCGATCTCCAGGATAGGGGAAGCATGGGTTGATCCCTAGTAGACCTAGAGCGCGCGCGTGGATCCCAGCCGAACCGTCTGACCCTGAGGCTATCCTGGAGATTTTTAGGCTGAGCAACCAGCAGCTCCCGACTAATAATTGGAAGGTTACTAAGGTAGAGGAACCAAGAGGGGATTACAGGTCAATAACCCTTGTGGTGAACGCCGAATCTCTGGCTACTCTAGCGAAATCCAATTGGGTCGTGGGCTATGGCTTCTCATCCACAAGCCTTAAGGTCTACAAAAAGGACGGGCAACCGTCTTACACGGATCAAGCGGTAGTGAATCCCTCAGGGGTAACTGCTGATCCTGCTGCTGCTGAGGACTCCGCCATGCACCCGAAACGCAGTGACTCTATGTCAACTGTGGGGGGTTTGGAGAGTCTCCTAGGGACAACCACACTCAGTGAGGAGGAAGTCTTTCTGGAGTCAGACTCGGAGTCTGAGGCTGATGTCACGGTGGTGGAGGTGACCAGCGCTACAAGTAGCAGAGATGCTACGAATAGTGCAGATTAACCTCCATCACTCGAAGGCGGCGTCTGCCAGCCTTCAGCTCCGTCTTGCAAAAGGCGGAGTAGACGTTGTCCTGATCCAAGAACCCTGGACACACGGGGACTTGGTATGTGGTCTCAGGACCGAAAATTATAGCTTGCTGTATACCGTAAGTGAAGGAAGACCTAGGTCTTGTATCCTCATTAGGAATAATGTTAGCTCATTTATTCTCCCCAATTACAGCAACAAGGATTTAACGGCCGTCTGCCTGGAAACTGGCAAGGGACGGTACTGGTTGGTCTCGGCCTATATGGCTCATGACCATGAGATCCTTCCAGAAGCCAACCTACAGAAGCTTGTGGTGGATGCAAAGGCTCAACGGGTGGCTGTTATTATTGGATGCGATGCCAATGCGCACCATGATATCTGGGGAAGCACGGATGTCAATGAACGAGGTGAGTCATTATATGAATATATTGTAACGACTAACCTTTCTGTATGCAATAAGGGGTCAGAACCCACTTTTTTTACTGCTAATAGGCAAGAAGTCCTAGACTTAACCCTTGCCTCCGAATCAATTTTTGATCGGATCTCAAATTGGAAAGTTCTAGAGGAACATTCCTTTTCGGATCATAGGTTAATTCAGTTTGATCTTCTAGATAGTCTACCTAGCCCTAAGGCTTTTAGAAATGTCAGGAAAGTAAACTGGGACCTCTACAAGGTGACTGTAGCTAGACTACTACCTCAGAACCCCACAGGCACAAGCACGTGTGACGAAATTGATAGCTCTGTGGAGGTTCTAACGGTTGCTCTTAATAAGGCTCTATTGGTCTCTTGCCCGCTCAGTAGACCCAAGGGGAAACAAAAACCCACATGGTGGGGGGAGGAAATTAGGGGACTCAGACAAAGGAGACTTTTCAACAGCGCAAAGAAGCCTAGAGATAGTGCAGACTGGGCTTTATATAAGGCAGCACTCAGAGCCTTCAAAAGTAAGCTTAGGAAGGCACAAAGAGAATCGTGGAAAAACTTTTGCGGTGTCGTAGAAGATTTCTCTGAGACGTCCAGGTTGAGGAAGATCCTATCAACTGCTCCAATGGTACCTGGTTACCTGAGGAGGGAGGATGGATCCTGTACTTCAAATAGTAATGAGACTCTAGAGCTTCTTCTGGAGACTCACTTCCCTGGTTGCTCGAGTACCATTCCGCGGAGAACGAATCCCAACGGGAATGTAGTTGAAGTCAACTCAGACATAGTCACGAAGCCAAAATTGCAATGGGCTATCCATAGCCTCAAACCATTTAAAGCATCTGGCCCAGATGGTGTAGCTCCAATTGAAATTCAGCAGTCAGAGAATCTTATAATAGAGTGGCTGTTAAAGATCTATAATAGTTGTCTTGAATTAGCGTATATTCCAGACTCATGGAAGCATGTGAGGGTAATTTTTATACCCAAGGCCGGCAAAAGCTCGCACACACCTCCAGGTGACTTAAGACCCATTAGTCTGTCCTCCTTCTGTCTAAAATTCCTGGAAAGGTTGTTAGATATTCATCTGAGGCTCACTATAGACAGACAGAAGCTGTCAGTCTCTCAGCATGCCTACGTTAAGGGTAAATCGGTGGAGACCGCTTTACACTCCTTAGTCTCTAGGATTGAGTGCTCCCTGCACAACAAGGAGTTCTCCCTAGTGGCTTTCCTGGACATTGAGGGAGCTTTTAACAATATCAAATCAGATGCAATAATCGGTGCGATGCGAGACTTGGAGGTGGAACCCGCCATTAGCAGGTGGATTGAAAACATGCTTAGTAGCAGGATAATCAATTCACAGCTGGGGGCGGCGTCGGCCAAGAAGTCCGTGTGCAGAGGCACACCTCAAGGTGGAGTTCTTTCACCCCTACTCTGGAATCTTGCGGTAAATCAGCTGCTTGTTCTACTGAAGAGGGAAGGGCGCAAGGTGGTTGCGTATGCGGATGATGTTGCATTAGTATCTCGGGTAAATATATATCTACTTTGAGGGACTTGATTCAAAACATGCTGAACATTCTCTCTAAATGGACTACTGACTGTGGGTTGGGGGTTAATCCGACCAAGACTAAGCTGAAACTCTTCACTAGGAAGTATAAAATTCCTCAATTTATTGCTCCAAAACTAATGGGTGTAGATATTGACCTTGTCGAGGAGGCTAAATATCTGGGCGTGATCCTAGATAGGAAGCTGAATTGGAAGGCCAATATAAGCGAGCGCATTAGGAAGGCTCAGGTAGCTCTGTACTCTTGCAAAAGAGTCATAGGCAAAAAATGGGGGTTACAGCCTAAGGTAGCCTATTGGATATATACAGCTGTGGTACGACTAGTCCTTTTCTATGGGGTGCTTGCTTGGTGGACAGCCCTAAGTAAGTCTATATACAATAGGCTGATAACAAAGGTACAAAGAACGGCAGAGGTATTCATAAGTAGTGCCATTAGAACGACTCCAACGGCAGCATTGGATATTATGCTCAATCTGCTGCCTGTTAGGCTTTTTGGCGAAAAAATGGCTGCAAACTCAGCTATCAGACTAAAAGCTACGCATCAATGGGATGCCAGGAATATAGGTCATGCGTCCATTTTAAGACATTTTGAGGGTATTCCTGACTCTTTCGACTACATCACACCAATGTACGCCTTCAATGGTATTTGCAAGATCTCCATTCCCTCCAGGGACGAATAGAAGGATGGCATCCCCCCTCATGTAGAAGGGGTTCACATCTACACAGATGGATCCAAACTACAGAGTAGGGTGGGAGGTGGTGTATTCTCAGAAGATTTGCATATTAACATGTCCTTTAGGATGCCGGACCACTGCAGTGTTTTTCAGGCAGAGGTCGCGGCTATAGAGGCAGCACTGTCTTGTCTAAGGAAGAAGAAGATATCTGGACTTGATATTTGCATTCTGTCCGACAGCCAAGCTGCTTTGCGCTCCCTGAATTCGGTTATTACCACCTCAAAAGCCGTCAAGAGCTGCCGCAAATCTTTAGACGAGATAGCTAAGCAGATCCGTCTGCATCTGTGCTGGGTTCCCGGTCACAGAGATATTCCAGGGAACTGCAAGGCGGATGAACTTGCGCGTGAGGGTACTACCATACCGATGGAACCAGATAGGTCGCAATTCGGTATTCCTATTGCCACATGTAAGCTCTTAGTAAATACAATATCCTTAGGAACAGCGGGCATGCGCTGGTCTGAACTTTCAGGATGTAAAATAGCTAGACAAACCTGGCCAGAGATAAATGTCAAGGGCTCTAAGGACCTACAGGCTCTAAATAGACAAAGCATAGGTCCCGTGATTAGCGTCTTAATGGGACACTGGACTCTAGGCACACACGGGTGTAGGCTGGGGAACACCTCTAATGACTTCTGCAGGAGTTGCATGGACGAGGAGGAGGAAGAGTCTACTGCTCACTTGTTGTGTACGTGTCCAGCTTTGTCCAGAAGGAGGTGCACTTTCCTAGGCGACTACTTTTTGGAGTCCTTGGGAGATATCTCAAAAAAAAAAGATTAGCTCCATCAACAGCTTCATTAAAAGCTCCAAATGGCTGGACCTTTGAAAGGGATGGGACCTGCTGTCCCATGCGGTATCACAAAGGGTCAATATTGGCCTAAGTGCGCCCTTTTCGGGTGGCCGCTTTACCTACCTACCTATATATATCCGGTGCAACCTCCCTGTGGAGAGCATCTGATGTCAGACGGCACGACCCTATTCGTCCACGGACTACCCCCCAACAATCTTTTTTTTTATGTGATTGCTCTTGGGCTGGCGGGTGTGGCTTCTGGACCAATTACCACTGGGGTGAAACCCAGTGCGAACGGCTCCAGTTTAAGGTCACATCCGTCTCCGTCCCGTTAAAACCTTGGCAGGCCTCAAAGTACGTTCGATGTACGTCGTCATTTGGTTGACGATGTAGGTTTGGTTGAGACTAGCTCCCAATTAGCACTGGTCTGGCTCTGAGCACTCGCGCCCATAAGGACTTGTGCCAACCCTCGCATGGCCTCCCTGCATTTGCATAGATAACCATGGGACCAATAAGGTGACTACATATTCGTACTGAGATAGCGGCTTTGAGTGGGGACCCTTTTTGCATGGACACCTTTTTAAAATCCAACAAAAAACCAGCGGCCAGCCCACAAGGGGAGCCAAAACCAACAACGAGCTTAGTTAGGCAAAAGACAGCCTTAAGCGCAGCAACAACTTCGTCTTGGACATTTGTCGCAAGACCAAGGATGTCGTCGGGTGTTACGGCCAAAAGGCCAGCCCCGCTCCCAGCCACAAGCGCATCCTCACAGGGTCACAAATACCCCGCTTCGGACCACCCCAGCACCAGGGCTGCTAGGCCGGGTGTTAGGGTCGCCCCTCCGTCCGCTCCTCGGACTGGTGCAGGGAGAGCTTCGGCAAATAAGCCGACCTCCTCCAGCACGGGCCCCAGCACCAATCTCCCTTCAGGTGCTCGCACGTATGTGAATGCGTCTACACGGGCGTACAGAACCCGGAGGTCCGCCTTCAGGATTCTGCAAAGGTTGGAGTCTGCCGACCCCGCTTCAATGTCTGATAAAGACAAGGGAGCGCTGGCATGGGCTCACCAAAATGTTGGTGCTCGTCCGCAGCCACCCCCTGAAGGTGCTCAGAAACGGCAACGGTCGGCTGAGCACCCCTCCCAATCAGTCGTGCGGCAAACCAAGCGCCCACGACTGGTTTCCAGGCCGAGACTTACCCGGCCATTTAATGAGGTAGCCAAAGAGGGCCTCATCTGGGCTATCGTTGACACTGGAAACAGTGACGGTACCATTTCCCCAGCGAACTGGAAAATGGTGGAGAAGGCCCTTTTCAGGATCTACAGGGAGATCCTGAGGGCCAATCCTGGCCCATCACCTGTATGCCGGGACGCGGGATGGTATCAGGGGCACGTGAAGCTCATCGCGTGCTCAGATGAGCGCTCGGCTGAGCTTTATAAGATGGCCATCTCAATGGTTGGCGAAATCTGGCCGGGGGCCAAGCTCTCAGCTGTTCCCAGAGACCAGATCCCGAACCGCCCGCGTTCTAGGGCCTGGGTACCGGCAGAGCACTCCTCGCCGGAAGAAATTCTGGAGTTGCTGAGGCTCAGCAATTACGACCTCCCCACGGATGACTGGAAGGTTGCTAAAATAAGCGAGCCCAAGGGTAACTCTCGAGAGATAATCATTATTCTTAATGAGGACTCTCTAGCTCCTATTAATGCCAAAAAGGGAGAGATCAACTATGGTTTCAGTTCGATCTCGCTCAAGGTCTATAGGAGCGACAACCAGGGTGCATACAAGCCCCCCATTCAGGCCGAACCGGATCTCACCTTCGATGATGGAGAGAGTTACGCTTCGGCCTCAGAATCGGTAGGCAGTTTCTGCGGACGTCCGATAACCAGTATCGACGACGTTGGTGATTCTCCTCTGTCAGAAGAGGAGGCAGCCAACGTGACGATGATGGCCACCTCCGGGAATGGTGAGGGTATTACAGATTAACCTTCACCATTCCATGGCTGCCTCAGCAGCCCTGATCCTCCACCTGACTCAAAAAGGAGAGGAACTCATACTGGTCCAAGAACCTTGGGTCGTAAATGATCAGGTTCGCGGACTCACTACAAGCGGAGACCGCACAGTATTCGTGCAGGATCGAGGTAAACCCAGAGCCTGTATTCTCGTTAAGAACAATATTAACGCTCTTCTTCTTCACAGGTTTAGCGACAAGGATAATGTAGCCATGGTTATTTCCACCAACACCATGGCTATATGGATCGTCAGCAGCTACATGGCGCATGACCACGGGCTGACGCCGCCTCCGGATGCTGTAAGGCTACTGGTAGTGGAGGCTAATAGAAAGCGCATCCCGGTAGTCATCGGGGCCGATGCCAATGCCCATCACGAGGTGTGGGGCAGCACGGATACCAACGAGCGGGGTGAGTCACTCTTTGATTTTATTATTACTAACGACTTAGTAATTACTAACAGGGGGAGAGAGCCAACCTTCATTGCATCAAATAGAAGGGAGGTTCTCGATCTAACTCTTGGTAATAATCACAAGTCTCACCTTATTTCGAGCTGGCGCGTTCTGCAGGAATGCTCCTTCTCGGACCACTGTTACATCTGTTTTAGAATTGCGATCTCAGATACGTTAGATACGGCTGAGCGCAAAAGACACACTAACAGGAAAAGAACTGACTGGACACGATTCCAGACCATTATGGAGTCGGGCCTGCAGTCGACTCCTCCCACGATCAACAATCACCTCGATATAGATCGAGCGGTTGAAACCATTACAGCACTATTTAACTCTGCTGCCAAATCAGCCTGCAACTTCCCGAAACCAAGAGGAAAAACAAAACCCCCTTGGTGGAATTCGGAAATTGCCGAGCTACGAAAAGTATGTCGCAAGCTCTTCAACAGAGCCAAAGCCACTAATGACTGGCTCCCTTTCAAAGACAAACAAAGGGAACTCAAGTATATGGTTAGGAGATCCAAACGAGCGTCTTGGCGTGACTTCTGTGGCAACATAGAAAGCTCGTCCGAGACAAGTAGACTCCGGAGGATTCTCAATACCACCCCTCGGGCTCTGGAATGCATTCAGAGATCGGACGGTACCTGGACCGACTCTGAAACCGACACTTTGGACGCCCTAATAGAAACACACTTCCCGGGGAATGAAATCTTTGTGGATTGCAGGTCTTTTAACACCAACCACTCTTTAAGTCACTCAACCCAATTTCAATTGACCAACACGCATATCCAGTGGGCCATCAACAGCTTTAAGCCTTTTAAATCTCCCAGGCCTGATGGTATCATTCCCGCGGACATTCAGCACACTGCAAGTGCGGTTGCGCCCTGGCTACTGCATATTTACAATGCATGCCTAAGATGGTCCCACATTCCCATAAGCTGGAGAGAAGCTCGAGTAGTTTTCATCCCTAAAGCGGGAAAGTCGACCCACACCAAGCCTAAGGACTATAGGCCAATTAGCCTGTCCTCCTTTCTTTTGAAAACACTGGAAAGAGTCCTTGATATACATATCAGGAGCTCTATCAATTCCACGTGCCTTTCCAAATCACAACATGCCTACACAAAAGGCAGGTCTGTGGAAACAGCGCTTCACGTGCTCATTGAGCAAGTAGAGAAATCTCTTGCCAACAAAGAATATACCCTTGCAGTATTTCTCGATATAGAAGGGGCATTCAACAATATTTGTCCCTCCGCCATCACGAAATCCTTGATAAACCTGAACCTGGACCCCAGCTTGGTTAGGTTCATCGAACAGCTACTGAAAACACGCGTCATTAGCTCCTCAATAGGAAACGTACATGCTAAAAGGACTGTCAAGAGAGGTACTCCACAAGGCGGTGTGCTCTCACCCCTCATATGGAACTTGACGGTGAACACACTACTTAGGAGATTAGATCAGACCGGCTGCAACACTATAGCTTATGCGGACGACATTGCTATCTCTGTTTCCGGTAAATATCTGTCAACACTATCAGAAAAGCTAAACTACACTCTTAGCATTCTGTCCCAATGGTGTCTCGAAGTTGGCCTAGATGTCAACCCTTCCAAAACTGAGGTCATGCTCTTCACCATGAAGCACAAAATACCAAGTTTTGACCTACCCAAACTTAATGGGAACACGCTTAGCCTAAGCAATAGCGTCAAGTATCTAGGTTTGATCCTGGACCCTAAGCTCTATTGGAAAGCAAATTTGGCGGAGAGGGTACGTAAAGCCACGTGTGCTCTGTACTGCTGCAAGAGGGCCGTGGGTACAACATGGGGCGTCCAACCTCGAACCATGTCCTGGCTCTATGCGGCGGTGGTTGAGCCGTACTTTCTCTACGGCGCTGTCTTCTGGTGGCCCGCAACCGACAAGGCGGCGAACCTAAAACCTCTTGACAAGGTTAGAAGAACAGCAGCGGTTATGATAACAGGGGCTCTGCGTACCACCTCCACCAAAGCTCTATTTGCATTCCTACATTGGTTGCCCACTAGGCTTCTGGTTAGGCAACAAGCAAAATGCTCGGCAACCAGACTCTATTCTATATCGCGTTGGACTAGACTGAATCTGGGCCACGCCAATATACTGATGCAGGACACGCCCGTACAGGCGGACGTTGACTATACGTGCTCTACACTTAATCTAAACCACGGGTTCGACACTTACATTCCTAGTAGAGAGGAATGGTCTAACAATTTAGTGGTCACTGGCAGTTCCATTGACATATATACGGATGGCTCCAAACTGGAGAATAAGGTCGGTTGCGGAATCTTCTCCAGAAAACTTGGCATCAAGCTCTCCTATCGTCTCCCTGACCATTGCAGCGTCTTTCAGGCGGAAGTAATGGCAATATTCCAAGCGTCCAAGTGGCTTATTCGAAATGAAGTATGCGATGTGTTGATACGCATATTCACGGACAGTCAGGCGGCAGTCAAGTCACTGGCTGGTGTTTTCACTACCTCTAAGCTTGTACGCGACTGCCGCTCCTCCCTGAACGTCGTTTCAGGTAACTCACAAGTTCACATATGCTGGGTGCCTGGACATAGCGACATTCCAGGAAACTGCGAGGCCGATGAATTGGCCAAAATAGGTACGCTACTCCCTGACATCTCCCCCTCCTTTGATGTAGGTGTCCCACTGGCCACGGTCAAATGGGCCATAAAACATGACTACCTTGAGGCAGCTAAAAAAAGCCTGGGTAAATGAACATACCTGTAGTGTTGCCAGACAAACCTGGAGCACTATCGACATTAGGCGTACTAGTCAGCTACTCAATATCAGCAGGAACTCCATCGGCACTATAATAAATGTGCTCACGGGACACTGCCTGATCGGGAAACACGCTGAAAGATTAGCACTGCCCCACAATGACTTCTGTCGCAGCTGTGGCTCTGAGGAGGAGGAAGAAACAGTACTTCATCTCATGTGTCAGTGCCCAGCTCTGGCCAGGCGTAGATTAAAATTCCTAGGCTCACCTTTCTTCACTTCCTTAACCGAACTATCTTCCATCAACATCAAGGACATAGCCAGGTTCATTTCGGAATCACTGTGGTTCCCAAAATTCTAGACGGGGGAGTCGCGTCGTCACAGTGTGGTACCACAACGAGCCATTCTATGTGCTTAAGTGTGCTTTTTTGCGACAAAGGCTGCCACTCCTACCTACCTACCATATATATATATATATATATATATATATATATAGGTAGGTAGGTAGGTAGGTAAAGCGGCCACCCGAAAAGGGCGCACTTAGGCCAATATTGACCCTTTGTGATACCGCATGGGACAGCAGGTCCCATCCCTTTCAAAGGTCCAGCCATTTGGAGCTTTTAATGAAGCTGTTGATGGAGC
The DNA here is from genome assembly GCA_920105625.2 of Clusia tigrina. Lineage (NCBI taxonomy): Eukaryota > Metazoa > Arthropoda > Insecta > Diptera > Clusiidae > Clusia > Clusia tigrina. The sequence continues at coordinate 75,152,385 of OV050030.1, forward strand.
TAATCTTTTTTTTTGAGATATCTCCCAAGGACTCCAAAAAGTAGTCGCCTAGGAAAGTGCACCTCCTTCTGGACAAAGCTGGACACGTACACAACAAGTGAGCAGTAGACTCTTCCTCCTCCTCGTCCATGCAACTCCTGCAGAAGTCATTAGAGGTGTTCCCCAGCCTACACCCGTGTGTGCCTAGAGTCCAGTGTCCCATTAAGACGCTAATCACGGCACCTATGCTTTGTCTATTTAGAGCCTGTAGGTCCTTAGAGCCCTTGACATTTATCTCTGGCCAGGTTTGTCTAGCTATTTTACATCCTGAAAGTTCAGACCAGCGCATGCCCGCTGTTCCTAAGGATATTGTATTTACTAAGAGCTTACATGTGGCAATAGGAATACCGAATTGCGACCTATCTGGTTCCATCGGTATGGTAGTACCCTCACGGGCAAGTTCATCCGCCTTGCAGTTCCCTGGAATATCTCTGTGACCGGGAACCCAGCACAGATGCAGACGGATCTGCTTAGCTATCTCGTCTAAAGATTTGCGGCAGCTCTTGACGGCTTTTGAGGTGGTAATAACCGAATTCAGGGAGCGCAAAGCAGCTTGGCTGTCGGACAGAATGCAAATATCAAGTCCAGATATCTTCTTCTTCCTTAGCCAAGACAGTGCTGCCTCTATAGCCGCGACCTCTGCCTGAAAAACACTGCAGTGGTCCGGCATCCTAAAGGACATGTTAATATGCAAATCTTCTGAGAATACACCACCTCCCACCCTACTCTGTAGTTTGGATCCATCTGTGTAGATGTGAACCCCTTCTACATGAGGGGGGATGCCATCCTTCTATTCGTCCCTGGAGGGAATGGAGATCTTGCAAATACCATTGAAGGCGTACATTGGTGTGATGTAGTCGAAAGAGTCAGGAATACCCTCAAAATGTCTTAAAATGGACGCATGACCTATATTCCTGGCATCCCATTGATGCGTAGCTTTTAGTCTGATAGCTGAGTTTGCAGCCATTTTTTCGCCAAAAAGCCTAACAGGCAGCAGATTGAGCATAATATCCAATGCTGCCGTTGGAGTCGTTCTAATGGCACTACTTATGAATACCTCTGCCGTTCTTTGTACCTTTGTTATCAGCCTATTGTATATAGACTTACTTAGGGCTGTCCACCAAGCAAGCACCCCATAGAAAAGGACTAGTCGTACCACAGCTGTATATATCCAATAGGCTACCTTAGGCTGTAACCCCCATTTTTTGCCTATGACTCTTTTGCAAGAGTACAGAGCTACCTGAGCCTTCCTAATGCGCTCGCTTATATTGGCCTTCCAATTCAGCTTCCTATCTAGGATCACGCCCAGATATTTAGCCTCCTCGACAAGGTCAATATCTACACCCATTAGTTTTGGAGCAATAAATTGAGGAATTTTATACTTCCTAGTGAAGAGTTTCAGCTTAGTCTTGGTCGGATTAACCCCCAACCCACAGTCAGTAGTCCATTTAGAGAGAATGTTCAGCATGTTTTGAATCAAGTCCCTCAAAGTAGATATATATTTACCCGAGATACTAATGCAACATCATCCGCATACGCAACCACCTTGCACCCTTCCCTCTTCAGTAGAACAAGCAGCTGATTTACCGCAAGATTCCAGAGTAGGGGTGAAAGAACTCCACCTTGAGGTGTGCCTCTGCACACGGACTTCTTGGCCGACGCCGCCCCCAGCTGTGAATTGATTATCCTGCTACTAAGCATGTTTTCAATCCACCTGCTAATGGCGGGTTCCACCTCCAAGTCTCGCATCGCACCGATTATTGCATCTGATTTGATATTGTTAAAAGCTCCCTCAATGTCCAGGAAAGCCACTAGGGAGAACTCCTTGTTGTGCAGGGAGCACTCAATCCTAGAGACTAAGGAGTGTAAAGCGGTCTCCACCGATTTACCCTTAAAAAATGGATCAAAGAAACTGTATTCAGTTTTGTGTAAAAAATGAAATTAAATGCGCAAGGACATTTGAAATGTTGACTGTGGCCTTTGGCGAGTCTACTATGAGCAGAACACAAGTTCAATTGTGGTATAACCGGTTTAAGGAAGGCCGAGAAGATGTCAATGACGATGCTCGTCCTGGTCGCCCGAGCACGTCAACACGTCAACAACGCGATTGACGCAGTGAAGAAAATGATTTTGGATAATCGTCGAATCACTATCAGAGAGGTTGCTGATGATGTTGGCATATCGTTCGGCTCAAGCCAAGAAATTTTTACGGATGTTTTTGGCATGAAACGTGCGGCAGCGAAGATTGTTCCAAAATTGCTAAATTTTGAGCAAAAACAACGTCGCATGGACATCGCTCAGGAGCTGTTTTTGGCCAAAAACAAAACCGTTATCATGCCTCAACCACCGTATTCACCGGACTTGGCCCCCGCTGACTTTTTCCTCTTTCCAAAACTAAAGACACCGATGAAAGGAACGCGTTTTGCTACGATTGAGGAGATAAAAGAAAAATCGAAACAGGAGCTGTTGGCGATACCAAAAAAAGCGTTTCAGATGTGTTTCGAGGATTGGAAAAAACGCTGGCATAAGTGTATTATATCTGAGGGAAATTACTTTGAAGGGGACAAGATAGTTGTTGATGAATAAATAAATACTTTATTTTTTGATCACACCTCGTAAATATATATATATATATATATATATATATATATATATATATATATATATATATATATATATATATATATATATATATATATATATATATATATATATATATATATATATATATATATATATATATATATATATATATATATATATATATATATATATATATATATATATATATATATATATATATATATATATATATATATATATATAATATCAAATATATATCTGTTAGAGTGTTGCTCGGCAAGACGCCATTGAGCTACTATTATGAGCCAATGAATGGCTGATTGCAAAAAACAGGCAATAGTTTGAGTTGCCAGTTGGAAACTGATTTCCTTAATTCCCGAGCAGGGTTTTTATATCTTTTTCTTGAGTTACATTTACGATTATTCCAATATGTTTATATCTAATCCCTTTGCTTAAAACCAAACTCAAATGCCACTCAAATACAATGACTGCACGCTAGGATTCTAATTACACATTAGACATTTCAAGTGTTATAGTTTCGGAGAGCAGCCGATGGGTGTGTCTTATGCATTGGTTTGGTTTGGATGTGTAATGTTTGCGTAGGTAGTTTTTGTGCTACACTACGTTTGTGCGCAATACGCATTACACCCTCAACCTTAAAAAAAAATTGCAGTTGTTTGAAAGAGAAAAAACAACTTTAAATTTTTATGTGTTTGTGTGTGTGGTAGAAGTAAGTTCTTACTTATTTGATTCTAATTTTTACTTATTGGATTTTATTTAATAATAAGTTGTTACTTATTAGATTTGTATTTAGTATTTATATTTATATGAAAAAGAATTTGTCTTATATGCTAGTATTGCAATATGAATATAATATAAATTTTCATTAACTATATGGTTACAAACTCTTATAATAGTAATTTAATATTATTATAATTTATTTCTTTTTTTTAAATTTTATTCTTACATTTTTTATTTTGTATTCTCATATTAGAACATTGAATTGTTTTAGCATATTGTTATGCATTTTCTTCTCCATGCTGTTGATTAATATGAGTGAATTTACCCCTTCTTGTTTTGAAATACTATACGGACCATGGTATGGACTTAGAGACTTTTTACGATTACCTAATTTTTATGAGAGAAGTTCCGAAGTGAAGAAGCGACAGGAGAAGTACCTAACCGCCAAATATGGTTTCCATCAGATGAGTGTAATACGAAAGCGACTGGCTTTGGAGATGTGGCTGTATGATGAACTGCATAAAGTCTTTGATCCACCTGGCGAGGCCATCGAGGTAGACAACGATGAAATTTTAGATATGGACACAAATAACATAAGAATATCTCATATCATTATTTTATTGTCAGTATGTAAACGACCAGAATCGGAAATATCGAAATTTAGCAGTGATCTTTTGGAGCATGCTAAAACACTGTAAACATAAAAAACTATATAAAACTATCACACAATAACGGTTCTTTTTTGATCACACCTCGTATATATATATATATATATATATATATATATATATTTATTTATATATATATATATATATATATATATATATATATATATATATAAATATATTTATATATATGTATATATATATATATATATATATATATATATATATATATATATATACATATATCTAAATATATATATATAAATATATATATATATATATATATATATATATATATATTTATTTATATATATATATATATATATATATATATATATATATTTATATATATGTATATATATATATATATATATATATATATATATATATATATATATATATCTATATATATCTATATATATATATATATATATATATATATATATATATATATAGTATATATATATTTTTTTTTTATTTTTTTTTTAAATTTATTTATATATAATAAACCAATCATTTAATCTGCTTCCTCGATGAAAACCTACATATAAATGGCCGTGGGAGAAGAAATCAGCACGCAGATCAACCCCTTTTTTTATGGATTGACCTTGTGCTTTATTGATGGTCATTGAAAAACATAAGTTGACTTGAAATTGACGTCTTTTAAACTTAAATGGAAAATTTGTAGGAATAAGTGGAATTCTTGGAATAAAAACAGATTCTCTGTTTCCACAGCCAGTTGAAATGGTTGTCTCAGTGATGTTATTTTGTAATTTTGTAACTCTTAACCGTGTGCGATTGCACAACTAAGGAGAAATTAAATTTATTTTTTTTTATTAATTCACATTTACATTACACCTGTCTATTGACACTAAGTAATAATTTTGAACAGTTGGAAATAGAGGCAATCTTAAGCCAATATCTAAGACTACATTTATATTTACTTTCTAAGATTTTAGCTTAATTTCATGCTAGACTTATAAGTATATATTCACTAGTTCTGTTGGTTTAAACGTTTCAGTCTGCTTGATTGTCAAGTTTCTAATGCAGGAATTTCTCTCAGATCTGGATTTGTCTGTGCTCTCAGGCGGTGCTTGAAGCTGCATGGTTGGATCGTTGCTTCAACAGAGTCAATGTATAGGTCTCGGTGGATGTCTTCGTTTGATATATACACTCAGCATTATTATGGTTCGAAGAATTTTGGACTGTATTCTTTGAATTATTCTGATGTTCGATTTCGATACCGTATCTCCAGATAGACATAATTATTGGTTTATATATCTGCAGTTTATTTGTACTTGAGAGCTTGGATTGTCTGCCCAAAAGCCAATAAAGTTGTCTGAAACGTTTACTAACCTATTGTCTTTTTAGTGTGATATGCTCTTTCCAGATTAGTTTTGCATCAATAGTCATTCCCAAGTATTTTGCCTTTATTACTCCCCGATGTGGTCCGGTTTCGGAGATGCGTCGTTAAAATACAGTTTACATATGTAACCCCCTGACTGCAAAACTCATCCAATGATGGAAATGTCCATTGACTCTCCATTCTAGATCTGTTGTATTCAGTAAGTGGCAGGGTCACTTCGAGCAGAATGTGATTCATCATCACGTGCTAACGGTCTTGATAGAGTATGGACTTTGGTTCCAATATAGGAATGTATTTCGCATATCACTACCCTGAGGACAACCCTCTCAACCCCACAGATGCTGTAGATTGAATATCACTCCAATGTAAATTGAGCAACTGTAGCTCTCCGACATTTTAGCACTATTTTATTAACGCACTTAAATTCTGTCCACTCAGTAAAGAATTCCGTCGTGTTTTCTTACCCTGCTCAATTTTACCAGTATTTTTATATAATTTTATAATATCTTGCACTGCACTACGAGATAGTGTCACTTCTTCGGAATTTTTGCGACAAGATTTATCATCTATATCGAATTGTATGTTTTGTCCGTAAGAGACTAATTATTTGTTTTGCATACAGATTGAATGCAGGTTGCTGAATTTTTGTTTTGTTTCATTACGTTTTCGTCAAGACAAATAGGGTATTTATTCTTTATTTCAATGTTGCTTATTGCATGTAAAGTTCAGTGACAGAATAGAATAGTCTAAGGAACTTACTTACTCCGGGGTATCCCCAGCGGTGTCCGTGGTTCATTGGAGAAATTTAATTACTTTGCATTTATTTTTCAAGAGTTTTATTTATATAACTTCCCAACTACTACAAGTGTTAAATAAGTCCTAGCGTAGTATTTAGTGTAGTACCTAGCCGTGTGTGTGCCAAGATGTCCCAGTGGAGTCGGTAATAACCTTAAACAACATATTTTTTGTTTTCCAATATTGGAACGGAGGTGGAAATCTTCAAAAAGACACTGGTCACATTGCGCATTGTAGTGTGAGATTCTTTCCCACTAAAAACCACCTCCATCGTAGCCTCCCCCGCAGGACCGCCGCAAGGTAATACTTCTATGGTCAGCGGACGCCTCCTAACTATTTCCCATTGTTCGTCTTTGCCACTCCAGGTGGTGGAGGTCTTTCATAATGGCGGTGGTTTCACCGCAGCCCTTTTCTCCAGGGTCGCGAGCATATGCTGCACTGTATTATCGGGTATCACGGGTTCTCCACACACTCCTTGTAGTGCCTATCTACTTTCCACTTTCATAGCGTGGACAATAGAAGAACATATATTTGGCATCTTCTATATCTGTACCTCCACTGTTTGCACAGTTGGGGGATTCCTCCAAGTGGAATCTGTGCAGGTATGCCAGAAAATCTTCATGGCCTATCAGCAATTGTGTAACGTGGTAATTCACCTCAATATGTGACTTCCTTACCAATTGCTGAATATTGGAGATCAGCCTTCTTGTCCAGCGGCCTTTTGAAGATGTGTCCCACTGGGCTCGCCACTCTTGAAGAGTCCTCCGCTTTACAATTGCCAAGAGCTCTTCTACACTTATCGCGTGTGTCCCTTTCCCGTGGTAGAGGTTCATCGCTGCTTTCGCTAACAGGTTCACGGGAGTCATGACGGCTATCACCAAGGTGGCATATGTACGTGCGGTGTGCGCAGATTACTCGTAGTGCATTTCTTCTGTATGCTGCCTCAATGGCGCGGGCGTAAGCCTTCACATTCGCAATTTTGGGCCTATATTGGCGCCCCATAGATAATAATGGATCTGACAACCCCAGCGATGAGTCGCCTTTTCCGCTGTCTGGGTCGTCCCACGTTGGGCAGGAGACAACATTTGTGTGTGCTGCCTTATCTCCCACGCGTCACAGATATTCTTTGAAGGTTAGCCTTGCATCTATCCACACGCCTAGGTACATGAGGTGTGGAATCGGGCTTTTGGTACATCCCACCCTGCGGCTCGAAACCAGGATTGCCTCGGTCTTGTGTTCAGCCATGTTAAACCAACGTTTGCCAGCCATCTTCCGACGGTATCCACAGTTCGGTTGGCCTCTGCTACTACTTCCTCCAAGTATTTCGCTGTGACTAACAATGCTATGTTACCACTCCGTCCCCACTGTGCGCGGAGCCTGATAAAATAACTGCTAACACTGACAATATTATCACGCCATATACTTTGTGTGGCGACTACACGCTAGTTTTAGTTGGCGTTGAAAAAAGTGAACAAGTGTAAAAAAATGGTTTATTGAAATATCTTATTTTATATATATTGTGTGTGCTCACAAAAAACTAAACAAATAGAAAAATAAAAATCTCAAAAAGTTCGGAACCCCAAAACTATAATTTTTTTTTAATACTACACATTTTATGGTGGCCCATGTAGAGGGAATAATAATATTTCCCCCAAATAAAAAAAAAGGAACAACAGAAACATAAACTCAGTTCACTTTCAATAAAATATTTTTCAGCAGTTTAAAAATTTAATGAGAAATTGTTCCGCATTTTAAAAAAGCTGCAAAGCAAAAATACAAATATTTAAAATACGGTCCTTTTACATGAAGGACCAAAGTTTCCATATCCTGAAAATAAAATAAAATCAATTCAAATATAAAACAAAAATAAATACGAAAAAGGATACTTCTATAATGGAAGGACCAAATAATATCTAAATTAACATTTATGTGGACGTTATAGGCAACACAGGAGTCTTCTACATCCTATATTCGTCATTGGGGATATTCTTCACGTCGTTACCGCGCTGAAGCGGGGCGCTCTTCACCTTTCTTCGTTTACTCTTCTACCCTACCGAGACGCTATACAGAAAACTGCGCTTCATTCAGACTAGATCGACGAAACAAAGGTAAGTGTGTGCATTGATTTGAGCTACTCTTATAAACATTTGAGTGACCTAATTGAAAATTGACAATGGCGGAGGCAAAACCAGACGTTCAGGCTCTAATTAAGCTGCAACTGAACCGGGTATACACTCTTAAAAAACTCCACAATAATTTTAAAAAGGACCCAATCGCACGCAAAACTAAGCCGTACTTTCAGCAAAGGCTCAAACGCATCGTTTCTGCTCATAAAAGTATAATATGTTCCAACATCAAAGCAGATGACGCATATTTAAAAGATGACATAGATTCTAAATTCGACGAACTGCATTTAGACCTTTATTGTTTACTCAGTCAACGGCAAGAAGAAATGTTTCCTGAAGAGGCGAGTGCTGAAAACTCAAATGGCGGCCCTACAACATCCGATACACGAAATCGTTGCTCCTCAGTTATTCAGTTTCCCCAATTGCCGGTACCGTCGTTCTCGGGAAGGTTTACTGAGTGGCCTAGTTTCCACGATTCATTTATCAGGCTTGTACACTTCAATAGTGAACTTAGCTCAGTCCAAAAGTTTCACTACTTAAAGCAGGCACTTCCATCTGACCTTGATGTTGACATTCATCAAATGCTCTTGACTGATGGAAATTATCTAACAGCGTGGGAGCTGCTTCTCAAGCGATATAATAATCCACGCATTTTGTTTTCACACCACATGAACACGCTATATAATTTGCCTGTTCTCATCAAAGAAAAATCAAACGACATTAAATTGATGCTGAATGTGGCGAATGTTTGTATCAACGAATTCAAACGTTTGAAGCTTCCAATTGAAAATTGTGACCATTGAGTTGCGCATTACTTGGCTACTAAGTTGCCCACCGAGACTCACTCAGCCTGGGAGCGTCATTTAGGTGTTAAGACTGACATACCAACTTTTTCGGATTTGCAAGAGTTTGTAACGACTCGCCTCTTTACAATCGATGCAATCGAGAATCGTAACGTCGCTTTTAATGCAATTCCTGCTCACAAATTTGGCAAACCTGCCAACAATCTACATTCTCATCCTTCGAAATCTTCGCCACGCTCGACACAGCATGTCAAAACTTTCCATGCTGCCACTAGCGTCGCCGCAGCCCATAAAGATGGCTGTACTCTATGTGGCCAAGCCCACATCATACGCCGATGCCCAACTTTCCTTGCAAAAGACTGCTAAATGCGAAAGACCATAGTTGACAAGGCAAGGCTGTCCCTAAATTGTTTGAGCAAGTCTCACGCACTCGCAAAGTGCACAAGCAGTAAAAACTGCCTTCAATGCGGACAACGCCATCATACGTTGTTGCACTTCCCTATCATCACAACGACTTTTCAAACAAAGCCAGCTGTACCGCCATCAACTCAACGCGTTTCATCAAACGTGGATAACACTCCGGCCTCTTCCGATAGGCAACCGGCCAACTTCTATGCAACATCTACCACAGCAACTGCCTTTGAACCAAGGCGTGTCACTAACGCACACGCTATCGTGGCTGCAAACTCAGCTCAATTCAACACGAATTTGGCAGTTGCAGCTCCATCGCAGAAAATTCTACTAGCTACAGCTTTAGTATCATTATACAATGAAGCTACCAATCAATCTTCACTCGTTTACGCTCTAATCGACCAAGGGTCAGAAGGCACCCTCATCTCAGAAACTGTCCAACGACTTGGACTTCAACGCTCTCCGACATCAGCAGATATCTGCGGTGTGGGTCCAAGCTCTCTCAGCCAATCACGCTCAACGGTCAGTTCCACATTTCTTTCCTGCCATGATGTAAATTTCGCGGCGCACATTGAAACGGCGTATGTGCTGAAACATCTCAGCGTTTAGCTTCCGAGTCAATCAATCATGCCACAGAATTTGGCGCACTTCCATGATCTCACGCTAGCAGATCCATCGTATTATCTGCCGAAAACGATCGATCTCATCATCGGTGATGATATGATAGTGCAAATACTATTGACAGAAATTCGAATTGGTACTGCAAACCAACCTATTGCACAAAACACCCACTTAGGCTGGATATTGTCTGGTCGAGTAAAAGCCGCAGCACCCCCCACGGTTAAGATTCGCTGCCATCATGCTAATATTGAGCTAGAAATCCTCGTGAAGAAATTCTACGAATGCGAGCAGGTACCTATCGAAACACCAATGTCGGCGGAAGACCAATGGTGTGAGGAGGTCTTCCAAAGCACTTACAAAGCACAGGATAACGGTAAATATTTAGTACGATTACCACTAAAAAATTTGTACGACCCTAACCAGACGTTAGGAAAATCCAAAGAAATCTCTCTAAATAGGTTTCATCAGCTCGAACGGCGTTTGCAGCGAGACGGCGATTTACGAGCCCGATACACAGATGGCATAGAAGACTATTTCCGCCTTCAACAAATTACACCTGCAACAACCACTGAAGAACAGCACTGCACCGTCACGGCTTCCAATAAGCCCACCGTAAGTTCCTGTGTCTTACCCCATCACGCTGTCGTAAAAGAAGACAGTCTTACGACCAAAGTGCGCATGGTCTATGACGCTTCCGCCAAAATCTCAAACGGTCGATCGCTGAATGACATGCTGTGCATAGGTCAGCCATTACAAAATGACCTACCCGCTGTCATTCTAAATTGGAGGATGCATAAATTCGTTTTCCTCGCTGACATACAAAAAATGTACCGCTGCATCAATATGCACAGATATGATACACAATATCAAAGGATACTGTGGCACAATGTGGCGCCTTACAACGGTGACGTTTGGAACAGCATCCGCGCCGTACACCGCCATACGTGTACTTCACCAACTCGCACACGATGAGAAAGATCGTTTCCCGCTAGCTGAAAGGGTTTTGCTGCATGAGATGTATGTAGATGATGTCCTCAGTGCTAGTGATTTAATCAGTAGCACAATTTTAATTCGCGACCAATTAGTTTCCGCCTTGAGGTCAGCTGGGATGGAACTCCGAAAATGGTCTATTAATGCTCCAGCGCTGCTCGAATCCATTCCAGTAGAGCACCATGCATGCGGACCAACTCTCGCGCTCAACGAGAATGCCACTGTCAAAACGCTCGGCTTATAGTGGCAACCCAACCGTGACTCCTTTACATTTTCCATTAATTTTGCTCTATCAGTTGTGGCAACCAAGAGGTCCGTCTTATCCACAATTACACGGTTATTCGATCCGCTCGGATTTTTGGCTCCTGTCATAGTAGCAGCAAAAATTATATTGAAGGAAATTTGGATCATAAAGGTCAAACTACACGACGACCACGAAACTCCTTTACTTTGGGATGAAGAGTTATTGAAATCGCTTGGCATTCCCTGGCAACAATTTGTAGCAGAGCTGCCACAGGTGAAAACCATCTGCATTCCACGATGGCTTCGCTATTCTCCGCAACACATCCATTCAATGGAAGTACACACCTTTTGCGATGGCTCTTCATCGGCTTACGCAGCTGCAGTGCATCTTCACATTGTAACGACTCTATTTCGGCTGGGGTAAAACTCAGCGGGTTCCAGGGGTCGTATACAGAAATTAATGTTAAAAGCCGGTGTGTACTTACATGTGGTTTATTTAATTCATTTATTTAATTATAATTGTTTATAATTTGATTTATATTAATTTATTAGTTTGAAAATGATTTTACTCTGCTAATTAACTTAAATAACTTGTTTAATTAAATTAGTTTAAATAGTTTTATTTTGCTTAACTTATTCAAATTTGGTTTTGTTCTAATTTAAATTACCTAAATAATTAGACTTGTTAGTCGCTTGGGGCCTCGTCTGTGTGGTCGCTGTTGGCAGTGCTAGTCTCTGCGAGAATCGGTAGGACCATAAACTCGCGGTTCTGTACGTTAGTATAAGTCACCACGAGAATCGGTAGAACCATAAACTCGTGGGGCGGTCTTAGCGTTAGTATATGTCACCACGAGAATCGGTAGAACCATAAACTCGTGGGGCGGTCTTAGCGTTAGTATATGTCACCAGGAGAATCGGTAGAACCATAAACTCGTGGGGCGGTCTTAGCGTTAGTATATGTCACCACGAGAATCGGTAGAACCATAAACTCGTGGGGCGGTCTTAGCGTTAGTATAAGTCTTGTGTAAAAGTATACTTTACCTTGGTGCTACTGGTGCTGGAGTTTTGCTGCTGCTGGATCGGAGTGTGTCTTGTCTGCCTGATGCCGAATGAAAGAAAGAGACTGGGTTGCCAGTTGCTCCTGCTTTTATGCTCCAGGTTTAGTGTAGATCATCCAATAGTTGTTGTTGTGCGGGAACTGTAGTTTGTTGTGGCATGTTGCTACAGTTTCCCGCATTGTTCTTCTTGTTTGAATTTGACCTTGGGCCACCTTCAGCACATTGTTGTTTTTTTCTCGCTGTTGTTCTTGTAAGTTTTTGCCCTTGGGCCATCTTCAATATTGTGTTGTTGTTGTGATGATTTACCTTGTTGTTGTTCCTTGTGTTGTTTGTTGTTGTTGCTATTTGTCCTTCGGCCACCTTCAGCACTTTGTTGATATTTTTTATTGATGGCTTAAAATAGTTAAAAATATTAAAACATTGGATATTTAATTTTTGCTTCTCCTCTTTATGCTTTGTCCGGCCTGTTGGTGTGCTTAGCGATCGGTCTGTCGTGTTCCACTTTGTGCTTGGCCTTCGTGTTTGGGTGTTGTTAGTGGGTTAATTTTCCGAACTAATGCAGTCGGCAACTTCTGTCGCGATCTCTTGTAAGTTCTAGCATTGCGTTACGCACTGTTGTTGTAAATTCATATCAGTGCGTTGGGCACTGTTGTTGTAAATTTATATTATTTTAGCTGTGGTCAGCCGGTTGCACAATTGTTTGTGTGATATTCTCCTGTGTTATCTTGCGTTGTTGACTTCGTTGCATGTTTTTCGTCGCTTATCACAGGGTTCCACTGTCTGACTTAATTGTGGCTGTGTCTTCTGTCCTCCCAATGCTGAGTATAACACTTGTTGTTGGTAGCATTACTATGGTGGGAGGTGTCTTAGACTCACTTGCATGATGGCTGCTGCACTAAATATGATGGCGGTTGTGTGTGTGGTTTTAGCAATGAAAGTGGGAGGTGCCAAATTCTTAGGACAATTAACGTATATATTTTAGGGTTGGTTGTTTAAGCACTTGGCCCCTATTTTAAATATACACGTTTGGGGCGTTATGGCAAAACTAAATATGTAGGGGCAAATTTACGCCTAAAATTTGCTCCTCACATGTCCTCCCTACTTTGCGGCCGATGGAAAATGGTCACCTTACCCTGCCAGAGGGTGATGATTTTGCATGATCCTCGCTGGAATCGGATTCCTTTCCGTTGTGTACACTGTTCTCGTCAGATGCGTTTGTTATTTAGCGTATGCTGTGATGCCACCAGGCGCGCAGAATGGTTTCAGTTCACTGACGTGGGCGGTTCTTCCGCGTTCCCCTTCCGTGTGGCTTAACTCAGTGATAACCGGTGAAACAAAATTCGTTATTCGGTAAGGGCCGTCGTATCGTGGTGCCAGTTTAGCAGCAAAGTGATCGGTAGCTTTGGACAGGTGGTGTTGCTTAACCAGTACGAGTTGGATAATGCTGGGTTTCCAGGGCCTTCGTCGTAGGTTATAATGACGCCGTTGATCTTGAGCCGCTCGCTCCAGATTCCATGTCACTAATGTGTATGCTTCCTTTAGTAGTTCGGCTCTTTCGTTGGGTGTTTGTTTCCTTTGTCCTGTTCCTGGGGTGGTTTCATCGTACAATGCTCCTGGGCGTCGTGGCTCCCGTCCTTGTATCAGGAACGCGGGGCTATAGCCAGTTGTTTCTGATACGCTAGTGTTGATTGCTAGCGTCAATTCTGGAAGCAAGTCATCCCACTTCTGTTGCCGCTGACTCGCGAATTGGGCCACCATAGTCTTGATGGTGCGATTTGTCCGTTCCACCGCATTTTCCTGTGGAGTGTAGGGTGCCGTGAACTGGTGCCTGATGCCATAGTCTTTGGTAAATCGTCGGAATGCTCGACTGGTGAATTGTGACCCATTGTCCGTCACCAGAATCTTGGGTACTCCAAAACGCGACAGTATGTGTTCCCGGAAAGCCCGTTGTAATGTCTCGGTGGTGGCTTTTCGGAGGGGAGCCATCTCTGTCCATTTGGAGAACTTATCGAAAAACACAACTAGCATGGTGTTGCCATGCGTGGAACGGGGTAAGGGTCCGACAAAGTCCGCGCACAATATGGCCCACGGCTCCAGGGGTATTTGCGTCAGCATTTCTCCAGCAGGTTGTTGTTGGCTGGGCTTGTACTTCTGGCATAGTGTGCACTGACGAACGTAGCGGCTGGTGTCCCGGAACAGTCCTGGCCAGTAGTACCTATTTGCAACTCGGGCTATCGTTTTCCGGATGCCTAGGTGTCCTGCGGTTGGCGCGTCGTGGTTCTCTTGCAAAATTCGTACCCTCAGAGGCCTAGGTACGCATAGCTTCCATGGTGTACAGTCCTCATCACCTGTGCGATTTGGTATATGGCGATACAGCTGCCCGTTTTCCAGTGTGTAGTCGGAGAATTTAGCCGGGTTGGCAAGTATTTCTCCTTTTCGCTTGAGCCACCACTTGCAATTTTGCTCTGCTTGGTCCTGCACAGTGACAGTGCATGCAGCCTCGACCGGTTGTCTTGATAGTGCGTCCGCCAGTACATTTAGTTTTCCTTTGCGGTATTGTACCTCGAATGAATGCTGCTGAAGTTCTAGCGCCCACCGTGCTATGCGTCCTGAAGGGCTCTCGATGGAATTTAGCCACTTCAGCGATAGGTGGTCGGTGATCACGGTAAAGTGGTAGCCCTCCAGATATGGCCGCATTTTCCGGATGCCCCATATTATGGCTAGACACTCCTTCTCAGTTGGGAAGTAGTTTAGCTCAGCTCCATTCAGGTGTCTACTAGCGTACGCTATTACTCGCTCCGCCCCCTCGATCTCCTGCGTGAGCACTGCTCCCAACCCGTAGTCACTGGCGTCGGTCTGGAGCGTGAACTTCTGACTAAAGTCTGGGCAGGCGAGAATCGGAGCTTCCGTCAATCGTTGTTTCAGTAATTCAAAAGCCTCCTGTTGTTCGGTACCCCATCGGAAATGTTTTCCTTTCTTAAGCAGCATCGTTAAAGGGTGTACTGCTTTTGCAAAGTCGGGTACAAAACGGCGGTACCAAGATGCGATGCCCAAGCAGCGACGTAGCTGTCGTATGTTCTCTGGTGGTTGCAGCTCCCGTATGGCAGCGATTTTATCTGGGTCAGTATGTATTCCTTTGTCGCTGACCACGTGTCCCAGATATTTTAGCTCCTTCCGAAAGAATGCACACTTCTCCAGATTTAGTTTCAAATTTGCCTCCCTCAACCGTCGGAACACCTCTTGCAGGTTTCTCATGTGTTCTTCTAGGTCTCTCCCTGTGACAATAATGTCATCAAGGTAGGCAAACGCGTGTGGCTCCATGTCGTGGCCAATAACTTGGTCCAGTGCTCTTTGAAAGGTTGCTGGTGCGGAGTGTAGCCCGAAAGGCATAACACGCCACTGGAAGAGGCCTCTGCCGGGTACCGTGAATGCGGTATACTGCTTGCTCTGCTCCTCCATTGGTATCTGCCAATACCCGTTCTTCAGATCGAGACTACTGATGTATTTAGCCTCACGCAGTCGGTCTAAGATGTGTTGGATTCGCGGCAGTGGGTATGCGTCGGGTATGGACCTGGCGTTGAGTTGTCGATAATCGATGCACAGACGCCATTTCCCATCCCGTTTTCTTACTAGCACAATCGGTGCGCTGTGGGGGCTATGCGAGGGTTCGATACAGCCTTTAGCTATTAATTCGTCCACTTCCGCGCCAATGATTTCTTGCTGCGCTGGATTTCTCGGGTAGTATCGTTGTTTGATGGGTCGGTCATCGCGCATCACTATTTTGTGGCTTGTGATATTGGTCACGTTTGGCCCGTCTGTGAATTTAGCCAACTCTGTGGCCAGAAACAGTTTTATCTTTGATTCGTCCGTAGCGGCTTCATGTCGTATGGTTGTGCACGATGCGATAACTTGTGATTGCACACCATCCGTCTTGGGGCCTAGCTGGATTTCCTGGCCTCCACATGTCATGGATAGGCCTTGCTGTGTCATGAAGTCCAGGCCGAGCAGTAAGTCGTCGGTGGAGTCGGGCATGCTAAGTAGCTCCAGCTGACATACCTTTCCACCAAGCTTGACACACGTCACAAACGCTTGAGTAATATCCCTTGTTCGACCATCCGCCATCCGTGCTCTAGTGTATGTAGAGTTTACTCTACCGGTGGTAGCACCTAAATGGGAAATGAGTCGCTCGCTGATGAAACTCCTTGTGGCGCCTGTGTCTAGTGTGGCCGTGATGTTTTCTGTGCCAATGGTGACGGCGGCACAGATACGCTGTCCATCGTAGCGTAGTGCACTTACTGCGTTTGAGGCTTGTTGTCCGTGGGCTGCTCCATGCCTCGTTGCTGGCGGCAGCCCCGCTCGTTTCCCCCTACCGTCCTACAGCATTCAACTGTTCTGGTTCCTCTCCTACCGCACTCCCAACAGAAAAGTACTTGGGGATTGCGGCAGTGTCGCGGTATGTGATCAGACTGACCACATCTTCTGCATGCTGTTCGTGGATTTATAGGTACCACCTTGTTGGTACAGTTGGCTGGTGCTACTTGTCGGTTTCTGGTTTCGCATGGGGACATGCGCTCGACCCGTGGTTGTATCTCGTGGCGTGTTGGTGGTGGTCGTGGTGGCGGTGGTCGTGGTGGTGCTGCTCGTGAAGCCTCGTTGTCACCACGTATGCCCTCGAGGTCTTCCGCCATTTCCACCAATTCTTCCAGCGTATCGAAATCCTTTCGACGGACATACCACTGGTATTCCTCTAGGCTGTTGCGAAAGATTCGCTATAACTTCTGGGCCTCCGTGTATCCTGCGTGACGCATCAGGTTTTGAAGTTCTACCACGTACTGTTTGAAGTGTTCACGTGGGTTTTGCCGTCGTTGGCGAATTTCATCCTTCAGCTTTTCGAAGTACCTGGTGGGTAGGAAAAACTTCAAGAAGTCCTTTTTGAATAAAACCCAATCAACCCATGCTCGGTTGTTGTTTCTATACCAGAGCAGAGCACGCTCCTTTAGGAGTTCTGGCATAGTTCGAGGCAGCATGTGCTTGTTTAGTCCATAGACTTCCGATAAATATGGGCTCTTCTCCAAGGAAGTTCTCAAACAAAAATAAATCATTTCACTCCACCCTCTCGGCGTGAGAGCACACCAAATCAAATAACGGCTCATCAAATGCCTGTATCTTCAATGTCAACGCATACTGCTCAACTACATTCAGCAATTTCGAGCGAGTATGCTCCTCGTAGAGTGCTGTTAGCAACTGCTCTTGTCTCGCTTGTGAATAACGTCACCGGCCAGGAAATAGTAGTGCGCGCTCTCTTAGACTAAGGTTCCGAATGCACAATCATTTCAAACCATTAGTTTAACACAGGCCTGTCCAACATACGGCCCCCGGGCCACCATCCGGCCCGCATAGGCCCTTCATCCGGCCCGCCATCTCTAAGAATCTTTGGGCATCCCAGTTGTATAGGTTTGCTTCTATATGTTTACATGTGTGTGTGTCAATTAAAAAACTTACTCGATTGCAAGTAAAACAGTGCTCCCTGTAGTAAATAAAATAAGTAGTTGATAAAAAACAGTACCTATAAAGTACTGTACTTTGCAAGTGCCTACAAATTGGTTTAAATCTCATGAGTATATCAAGCAAAACGCGTACATGTACAAAAAGAAAACAAAACAAAAGAAGCGTGCCATATGGCACGAACTGATTCAAATAGCGCAACAACAAATTCATGAGAAATATTTTCGTCACAAACATCAGCACGAGCTAATGGGAAAACCTGTGTATTTGTTTTTTCGCATTCTCGCTCCAGCAAATTTTGTGGCAAAAATAGCAACAACATTCATCATTTTTTCTTATGATCCGTTAACCAAGAAGTAATAGGAAATCCTATGCAAAAAAAATGATAATTTGAGAGCGTTAAAAAAACAAATTGTTTTTGTTCTCGCACCACAAATTTCATTTTTGGAAAGCCTTTGCATTTGTTTTTGTACAAATTAATATACATAATATTAATTACATACAAATTAATATAATATCAATTACATACAAATTGTTTGAAAAATCGGAGCGATACAAGCGATACATAAGCGAGGAAGAAAGTGAATTTGAGCAGTGTTTTGCGTTAAATCAGTTTGTGAATTAGTTGTGTTTTTAATAAAGAAACCTCTGTTTTTATAGCCTTTGGCACTACATATATTATTTCGTGAATTATTGCATTGAAATATTAAAACGGT
Organism: Clusia tigrina; assembly: GCA_920105625.2. NCBI lineage: Eukaryota > Metazoa > Arthropoda > Insecta > Diptera > Clusiidae > Clusia > Clusia tigrina. Next base: position 75,171,047 of record OV050030.1, read on the forward strand.
AAGCAAATAATTCAATTCTCCAAAAATGTAATTATTTTAGTTATGATGTTTTTCTTTAGTTATAATTTATGAGTTGCGCTACAATTAAAATTTTTCAGATCAATATGTCATCATCAGAAAAGAGACGTAAAGTTGATGCAGAATGTCGAATGTTTAAAAATAGTTGGACGGAAGCCTTTTTTGTCATAGAACAAAATGAAACTATACTGTGCCTCATATGTCACGAAAAAATATCAGTTTGCAAGGAATACAATATAAAGCGCCATTATTCTACAAAACACGCTTCTAAATATGATGAGTACAAAGGTCAAATTCGAATTGATCGCGTAAATTCGTTTAAAAAAAGTATGACCGGTAAACAAGCGATGTTCAAAATACCGAAAGAAAATTCCGAAACTGTTACAAAAATTAGTTTCATGATAGCAGAAGTCATTGCCAAGCGAAGCAAACCTCTATCAGACGGAGAGTTTGTCAAGGAATGCTTGGAGATATTCGCTTCAGTAGCCTGTCCGGAGCAGAAAAAAATAATAAAAAATATAAGTTTGTCACATCAAACCATAACAAGAAGAATTGATTTCATGGCCACCGATATTGAGTCGTCTTTAAAAACGCAATTGCAGAAATGTGTTTTCTATAGTTTAGCGCTCGACGAAAGTACTGATATGTCAGATACAGCCCAATTGGCAGTTTTCGTGAGAGGAGTATCCGAAGACTATACCGTTATCGAGGAATTGTTAGATTTGCGTTCAATGAAAGATACAACCACTGGACAAGACATCTACGAAGAAGTTAAAAGTTGTATAGAAAAATATGAACTTCAAACAGAAAATCTTTGCGGCTTAACAACAGATGGTGCGCCTGCAATGACAGGGAAGAGAAACGGCTTTGTGGCTTTGATGCGTAATAGCATCACACATACAATCATACAGCATCATTGTATTATTCACCAAGAACAGCTATGTGCAAAAGTTCTAGACCTGAAACACGTGATGGATAAAGTAGTGCAGACAGTTAATTTTATACGCGCAAGAGGGCTTAACCACAGACAGTTCCAGGCTTTTCTGGCTGATGTCGGTTCAGATCACGAAGACATTGTATACTTCAGTCGCGTTCGCTGGCTCAGCAGAGCAGCTACACTAAAACGATTCTATTCCCTGCTGGACGACTTAAAGATTTTTCTTGACAACAAAGACCAAGAAATTACTTTCCTTACTGATGAGCAGTGGTTGGCTGATCTGGCTTTCCTGGTTGATATAACTAAATATCTTTCTGATCTTAACTTGAAACTGCAAGGGAAAGACCAACTATGCACACAGTTATACGAACACGTTCTAGCTTTCACAAAAAAGCTTTTGTTGTTGGAAAAGCAGCTGGAACAAAAGCAGTTGATTCATTGGGAGACCTTATCTACAAGAAAGCAAGATACCTTGGATTTTGACAAGTACGTGTTGATGTTACAAAGATTAAGGAACGAGTTTGACGACAGATTCGCAGACTTCAAATCACAAACTCCCTGCATGAAAGTGTTTCAAAATCCATTTGATGTTGAAATTGAAGGCGCTGCGCTGAATTTACAGCTGGAGTTAATAGAATTGCAAAGCAGCTCTCATCTAAAAACAGCATATAATAATTGTCTTCCAAACTTAATTGAATTTTACAAAAAGTATATTACACCCAGTCAATACCCAAACCTTACTAAGCTGGCTATTCAACAAATTTCTTTATTTGGTAGTACATATGTTTGCGAGCAGCTGTTTTCTCGCATGAAATTTAACAAATCAAAAACCAGATCATCTTTATTAGATAGCCATCTTAAAGGCATTTTGCGCATAGCCACTTCTAAAACTCCAGCTGACATAGATGCGCTGTGCAAACAGAAAAAATGTCAGACATCTCAATAATTAGATTTTAAGAATAAGAATATCTTTATATGCTAAGACCATAGTTACATTAATAATAATATATTAAGATTTATGTGATGTTGGTTTTTATAAATAAATAAATATACCAAAACTGAAGGTCATTTTATTTTTTTTTTGGCCCGCTACGGTTATGAAAATGCTAAACCTGGCCCTTCACAAAATTATGTTGGACGGGCCTGGTTTAACACATAACCGTACTTCGGCAGATATATCAGGTGTGGGCAGCAACGCCGCGCATCGATGCAAGTACACGGTCAGCTTCAGCATGCGCTCATGTGTGAACCCTACATTTAATGTGGTAGTCGACACCGCCTTCGTCTTAAATGCGCTCACCGCGAAACTGCCAAGTCAAACTATTGAGCCACAACAGTGGTCACACTTTCAAGGACTGCAGCTGGCAGATCCCAATTACTATCAGGCTCGCCAAGTAGATTTACTCATAGGGGCAGACATGTATGCCCACATTTTATTGCCAGACACACGTATTGGAAGGTTTGACGAACCTGTTGCCCAAAACACATATTTTGGATGGATCTTGTCCGGCAATACTACACCCATGACAAATAATTCTGCCAGAATTATTTGCAATCACACCACACTTGAATTAGAGTTCAACGATTTTATGAACTCAATCAAGTACCCATCGAGCGATCTGTCACTGCCGAAGAGTCATGGTGTGAGACACGTTTTCAACAAACGCATGTGCGTCAGCCAAATGGGAAGCATTTAGTGAGTTTTCCATTAAAAGGTTTATTTGATGAATCTCAAACACTCGGGAGGTCCAAACAAATTGCAATAAATCGATTTTATTATTTAGAGCGAAAACTCCAGCATAACGAAGATTTACGCACCCGCTACGAGGATGGAATTCATGAACATTTTTCCCTCAATCAAATCACTCCTGCAAGGACAACGGAGGCCGAACATTGTATTAAAACGTTGGCAGATAAACCAAACGTCACCTCATGTGTTTTACCGCACCACGCTGTGCTTAAAGAAGACAGCCTAACAACAAAATTCCGTATTGTATTTGACGCGTCTGGCAAAACAACCAACGGAAAATCGCTTAACGACGTATTGTGGGTAGGGCCGGCTCTGCAGAATGATTTGCCAGCAGTTGTCTTGAATTGGAGCAAACATAAACTGGCATTCACCGTCGATATACAAAAAATGTATCGGTGCATAGATATGCATATCGATTACTGCCACTATATACGAATCTTATGGCGGAATGAAATGAACGAAATCAAAGAATACTGTCTTACCACAGTTACATTCGGAACGGCATCAGCTCCCTAGACAGCAATACGAGTGCTACATCAACTCCCCGAAGACGAAAGGACGTCGTATCCACTTGCTGCACCTGTTCTCAAAAGTGAAATTTATGTAGACGACGTACTCTCTGGTAGTTACTCGATTGAGGCAGCTACAGCAATTCGAAAACAAGTAACACTTGCCCTACGTTCAGCAGGCATGGAGCTTCGGAAATGGAGCAGTAATTCATCTGCGTTTCTCGATGGTATCCCAACCGAACATATGTCTAATAGCAATCTTTTAGAATTGAATAGAAGTGGTACTGTAAAAACGCTCGGTTTATGCTGGCATCCCAATAAAGATGTTTTCAAATTTAAGAATAACTTCGAAATTGATTTTTCAGCTACAAAACGGTCAATGCTATCGACTATAGCTCGTTTCTTCGATCCACTTGGATTTATTGCAACAGTCGTGGTTGTCGCACTAAAAGCTACGGTCTTCGCCGTAAAATGACTCGCCGAAGTACAAACTCGCCCGGTAATTTTTAATGAACGAGTGAGTAGCAGAAGAGCAGCCGGGAAGAAAGCAGCAAATTCTAAACAACCAAGAAGCTGGCACTGAAATTTAAACCAACCACACCACAAATATAATTGAAATTTGAATTAATAATTTTTAATCTTGTTAACAAATAATTACAAATATAATTACAAAAGTTTTAGAATAATTACAAATATAATTACAAAAGTTTTAGAATTTGCTTTCTTCCGCTGCCACCACAGCAGTTTCACCGCCATTGTGATAATTATTAGGAATTAATATACTCCGTGCAGTCACCGCCGTACTGCTTCAGGTAATTATACTTACAGGATCAAAGAAGAAATCACCTAGATCGCTAGACTTGAATAGCCACCGCCGAGTTGTTTCAAGATTTGTTTGCATCGTCAAAGCCATCGCATAACAAATACTGCCGTACTTCGCCTTCGGAGCGCTAGTGCTTCCGAGAGCATTTTTGTGACGTCATCAACAAGGGTTGATAATTTGCAACAGCCATTTCTTCAAAAAATAATTAATTTCAAAATTAATCGATTCTACCAGAACAAACTGCTGCAAATAATTTTCGATCGGTATTGCAGTGCCGAACCAAGCAGCTGTTGAAATTGAACAGACCTTATATAAAAGAAAAATAAATGTTGACTCGAACGAAATCAAAAAAATTAGAATCAGCAAAAGTAGACGACAGAGAGGAAAGCTCGGATTCATTGGACAGCAGAGTAATAGAAATGGCCAACGAGGGAACACACGGCCAAGCGCAGCCGCAAGCAGTTGTAACTAGTGAACAACTGGCGCAGCTTTTCAGCAGTATAAATATACTGCGCGAATCTGTTGACGAACTACGTAAAGAGACGCATCGTGGCCAAATAGAGATTCAACAACTTCGCAATCGAGTGGAAAGAGGTGCATCCGGTGCTGGGTGTAATGAATCCTCTTCTCATGAAAGTGTACAATCACCGCTGCCACAAACTTCGACGCAGCAACCACAGGAGATACCGCAATCGCAGCCACCAAATACATCGACGCCGTATAATGGTGTTATGACTTTTATCGATAGCCCCGGCAGAAAGTTATATCCACTGCCATCCTTCGATGGAAACCCTGAAGATTGGCCCCTGTTTTTAGCAAACTTCAGAGACACGACCAATGAATTTGGTTATAATAATCGCAAGAACCTTATGCGTTTAATGGAATGCGAAGCGCGCTGTGACGTCACTACTCATATATCCTGACGACGTGACCAAAGTCATGCACGAGTTAGAGTTCAATTTTGGACTCTCTGACTTATTGATCCGCTCGCAGCTGCAAAAGGTTCAGCAGTTCCCACCGATTTATGAGAATCGACTTCAGCAAGTGTTGGAATTCTCAAACCGCGTCCGAAATATTGTCGCCGCAGAGCTATGTTATGGCCAAGCAGCGCATTTTAAAAATTGAGGGGAAGATGTCCCGGGATGCCGCATATGCAGCCAGATATAAAACGGAAGTCGCCAAATACATTGACAAGGGATACGCCAAATTGTTATCACCAGAGGTTGCTGAGAGGCATAGTCCTACAACCAGGTACCTTCCTCAGCCGGATAAGCTTCGTATCGTCTTTGATGCTGCAGCTGCTATTTCTAACGTATCGCTCCACTCAGTATTATTAAAGAGTCCTGAGCATGCGCAGCCACTTTTGGCCATCATGCACAAATTTCGAAAAGGAGGCATCGCTGTTGCAGGAGATATTCAAGAAATGTTCTCACAAGTCCGCATACGAGCTGAAGACCAGGACTCACAGCGCTTTCTTTGGAGAGACGGAAATTCAGCCGAGCCAATCCGTGTCTATTCAATGATGTCGATGATCTTCGGAGCGATTTGTTCGCCGTGTTGTGAAGAATACATAAAAAACGTGAACGCAGCACAGTTTTTGCCTCACATGCCAGGTGGCGCAAAAGCTATCATTGAAAACACCTATGTGGATGACCTGGTCATAAGTTTTGATGACATACAGGGGGCCGAGAAGGTAATGTTTGAGGCCCGGAAGATAAACGCTGCCGCAGGATTCACGCTCAGAAATTTCGTATCAAACTGCAAGAAGCTACAGGTCAAACTGAATGGTAGCCAAGTCAAGCAACAAGAAGTTGTCAACACTGAACTGCAGCCAACAACAGAGAAGGTGCTGGGTATGTTTTGGAACCCTGGAGTCGACAGGTTTGAATTCCACTTTAAGTTCCATAGAATTCCACGCCAGGTGCTGGAGTACAGGAGAACACCGACTAAGAGAGAGTCGTTATGGCTACGACCCCTTTGGCCTCCTAGCCAACATCACTATTTTCGCCAAGCTACTTCTGCAGTCACTGTGGTAGCGGAAAATCCAGTGGGATGAGCAGCTGCCATCAGATTTGGAGAAACAGTGGTTTGCATGGTGGAACGTTTTCAGGGCGTGGATAACTTTTCAGTCCCGCGTTGCTTGTCGTATTTGTTGCCGAATGCCGATGATATACAGCTGCAATATTCGTTGATGCTAGTGAAAGTGCATTTACAGCAGTCGCATTTTTGCGTGTTTGCAAAGCAAACGAGGTAGAAGTCGCATTCGTTGCTGCCAAAACGAGATGTGCACCTGCAAAGGGTATGACCGTACCGCGCCTGGAATTGCAAGCGGCCGTACTAGGAAGCCGTCTGAAGACTTCGATTGAAGACTGTCATGATTTCAAGATCAACGCTACGACATTTTGGAGCGATTCCAAGACAATTCTGCTTTGGCTTCGTTCCACAACCCGTAAGTATAAGCAATTCGTTGCCTACCGTATTGCTGAGATACTTGCCACTTCCACGCCGATGGAATGGCGCTGGATACTAACATCGATGAACGTCGCCGACGATGCAACTAGAGCCAAGTTGCCACAGTATGTAGAGCAAGACAGCCGTTGGATATTGGGTCCAGATTTCTTGTGCCAAGAAGAAATACACTGGCCTCAAGAAGCTGGGATGCTTCACTCAGAGCACTGTGTATCTGAAGAAGCTGTTAATCAGGTGTTACACATAATAAACACAGAAAATATTCTTGATAGTTTGATCAAGTTTTCATCCTACATGAAGACGTTGAGGGTGACAGCATGGATATTTCGGTTCATTCGCAACGCCAAATCTAGATCCCGTCACTTTGGAGAGCTCACAGCAGCTGAAGTTTCTGATGCTGAAAAATTTGTATGCTGTCGCGTACAAGAGGAGTCATTTGCAGATGAAATGTCAGCCCTACGCGCAAGTACAGGAATTCCAAAGACCAGTGCCATATTTAAGCTCACGCCGATGCTGTATCCTGATGGTCTGATAAGAGTCAACGGAAGAATCGACGCCGCTAATTACATCCCTGAATCAGCCCGACGCCCGATAATATTACCCCAGAAACATCGCGTGTCGCAGCTGATAATGAAGCATTACCACCAAAAGAGACATCACCAGAACGACTGCCTAACAATAAATGAAATGCGGCAAAAGTTCTGGGTGCCTCATGCTCGGACATTATTAAAAAGGATCAAGAGGGATTGTGTCATTTGTATTACCGCTCGAGCCAAGCCATCTGTGCCACTTATGGGACAGTTACCTACAGACCGCCTAACACCGTACGTCCGACCTTTTACCTACTCAGGGGTGGACTACTGTGGACCATTCTGCGTTGCTATCGGTCGCAGACGAGAGAAACTTTGGGTGGCGTTATTCACTTGCCTCACCACTCGAGCCCTACATTTCGAGGTGGCAGAAGATCTGTCCACCGATGCATTTTTAATTTGTTTCAGGAATTTTGTGAACCGTCGCGGTGTACCGATTAGAATTCGTAGCGACAATGGCACCAACTTTATAGGTGCGCAAAAGGAGTTTCGCCAGGAGAACCGCTTATTTGACGTAGATTGGGTTCAACGGGCAATGTCAAGGGAAAAAATATAGAGTGGATTTTTAATTGCCCAGCCAATCCTAGCGCTGGAGGTTTTTGGGAGCGGCTTGTCCAATGCGTGAAACGCCTGCTACAGAGAACCCTGAAGGATGAGGCACCACGCTTGGAGACCTTCCGCAGCGCACTGATTGAGGCGGAAAATATAATAAACAGCCGTCCACTTACAGAACTTCCTATAACCCATGAAGAAGGGGAACCACTTACTCCGAACCACTTCTTGAGTAGCTGCCTCAATTCCACTCAAACACCTGCACCGGAAGATGAGAAAATCTGTCTGCGCAAACAATGGAGAATTGCGCAGAATCTGAAGGATCGTCTGTGGAAAAGGTGGATTGTGGAGTACTTGCCACAACTTTTGCATCGACAAAAATGGAGGAGTACAGCCTCACCACTAAGAGTAGACCAACTGGTTGTTGTATGCGATCCTGTCTTACCTAGAAGCCAATGGGTCAAAGGGCGAATAATTGCAGTCTTCACTGCCAAGGACGGCCAAGTCCGGAGTGCCGCGGTACGCACCAGCCGCGGTATTATCCGTCGACCTGCATCTAAGCTAGCCGCTTTAAGTTTCGTGGATCCCAGTATGAATCCACCGGGAGGTGGGATGTCGCACTAAAAGCTACGGTCTTCGCCGTAAAATGTCTCGGCGAAGTACAAACTCGCCCGGTAATTTTTAATGAACGAGTGAGTAGCAGAAGAGCAGCCGGGAAGAAAGCAGCAAATTCTAAACAACCAAGAAGCTGGCACTGAAATTTAAACCAACCACACCACAAATATAATTGAAATTTGAATTAATAATTTTTAATCTTGTTAACAAATAATTACAAATATAATTACAAAAGTTTTAGAATAATTACAAATATAATTACAGTGGTAGCAGCCAAAATTATCCTCAAATCAGCGTGGTCCCAAAAAATACAGCGCTACGACCAGAGGTGCACATCTTTAGGATGGGATGAGTTGTTACCTCCGGATTTGAATGAGCGATGGCAACAATTTCTAAAGGCATTATCCACGCTGCATTGCATCACGGTGCCAAGATGGCTGCAATACGAACCAACATCCGTGGAATCTCTACAACTTCACGCCTTTTGCGACGGCTCCTCGTCTGCGTACGCAGCATGCGTTTATCTACGCGTAAAATGGACTGATGGTAGAGTGTTCACAAATCTACTAATCGCAAAAAGTAGAGTCACTCCAGCGAAACCTCTTACGATCCCGCGCGTCGAGCTATGTGGAGCAGTTCTAGCAACCGAATTAATTGATTGGATCAAGCAATCATTGTCAGTACCCAACGCGAATTTAGACATATACTATTGGACAGATGCAACTATTGTATAATACTGGGTAAATGGCGACCTGAGCCGCTGGCAGACATGGGTGGCAACCCGCATTGGTAAAATTTTACGAGCATCGTCTCCGTCACAGTGGAGTCATGTTGACACACTTCAAAATCCCTCCGACTGTGCCACACCAACGACTTTATCCACATTTAAACTATGGTGGAATGGTCCAGGGTGGTTGTTGCAGTCAGAAAAAGATTGGCCAAGATTTTACGCTAAAAAATTACTTGTGAATGAAATCAAACCCAAGCAGTTGCAAGTACACGTTTTAATTTGCCAAGACTCTGCAATTTTCAAATACTTTTCGCTTAATCAAACGTGACGCGTCTGCGCCTACATTTTTCGTTTCGCTCACAGCAGCCGTGCCCAAGGTCGGTCCCGTTGATGTGGGCATCTTATTACAACAGAGTTAAAGCAGAGCTTAATGAAAATAGTCGCTCTAGTGCAACAGGAAGCATTTTCCAAAGAAATTTACTGGGTTGGAAATGATAGACCAGTACCAAACGGCAGTAAATTGACAATCTTAAACCCCTTTCTTGACGACCAACAAACTCTGAGAGTGGGTGGCCGAATTCAACATTGAAATCTATCATTTGATCATAAACACCGAATAATCTTGCCGAACAGTCACCATTTGACTACGCTGGTAATTGACAATGCACATGCAACAACATTACATGGCGGTGCCAAATTAACCTTATCATACTTACGGCAACAGTTTGGATTATTAATGCAAAGCGTGCTGTTCAACAACATCTTCGAAAATGTATCAAATGTTTTCGCAACAAACCAGAAGTTGCGTATCAACTTATGGGGGACCTCCCATTCCATCGAGTTAATCCACCACAGCGTCCATCGACTGGTGTCGATTACACAGGCGCAATTGAAATAAAATCTTCGAGATTCCGTGGGAACACGACCTACAAAGGTTACATCGCTATTTGTTTAGCGACCAAGTGCATTCATCTGGAAGCTGTTACAGGAATGTCAACGGAAAACTTTTTGTGGGCTCTTCAAAGGTTCATCGGACGTCGAGGAATCTGCCGGGACATTTATAGCGATTGCGGAACAAATTTCATAGGCGCAGAAAAGGTACTACAAGCAAGTCAACGTGAATTCGCTGAGGTAGTAGAACAAGAAATCGTGCCGAAATTGGCAATCCAAGGAATTCAATGGCGCTTCAACCCTCTTCACTCACCCAACTTTGGTGGTTTGTGGAAGCCAATGTGAAATCCGTTAAATACCATCTAAAACGAGTAACCAGTGGTACACGACTCACGAAGCTCTCTCAACTCTTCTTGTGCGCATCGAGTCATGTTTAAACTCCAGGCTTCTATGTCCTTTAACGTCAGATCCGGAGGACTTACTGGTGCTTATGCCCGGGCATTTCCTCATGGGAGCCTCATTGCTTTCAGCACCGGCAGCAGCACCAGCTGCTAACGCATCGCTAAGCCAACAGTTCATTCAAACACAACGAATGCTACAGCAATTCTGGAAGCAGTGGACATCAGACTGGTTGTCCCACCTTCAAACACGGCCAAAATGGTGTCAGCGTAAACCGAACCTGCAGCTGAATGATTTAGTTATCGTAAAGGATGATAGATTATCACCCCATGAGTGGATCATGGCGCGCGTCATCGAATTGCATCGTGGGCTGGACAACTTAGTCCGAGTGGTGACCATCCGTACCCAACACGGCACCTATAAATGCTCAATAACAAAGCTCTGTTCTCTACCGATTTCCTTATACACTCAAGAAAATTAACCTTACTTATAACTCAAACATCAAATAGCACTTAGCATACTTTACTTTATTATCCTTTCCCAACGACTTTTGGTCCCGTTGCACAAGTTACGTTTGATATGATCTTCGCTAAAGGAAATTGAACACACTATTCCAGATTTCGTCAGCATTCTGGTTCCCAGCATGGGGGCGGTATGTACGGTTTCGAAAAAGAAGAGAGAGAGAGAGAGAGAGAGAGAGAGGTGACAACGCACCGACATGGACACGATGCTCTCGAAGACGAAGTAAAAATAGAAGTGAGTCATTAACACTCAAGAAGTTCGGTTGTGCAGTTTATACACTTCGAATATTTAAATATATATTGTTACTTAACCCAGTCTGTCCATTTGAATTGTTTTCTTTTATAAACATAAACTAGTGAAAAAAATACCAAATAACCCCATTACAGTGCAGTCTGCAGAATGACCGTTTGCTCGCAAAGGCGAAATACTGTCCACCGTATTGGGGGTTTGCTGCACTGTTACTGGTTCTGGCTCTTTTGGCGGATATACCTGGTCTTTATTGTGTAACGGACTTCCCGGCGAAAAAGACTCGACACCAATCTCGAATGCGTCTAACAAAAATTACGCTTTTTCTTCACTAAAAACTAATCTTGGCTTTACCATGTGGCTTATCCCTTCTGGTGTTAAATATTCCGGCCAGCGAACTTCCGGAGGCAATGTCAATACTGTCTGTGTAAATCCAGCCGATGCTGATTTTGATCTCTCCGTTTTCGGTGAGGTCCTATTGGTCGCCCGTCCTCTTTTTAATTCTGCACACTCCTTTTCCAACAGCGCTGCTGCTTCCTCTGTTTCCGTCAATCTCTGAGAAAGTTCCTTTACCTTATTCTCAAGATACTCCTTTTGTGCTCTCAAATCTTTTGTTTGCTTATAGAATTCGAACAACTTTTCTTCTGTCCCTTTTTGGATTGCCGTTAAGGCTTTATCCGCTACTTCTAATGGTGACACAGCCTCTCTGGCGTTCGCCTGTTTCCACAATTCCTGAGCTTCTTCCCTGCTCGTACTTGCTTCGAACTGCTCGAATACCCTCTCGGTGAAAAGATTCACCTCTGTTCTTACTGCTCTTAACTCATCCTGTGCTCCTTCCTTTCTCTTTACCGGAGACCCACTCGGTGCCTCAATCGTTGCCCATTCCGTCTCGAATACTTTAAGCCACATATCCTTGAAAACCCATCGCAAAGTACTCGTCGTCCCTACAGACATCCTTGAGCGGCAGCAATTTTGCGTGGTTCCTGTGCAATATTTCCACCAAACATCGCAACTCTGTGATGCGTCTGTGATAGTACTTCACGTTTTTGACATCCTTCCGGTCCTTCCTGAAGTTTGAAATCAACCTCTGGACCTTTTTACCCTCCCAATATTTTATTCCATCTCACTTAATGATTCAATACAAATTGATTAAAAATTACAATAGACTCTCCTGATGTGTCCAGCTTCTTTGATGTTTGATTGCCACTCTCCAACGTATGCCATACGCTTCCGATCGTTAGTCTGCTTTCCTCCCCTTTTCCTTATTCCCAGAATTTTTTCCGCCGTTTCTAACCTGCAGAGTGGGCGGTGCGCTGAAGGCTCCTCTGATGGTTTGTTGGCTTTCAGCGCCAGGACCAGTCGTTGCCAGCTAGTCCGCCATTTCTTCTGCATTGTCTTCCAGTACCAAAGCATCATTGCTAGGACGCATCGAGGCTTTGCCCTTCAGCCTTTCAATGTGGACCTATCCGCTGCCGTTTCCAGGGCTTCTCCAGTTCGCAGATTATAGCTTGGTGGTCGGTGTGAGTGTATATGTCACTCATCAGCCATTTTTCAATCCTCACCAGCCTGCTACTCACAAAGGTTAGGTCTATCGCAGAACTGGCACCTCCTCTGGCAAAAGTCATCTCGCGTCAAGTGTTGCGAGTGCGTCCATGAGGATATGACCCTTTGGCGTAGTCCGGCCGCAGCCCCATTGTCGAGGAACTCATCTGCTACATTGCGGAGCGATATATTGTCCATTCGGACATTGAACGAAAGGCGGCGAAGATCCGTGCCTAGAAGTGGCACAAGAACAGGATGCCGATGGTATATTAACGGTTCAACCACCACTACTGCAGCGGGCCGACAATTAGGTGCAAACCTGCAAGGCGCAGGGGGACAAGGAGGTCCAAGCCAGCGCATCACCAGTGGCAAGGAGCTATGCGGCTTCTGTTACAAAGCGTCACTGCGAAAACGCAGACGACAAGGGCGTCCATGGTGAAGGCTGCCGCAGCTAAGAATACCACCAAGTCAGAAGTGGGTAAACCCGATGCACTGATGCAAAAGCCACAGTAGACGGTGGTTCGTGCTCGCCCACAGGCAAAGCAGAAGACACTCGCTAAAGCGAAGCTGAGCAGACCTGATGCGATTGTCATCAAGGGAATGGGGGTGACAACCTACGCGGAGATCTTGCTGAGGATAACGACGGAGCCGCGCCTTGGGGATTTGGGAGAAAGGGTAAAGAAAAAAAGACCGCGAAAGGTGAGACACTCGAATTAGCCACGACAGCGGATCTGAAGATGGTCACTCTGCGGGAAGCGGCAGCAAACACACTGGGGACTAGCATGGAGGTACGTCAACTCACTCAGGAGACGCTGCTGGAAATAAAGGATTTGGACGAGATTTCCACAGTAGCGGAGATTCACGAAAGCTCTCCATGAGGTCGATTGGGTCCCTTCGGAAAGCGTACGGTGGAACGCAATCGGCAACCATCAGTATGCCCCCTCTGGCAGTCGCGGCACTACTGGGCGGAAAACTGAGAGTCGGATGGACTTCTTGCCGGGTGCGTGAACAGTTAATACCTCCACGTTCCTACAAGTGCATGGAGTTGGGGCATATTGCCAAAAAGTGCAGCAGCAATGAGGACTGGCGCAATCGATGCTACAGATGTGGTGCAGGAGGTCACAACGCCAGCGGGTGTAGCAAAAGCCCAACCTGTGCACTCTGCTCGACAGGATGCAAAACATGCCTGTCCTATAAGCAAGCAGTAAAGGAGTCAAAACGCACGGAATGAAGTTACTCCAGTTTAACCTCAATCACTGCGCAGCTGCACAAGCCCAGTTTGAGCAGACGGTGAGTGAGCACAAGGTCGACGCCGCTCTGCTCAGTGAATCGTATCGTCGCACCAAAGAGTCTGGGTCGAGGACAACACTTGCCAAGCTGCAATATGGCTGTGTGGAGTTAAGCCACCTGAACTCGGGGACGTGAGGAGGGATGAAAACTAGGTCAGGGCAACCATAGGAGGAACCACGGTGTACAGTTGCTACATGGCACCAAGCCTAACTACGGACAAGTTTGAGTCGGCAGTGAATAGATTTGTTTAGATGCTCGCGGCAGAAACCCCGTAGTAATTGCAGGCGATTTCAACGCATAGGCAACTGAATGGGGCTGCGGCCGGATTACGCCAAAGGGTCATATCCTCATGCGCGTACTCGCAACACTTGACGCGAGATGACTTTTGCCAGAGGGGGTGCCAGTTCTGCGATAGACCCAACCTTTGTGAGTAGCAGGCTGGGCACGATTGCAAAATGGCTGGTGAGTGACATATACAACCAGAGAACCAGGCTGTAATCTGCGAACTAGAGAAGCCCTGGAAACGGCAGCGGATGGGTCCGACATTGAAAGACTGGAGAAAAAACAGCCTTGACGAATATGTCCTAGCAATGATGCTTGAATGTTTGGTCCTGGAAGGCAATGCAGAAGAAATGGCGGACTAGCTGGCAACAAAGTTATAAAACGCCTGCGACGCGGCAATGCCCAGGAGACCATATGGTGGGAGGCATAAACCTGCCTACTGTTGGACGGATACTATAGGCGAACTCCGCAAAGCATGCCGTGCTGCGAGGAGAAGGTATCCACGTTCTATACGAAAATCAGATTACCTGCACAAGCACCAGGCCTTCAAGGAAGCCAGGAATGTAGTAAAGAAGGCAATTAAGAAGAGCAAGAGCACCAGATTCGCTTAATTATGCCCACAGGTTGAGGATAACCCATGGGGCATGGCATATAGGCTTTTCATGTGAAAATTATCCTGCTACAGGCAGCTGGCTAGTCTGTGATAGGATAGTCTGTGACAGGATTGATGAGGCCATTACAAAATCTGGAGGGCTCTCAAAACGGCAATATGGCTTCCGGAAGGCGAGATCCACCGTGGACGCCATCAACGAACTTATACAGACGGCCAAAAAAGCGATCCAGGGGAAGCGATGTAGCGGTGGAACCAAGAGGTATTGTTTGTGGTCAATCTAGATGTAAAAAAACGCTTTCAACTCAGCTAGCTAGGAATGCATACCCAGCGCGTTAGCAGAGTTTGGAGTACCCATTGAAGATTGCCAGCTACTTCAGCGACAGGATCCCGCTCTACCAGTCCGAAAAAAGTGTGGAGTCGCACATGATTATCGAAGGATTTCCCCAGGCATTGGTGCTTGGACCGTTACTCTGGAATTGTGTAGTATTAAAAAAACTATAGTTTTGGGGTTCCGAACTTTTTGAGATTTTTATTTTTCTATTGGTTTAGTTTTTTGTGAGCATACACAATATATATAAAACAATATATTAAATCTCCGATTCAAGGAACGTGCTTGCGCTGTTCCTTGAATCGGCGATTTTTTTTTTTTTTTAAAGTAATTCATATTTATTGTAACAACTCATATGGAGACTAACAATAAGTAAATATATCTTAAAACTAGACAACAATGTATCACTGCACCTTACCATTGTATGGAGACGATATTAGTAAACACTTAGTAAACACATTATTTTAGAAAAACAATAAAATATAAAAAATAAAAATAAAAGTAATTATAGAAATTAGTAATGATGGCTTATTAAATAATAGTTTACAATGGTGATAAGTCTGCTCTCTTCAAGTGGGTCGTGGGCTAGTTTGTAGTAAATTCCTAGCTAGTATATTGGGGTGGTTCGATAATTTTAGTTGGTACTTCTTTTTGACATCTGAATGCCTCTGACCTAGTAGAGGCACACCTCGATCTCGGTGAATGTTTAGGTTTTTCATGAACCACGGTGCACCAGTAATCGTGCGTAGTATTTTTGACTGGGTCCTTTGCAACAGTTCGGAGTTTGATGTTTTTGCTTCTCCCCACAGCTGAATTCCATATGTCCAGATGGGTACTATTATGGCTTTGTATAAGAGTACTTTGTAGTCAAGGCTTAGTTTTGAGTTTGAATTTGAAAGCCAGTTAAGACTTGCAGCTTTTAGTTTGATATGCGCTCTTTTCTTTTCTATGTGTGTTCTCCAGGTAGGGCGTCTGTCGAGGTGAATGCCTAAATATTTTACTTCTGTCTCCTGTGGGATAGTTTTGTTGTTGAGTATGATTGGAGGACACGTGTGTTTGTTGAGTGTAAATGTTATGTGTGTGCTTTTTTGTTCATTTACTGCGATGCAAATGCCAATTTTCAACCACTTGTAAATGTTCGTTGAGATCACTCGATGCTATTTGACGGTGCTTGTGGCAAGACAAAATCGCAGTGTCATCGGCAAAAGTTGAGGTGAGCAGATATTGGTTTGTTGGTAAAGCTGAGGTGTATAGTGTGTACAGTATCGGTCCAAGAACACTTCCTTGAGGTACTCCAGCCAATATATCCATTTCTGATGAAAGGTAATCTTCACATTTGACTTGAAATCGCCTACCCTTTAAGTATGATTCCAGGATACTATGGATATTTGAAGGAAGAAGTTTTCTTATTTTGTAGAAGAGGCCCTCGTGCCACACTTTGTCAAAGGCTTGTACGAGATCGAGGAACACTGCAGAGCAGTATTGTTTCTCCTCGAACGCCTTTCTGATGTGGGACACTAGTCGGTGTACTTGTTCAATAGTGCCATGCTTTTTTCGAAAGCCAAACTGGTGGTTAGGTATTACTTTATTCTGTACCAGATATGGGGTTAATTTTGATAGCAATAATTTTTCAAATAGTTTCGAGACGACGGATAACAGGCTTATTGGTCTGTATGACGAGACTTGCGTTGGAGTTTTGCCAGGTTTGGGTATCATGATTACGTGGGACAGTTTACTGCAAGCGGAGGTAGCTCCATCAACATCTTTGTGGTTATTAGATCGTGGCCTGCGGCTTCCTTTTTATCAAAATGAGTTGAGATAAAATGCCACACTTCTTTAGGCCTCAACCGTAGGTCTATCTGGGGAATTAGGTTGTTTAATGTTGTTACTAGGAGGATTTAGGTAGGTAGGTAGGTAGGAGTGGCCGCCCAGTTTGCCAAAAGCACACTTGAGCACACATAATGGCCCATTGTGATACCACGGTGTGGCGCCGTTCAAGCACTGACTAAAAAGGTTCCCATACTTGGGATGGTGATAGTCAGCGCAAGGACAGCGCCTGGAAAGGCACGACTCCCCCGTCATGTTTCAGGAAACCATCCTGATACTTTGATGAACCTGGCTATGTCCCTAATATTAATGGATGACAGCTCTGTCAGGCTTGTAAGAAATGGGGCACCAAAGGTGCGAATTCTTCTTCTGCTCAAGGATGGGCAGTGGCATAAGAGGTGGAAAACCGTCTCGTCCTCCTCCTCGAAGCCACAGCCTCGGCAAAAGTCATTTGAGGGTAGGCCCAGTCTTTCTGCGTGCTGTCCCATTATGCAGTGGCCGGTCAAAACCGACACAGTTGTCGACAGTGATACGCGATCAAGTCGAAGAAGTTGATTGGTTCTGTTTTTGTCCATGCTTGCCCAAGTTAGTCTAGCCGTGTGGCAGGATTCCTCGTTAGCCCAGGATTTGTAGGCGTCAGCCAGATATTTCCGTTTGACTTCGAGCTTGGCTGTTGCCAGTGGAATGCCGATGTTTACAGAGGGGTGAATGTCGTGCATTAGCGTGCCTGCCTTGGCAAGCTCGTCCGCCTCGCAGTTTCCCGGGATTTCGCTGTGTCCGGGAACCCAGACTAGATGCACCCGAGAGTAACTTGCGAGCTCATTTAAAGATGTTCGACATTCATGAACTAGTCTTGATGTGGCCGTGGAGCCAAAAAGAGATTTAATGGCGGCCTGGCTGTCTGAGAAAATAGATACGTCAACTGCGCCGATATCACTACTCAGCATCCATTTGGCTGCGTGGTAAATGGCCATGACCTCAGCTTGAAAAACGCTGCAATGGTCTGGGACACGTAGGGAGATGTTTAAGTCCAGCTTGTCGGAATAAAAACCGCTGCCGACTCTACCTCCAAGCTTGGAACCGTCGGTGTAGATTTCGACTGTTTCACCGACGATTCGGTTTTCTGAGGTCCAGTCGCTTCGACTTGGAATAGTGAGGTCGAATTCCCTGTTCAAATCGGGATAGACCGACATATAATCGATAAAGTTGGGGACAGGTGGGTCCTGATTCAGAATTGAAGCATGGCCTGTCAGGGTTATGCGCCAGTGCGAAAGAGCATTAAGTCTAATCGCTGTCAGCTTGGCTTGTTGCTTAACCAGGATCCCCGAGGGGAGCCAGTGCAGCATGGCAAAAAGGGCTTTCGTAGGTGTGCTACGAAGAGCGCCAGTGATCAGTAGAGCAATGGATCTTCTGATTTTATCAAGAGGTTTGATATTACAGGCTTTTTCAAGAGCTTGCCACCAGAAGACCGACCCGTATAACAGGTTTGGTTCAACGATGGCCGTGTAGAGCCAGAGCACGACTCGAGGACGAAGTCCCCATCGTGCACCAACTGCTCTTTTACAGCAGTATATAGCGCATGTTGCCTTACGTGCCCTCTCAGCTAGATTGGCTTTCCAATTAAGCTTTGGGTCGAGAATCAGGCCTAAGTACTTAACGTGTGTGCTCAAAGAGAGCGGAGTGCCGTTTAGACTAGGCATTGTAAACTTTGGAATTTTGTACTTCCTAGTGAATAGCATAGTCTCGGTTTTGGATGGGTTAACCCCAAGTTCGAATTCGCGACACCAGTTCGACACAATAGAGAGTGAATAGTTAAGTTTTTCGGAAAGTGTTTGTGGGAATTTGCCGGATGCCGCGATTGCTATGTCGTCCGCATAGGCTATCACTTTGCATCCAGTAGATTCCAATCTCACCAGTAGTGTGTTAACTGCCAGGTTCCAGAGGAGGGGTGATAAAACACCCCTTGTGGCGTGCCCCTGTTAACCACCCTCCTGGATTGGGCACTGCCGATCGTGGAAGTGATGATCCTAGATTTTAGTAGAAACTCTATAAATTTAAGAAGACCTGAATTCAGGTTAAGATTATAGAGTGCGGAGATGACAGCGTTGGGGCATACATTGTTGAATGCTCCCTCGATGTCCAGAAATATGGCAAGTGTGAATTCCTTGTACGCCAAGGATTTGTCAACTTGAGAAATGAGAGAATGAAGTGCTGTTTCAACCGATTTGCCTTTAGAGTAAGCGTGTTGAGATACAGAGAGAAGAGAAGGGGTGATCGATGTCCTGATATGTAGGTCAAGAGCTCTTTCTAGAACCTTAAGGAGAAAGGATGTTAGACTTATGGGTCTGTAATCCTTAGGTTTCGTGTGCGAGGCCTTCCCAACTTTTGGTATGAAGACGACCCGAGCCGTGCGCCAGCGTAAGGGAATATATTGCAGTCTGAGGCTTGCATTATATATTTGAAGCAGCCATGGAAGGATAATCTCTTCCCCATTTTGGATATCGGCAGGAATGATGCCGTCCGGTCCGGGGGACTTGTATGGCTTAAAGGTTTGAATGGACCATTCAAGGTGACTTTTTGTCACTTGGAATGTGGGGAGGGTATCATGCGAAACCTGCTCCACCTGGTAGAGTGCTTGATCCGCTGAGGCTAAACTCCCTGGGAAGTGGGTGTCTAGCAGGATATCAAGGGTTTCGGCGCTTGAGTGAGTCCAGCTGCCATCTGGTTTTTGGATACAGTCAAGGGCTTTGTTAGAGGAGTGGAGAATTTTACGAAGACGGCTAGCCTCGGACGTCGATTCAATGCTTTCGCAAAATTCCCTCCATGACGCTCGTTTCCCTCGCCTAATGGCGTATTTCAACTCTTTTTGTTTATTTTTGAAAGGGGCCCACTCAGCTGTAACTTTAGCTTTGTTGAAAAGCATTCTACAAGTTTTGCGAAGACTTGCAATTTCCGAGTTCCACCACGGAGGTTTAGGTTTGCCCCGTGGTTCGGGAGTGATGCAAGAAATGTGAGTGGCTTTTTTAAAAGCTGTGGACAGATCGTCGACCGCCCGATCAATGTCGGGACAGTTGTGGATAATAGGGGGAGTCGTTGCTAAGCATGACCCCAGTTTGAGCCGGAAAAGAGGCCAGATCGTGTTTTTTCTATTGACAGGTTTAAGAGATTCTGTATTGCCTGTAGTCTCCCTCAAGTCAATGTCAAAGGTGATATAGCAGTGGTCCGAAAAGGAGCATTCCTGTGAGACGAACCAATTGCTTATCATGTTCGAGTAGTTATCGCTGACGAGGGTGATGTCAAGCACTTCCTTACTTACGGATGTAAGGAAGGTCGGCTCATTTCCCCGGTTAGCAATGCCTAAGTTATTTGAAATGATAAAGTCGAAAAGACACTCACCTCGATCATTTGTGCCGGAGCTGCCCCATATTTCGTGATGGGCATTGGCATCGGCGCCGATAATTACTGGAATCTGTTTCTGGTGGGCTACAGCAACCATTTGCTTCAGTATGTTTGGTGGCGGGGAGTCGCCATAGTCATGAGCCATGTAGTTCGAGGAGATCCAGAAAGTCCGTGGACCCATTTCAATGACCATGGCCACATTGTCTTTGTCACTGAATCTAGGGAGTAAAAGAGCGTTAACGCTGTTTTTTACCAGAATGCAGGATCTTGGTTTACCTTGATCCTCGATATATACCATACGATATCCGTATGCATTGAGTCCAAAAACCCGGTCATTTATGACCCAAGGTTCTTGGACGAGAATGAGCTCCTCCCCTATATCCGACAGGCGGAGAAGCAGGGCTGCCGAGGCAGTTTTCGAATGCTGAAGGTTAATCTGTAGTACCTTCAGCATTGTCTGGAAGATTGATTATAGTGGAAATCAATCCTCCAGACACAAACGCGACGGCCCAGTACAATGTACAAACTGCCAGGAGTTTGGTCATACCAAATCATATTGCACCCTACGCCCCATTTGCGTTGGCTGTGGTGTCGTCCACCCATCCTCTGCCTGTACGGTCGATAAAAAAAATGAAAATGTTCTTACTGAAAAATGCAATAATTGCGGCGGAAGTCATACAGCAAACTATAGAGGTTGCCCAGTGTATGCTGAGCTGAAAAATAAAATGCGTCAACAGAAGGATAGAGGTCGACACGAAGTCATTTAGTTACCTGTCATGAGTTACTCTGATGCACTGAAATCAAATTTAACTGAAAATTCAAATACCAATAAACAATCGCACAATCTAGAGGCAGTGCTCCTAACCTTAACGCAATGTGTGACACAGTTCATGTCCTCAATGCAATCAATGATGCAAGAACTAATAAATAATCAAAATCAACTTTTGAAATCCATACTTGCAAACAAATGCATACGCAAAAAATTTGTCACGCGAACGGTATTAGCCAGCACCAACTTGAAGTGCAAAATTTCCTTATTAACAGCAAAATAGACATATTACTCATTTCTGAAACTCATCTTACTCTGAATCACAATTTTAAAGTAAAAGGTTATAAGTTCTACAAAACGTTGCATCCGGATGGCAAAGCTCGAGGTGGGACAGGCATACTCATAAAAGACCGCATAAAACACCACTCACTAGAAAACTACGAAAAGGAATATCTCCAAGCGACCTCCATCTGCCTGCAATGTTGGGACGCCAACAGAACGGTATCATCTGTTTATTGCCCACCTAGACACACTGTCACAACAGCTCAGTTTGAAATTTGTTTCAAGTCGTTGGGAGAAAAATTTATAGCAGCCGGTGATTACAACGCTAAACATACGCAATAGGGTTCACGCCTTATAAATCCCAAGGGTAAACAGTTATATTACGCTTTGACGAATCGGCGTAACAAAATTGACTACGTGTCTTCTGGTAAACCCACTTACTGGCCTACGGATCAACGGAAGATCCCGGACTTACTAGATTTTGCAATAAGGAAAGGACTCCACCAAAAACTTCTGTCTACGGAATCATGCTTTGAGCTGAGTTCAGATCATTCCCCAGTTATAATGCACCTAAGGAAATACCCAGAAGATACAAACCAACCTTTTCGATTAGTAACAGGTAAAACAAATTGGTTAAAATACCGTAAATATATTTGCAGTCACTTTCCTGATAAATGTAGTCTTAAAAGCCCGGATGAACTAGATTCCGCAGTACAATCATTCAACTGAACACTGATATTAGCAGCAATCCACGCTACACGCCCAAACGGCCAACTCCCACGCAAATCAATATGCTCAACATCATTCGAAATTGAAAGACTCATAACGGCAAAGAGACGGCTCAGACGACTGTGACAAAAGCACAGGTCACCAGCGCTAAAGCAAAAATTCACCACAGCCAAAAACGAACTGCGAAACGCATTGCGCGACGAAACTGAAAGAGGTATACAGGCCTACATCTCGCATCTGAACCCCCTTGAATCCACAAACTACTCCTCATGGAAGGCAGTCAAAAACCCGAATAAACCTACAGAATCGGACTCGCCTATAAGACTTATAGACGGAAGATGGGCAAGAAGCAATGAGGAGAAGGGGCAAGCTTTTGCTCAACATCTTAAAATCACATTCCAACCAAATCCTCCTAAAGATCCTCAAGCTCAGCAACA
The DNA here is from genome assembly GCA_920105625.2 of Clusia tigrina. Classification (NCBI taxonomy): domain Eukaryota; kingdom Metazoa; phylum Arthropoda; class Insecta; order Diptera; family Clusiidae; genus Clusia; species Clusia tigrina. The sequence continues at coordinate 75,193,596 of OV050030.1, forward strand.
CCGATCTTCCCACCGATGGCTGGAAGGTCGCGAAAGTTGGTGACCCCAAAGGCACTTTGCGTGAGGTCACCATCATTTTGAACGAGCAATCCCTTGTTCCCATCAACTCCCGCGAGGGGGTGATTAATTATGGCTTTGGAGCCATCACTCTCCGCATCTACAAGTGCGATGCCCAAGCCCCCCAACAGCCTCCCCCAGCTGGTGCTGTCCCACAAGCCACTGCCAAAGAGCCTAGCTGCTCGGGCCCGGCTCTCACCCCTTTGTCGGGTAGTGACAATGAGAGTATGTGCTCCGTTACAACCAGAAGCAGCCGCTTCTCAACTTCCGAACTGGTCGGAGAATTCTTCGACCACATGAATACGGATGCGGCTGGTGGATACATCTCTCCAATGTCCGAAGAGGAGGAGTTGAATTCCACTATAATCAATCTTCCAGACAATGCTGAAGGTACTACAGATTAACCTTCAGCATTCGAAAACTGCCTCGGCAGCCCTGCTTCTCCGCCTGTCGGATATAGGGGAGGAGCTCATTCTCGTCCAAGAACCTTGGGTCATAAATGACCGGGTTTTTGGACTCAATGCATACGGATATCGTATGGTATATATCGAGGATCAAGGTAAACCAAGATCCTGCATTCTGGTAAAAAACAGCGTTAACGCTCTTTTACTCCCTAGATTCAGTGACAAAGACAATGTGGCCATGGTCATTGAAATGGGTCCACGGACTTTCTGGATCTCCTCGAACTACATGGCTCATGACTATGGCGACTCCCCGCCACCAAACATACTGAAGCAAATGGTTGCTGTAGCCCACCAGAAACAGATTCCAGTAATTATCGGCGCCGATGCCAATGCCCATCACGAAATATGGGGCAGCTCCGGCACAAATGATCGAGGTGAGTGTCTTTTCGACTTTATCATTTCAAATAACTTAGGCATTGCTAACCGGGGAAATGAGCCGACCTTCCTTACATCCGTAAGTAAGGAAGTGCTTGACATCACCCTCGTCAGCGATAACTACTCGAACATGATAAGCAATTGGTTCGTCTCACAGGAATGCTCCTTTTCGGACCACTGCTATATCACCTTTGACATTGACTTGAGGGAGACTACAGGCAATACAGAATCTCTTAAACCTGTCAATAGAAAAAACACGATCTGGCCTCTTTTCCGGCTCAAACTGGGGTCATGCTTAGCAACGACTCCCCCTATTATCCACAACTGTCCCGACATTGATCGGGCGGTCGACGATCTGTCCACAGCTTTTAAAAAAGCCACTCACATTTCTTGCATCACTCCCGAACCACGGGGCAAACCTAAACCTCCGTGGTGGAACTCGGAAATTGCAAGTCTTCGCAAAACTTGTAGAATGCTTTTCAACAAAGCTAAAGTTACAGCTGAGTGGGCCCCTTTCAAAAATAAACAAAAAGAGTTGAAATACGCCATTAGGCGAGGGAAACGAGCGTCATGGAGGGAATTTTGCGAAAGCATTGAATCGACGTCCGAGGCTAGCCGTCTTCGTAAAATTCTCCACTCCTCTAACAAAGCCCTTGACTGTATCCAAAAACCAGATGGCAGCTGGACTCACTCAAGCGCCGAAACCCTTGATATCCTGCTAGACACCCACTTCCCAGGGAGTTTAGCCTCAGCGGATCAAGCACTCTACCAGGTGGAGCAGGTTTCGCATGATACCCTCCCCACATTCCAAGTGACAAAAAGTCACCTTGAATGGTCCATTCAAACCTTTAAGCCATACAAGTCCCCCGGACCGGACGGCATCATTCCTGCCGATATCCAAAATGGGGAAGAGATTATCCTTCCATGGCTGCTTCAAATATATAATGCAAGCCTCAGACTGCAATATATTCCCTTACGCTGGCGCACGGCTCGGGTCGTCTTCATACCAAAAGTTGGGAAGGCCTCGCACACGAAACCTAAGGATTACAGACCCATAAGTCTAACATCCTTTCTCCTTAAGGTTCTAGAAAGAGCTCTTGACCTACATATCAGGACATCGATCACCCCTTCTCTTCTCTCTGTATCTCAACACGCTTACTCTAAAGGCAAATCGGTTGAAACAGCACTTCATTCTCTCATTTCTCAAGTTGACAAATCCTTGGCGTACAAGGAATTCACACTTGCCATATTTCTGGACATCGAGGGAGCATTCAACAATGTATGCCCCAACGCTGTCATCTCCGCACTCTATAATCTTAACCTGAATTCAGGTCTTCTTAAATTTATAGAGTTTCTACTAAAATCTAGGATCATCACTTCCACGATCGGCAGTGCCCAATCCAGGAGGGTGGTTAACAGGGGCACGCCACAAGGGGTGTTTTATCACCCCTCCTCTGGAACCTGGCAGTTAACACACTACTGGTGAGATTGGAATCTACTGGATGCAAAGTGATAGCCTATGCGGACGACATAGCAATCGCGGCATCCGGCAAATTCCCACAAACACTTTCCGAAAAACTTAACTATTCACTCTCTATTGTGTCGAACTGGTGTCGCGAATTCGAACTTGGGGTTAACCCATCCAAAACCGAGACTATGCTATTCACTAGGAAGTACAAAATTCCAAAGTTTACAATGCCTAGTCTAAACGGCACTCCGCTCTCTTTGAGCACACACGTTAAGTACTTAGGCCTGATTCTCGACCCAAAGCTTAATTGGAAAGCCAATCTAGCTGAGAGGGCACGTAAGGCAACATGCGCTATATACTGCTGTAAAAGAGCAGTTGGTGCACGATGGGGACTTCGTCCTCGAGTCGTGCTCTGGCTCTACACGGCCATCGTTGAACCAAACCTGTTATACGGGTCGGTCTTCTGGTGGCAAGCTCTTGAAAAAGCCTGTAATATCAAACCTCTTGATAAAATCAGAAGATCCATTGCTCTACTGATCACTGGCGCTCTTCGTAGCACACCTACGAAAGCCCTTTTTGCCATGCTGCACTGGCTCCCCTCGGGGATCCTGGTTAAGCAACAAGCCAAGCTGACAGCGATTAGACTTAATGCTCTTTCGCACTGGCGCATAACCCTGACAGGCCATGCTTCAATTCTGAATCAGGACCCACCTGTCCCCAACTTTATCGATTATATGTCGGTCTATCCCGATTTGAACAGGGAATTCGACCTCACTATTCCAAGTCGAAGCGACTGGACCTCAGAAAACCGAATCGTCGGTGAAACAGTCGAAATCTACACCGACGGTTCCAAGCTTGGAGGTAGAGTCGGCAGCGGTTTTTATTCCGACAAGCTGGACTTAAACATCTCCCTACGTGTCCCAGACCATTGCAGCGTTTTTCAAGCTGAGGTCATGGCCATTTACCACGCAGCCAAATGGATGCTGAGTAGTGATATCGGCGCAGTTGACGTATCTATTTTCTCAGACAGCCAGGCCGCCATTAAATCTCTTTTTGGCTCCACGGCCACATCAAGACTAGTTCATGAATGTCGAACATCTTTAAATGAGCTCGCAAGTTACTCTCGGGTGCATCTAGTCTGGGTTCCCGGACACAGCGAAATCCCGGGAAACTGCGAGGCGGACGAGCTTGCCAAGGCAGGCACGCTAATGCACGACATTCACCCCTCTGTAAACATCGGCATTCCACTGGCAACAGCCAAGCTCGAAGTCAAACGGAAATATCTGGCTGACGCCTACAAATCCTGGGCTAACGAGGAATCCTGCCACACGGCTAGACTAACTTGGGCAAGCATGGACAAAAACAGAACCAATCAACTTCTTCGACTTGATCGCGTATCACTGTCGACAACTGTGTCGGTTTTGACCGGCCACTGCATAATGGGACAGCACGCAGAAAGACTGGGCCTACCCTCAAATGACTTTTGCCGAGGCTGTGGCTTCGAGGAGGAGGACGAGACGGTTTTCCACCTCTTATGCCACTGCCCATCCTTGAGCAGAAGAAGAATTCGCACCTTTGGTGCCCCATTTCTTACAAGCCTGACAGAGCTGTCATCCATTAATATTAGGGACATAGCCAGGTTCATCAAAGTATCAGGATGGTTTCCTGAAACATGACGGGGGAGTCGTGCCTTTCCAGGCGCTGTCCTTGCGCTGACTATCACCATCCCAAGTATGGGAACCTTTTTAGTCAGTGCTTGAACGGCGCCACACCGTGGTATCACAATGGGCCATTATGTGTGCTCAAGTGTGCTTTTGGCAAACTGGGCGGCCACTCCTACCTACCTACCTACCTAAATCCTCCTAGTAACAACATTAAACAACCTAATTCCCCAGATAGACCTACGGTTGAGGCCTAAAGAAGTGTGGCATTTTATCTCAACTCATTTTGATAAAAAGGAAGCCGCAGGCCACGATCTAATAACCACAAAGATGTTGATGGAGCTACCTCCGCTTGCAGTAAACTGTCCCACGTAATCATGATACCCAAACCTGGCAAAACTCCAACGCAAGTCTCGTCATACAGACCAATAAGCCTGTTATCCGTCGTCTCGAAACTATTTGAAAAATTATTGCTATCAAAATTAACCCCATATCTGGTACAGAATAAAGTAATACCTAACCACCAGTTTGGCTTTCGAAAAAAGCATGGCACTATTGAACAAGTACACCGACTAGTGTCCCACATCAGAAAGGCGTTCGAGGAGAAACAATACTGCTCTGCAGTGTTCCTCGATCTCGTACAAGCCTTTGACAAAGTGTGGCACGAGGGCCTCTTCTACAAAATAAGAAAACTTCTTCCTTCAAATATCCATAGTATCCTGGAATCATACTTAAAGGGTAGGCGATTTCAAGTCAAATGTGAAGATTACCTTTCATCAGAAATGGATATATTGGCTGGAGTACCTCAAGGAAGTGTTCTTGGACCGATACTGTACACACTATACACCTCAGCTTTACCAACAAACCAATATCTGCTCACCTCAACTTTTGCCGATGACACTGCGATTTTGTCTTGCCACAAGCACCGTCAAATAGCATCGAGTGATCTCAACGAACATTTACAAGTGGTTGAAAATTGGCATTTGCATCGCAGTAAATGAACAAAAAAGCACACACATAACATTTACACTCAACAAACACACGTGTCCTCCAATCATACTCAACAACAAAACTATCCCACAGGAGACAGAAGTAAAATATTTAGGCATTCACCTCGACAGACGCCCTACCTGGAGAACACACATAGAAAAGAAAAGAGCGCATATCAAACTAAAAGCTGCAAGTCTTAACTGGCTTTCAAATTCAAACTCAAAACTAAGCCTTGACTACAAAGTACTCTTATACAAAGCCATAATAGTACCCATCTGGACATATGGAATTCAGCTGTGGGGAGAAGCAAAAACATCAAACTCCGAACTGTTGCAAAGGACCCAGTCAAAAATACTACGCACGATTACTGGTGCACCGTGGTTCATGAAAAACCTAAACATTCACCGAGATCGAGGTGTGCCTCTACTAGGTCAGAGGCATTCAGATGTCAAAAAGAAGTACCAACTAAAATTATCGAACCACCCCAATATACTAGCTAGGAATTTACTACAACTAGCCCACGACCCACTTGAAGAGAGCAGACTTATCACCATTGTAAACTATTATTTAATAAGCCATCATTACTAATTTCTATAATTACTTTTATTTTTATTTTTTATATTTTATTGTTTTTCTAAAATAATGTGTTTACTAAGTGTTTACTAATATCGTCTCCATACAATGGTAAGGTGCAGTGATACATTGTTGTCTAGTTTTAAGATATATTTACTTATTGTTAGTCTCCATATGAGTTGTTACAATAAATATGAATTACTTTAAAAAAAAAAAAAAATCGCCGATTCAAGGAACAGCGCAAGCACGTTCCTTGAATCGGAGATTTAATATATTGTTTTATATATATTGTGTATGCTCACAAAAAACTAAACCAATAGAAAAATAAAAATCTCAAAAAGTTCGGAACCCCAAAACTATAGTTTTTTTAATACTACACAATTCCAGAGTAACGGTCCAAGCACCAATGCCTGGGGAAATCCTTCGATAATCATGTGCGACTCCACACTTTTTTCGGACTGGTAGAGCGGGATCCTGTCGCTGAAGTAGCTGGCAATCTTCAATGGGTACTCCAAACTCTGCTAACGCGCTGGGTATGCATTCCTAGCTAGCTGAGTTGAAAGCGTTTTTTTACATCTAGATTGACCACAAACAATACCTCTTGGTTCCACCGCTACATCGCTTCCCCTGGATCGCTTTTTTGGCCGTCTGTATAAGTTCGTTGATGGCGTCCACGGTGGATCTCGCCTTCCGGAAGCCATATTGCCGTTTTGAGAGCCCTCCAGATTTTGTAATGGCCTCATCAATCCTGTCACAGACTATCCTATCACAGACTAGCCAGCTGCCTGTAGCAGGATAATTTTCACATGAAAAGCCTATATGCCATGCCCCATGGGTTATCCTCAACCTGTGGGCATAATTAAGCGAATCTGGTGCTCTTGCTCTTCTTAATTGCCTTCTTTACTACATTCCTGGCTTCCTTGAAGGCCTGGTGCTTGTGCAGGTAATCTGATTTTCGTATAGAACGTGGATACCTTCTCCTCGCAGCACGGCATGCTTTGCGGAGTTCGCCTATAGTATCCGTCCAACAGTAGGCAGGTTTATGCCTCCCACCATATGGTCTCCTGGGCATTGCCGCGTCGCAGGCGTTTTATAACTTTGTTGCCAGCTAGTCCGCCATTTCTTCTGCATTGCCTTCCAGGACCAAACATTCAAGCATCATTGCTAGGACATATTCGTCAAGGCTGTTTTTTCTCCAGTCTTTCAATGTCGGACCCATCCGCTGCCGTTTCCAGGGCTTCTCTAGTTCGCAGATTACAGCCTGGTTCTCTGGTTGTATATGTCACTCACCAGCCATTTTGCAATCGTGCCCAGCCTGCTACTCACAAAGGTTGGGTCTATCGCAGAACTGGCACCCCCTCTGGCAAAAGTCATCTCGCGTCAAGTGTTGCGAGTACGCGCATGAGGATATGACCCTTTGGCGTAATCCGGCCGCAGCCCCATTCAGTTGCCTATGCGTTGAAATCGCCTGCAATTACTACGGGGTTTCTGCCGCGAGCATCTAAACAAATCTATTCACTGCCGACTCAAACTTGTCCGTAGTTAGGCTTGGTGCCATGTAGCAACTGTACACCGTGGTTCCTCCTATGGTTGCCCTGACCTAGTTTTCATCCCTCCTCACGTCCCCGAGTTCAGGTGGCTTAACTCCACACAGCCATATTGCAGCTTGGCAAGTGTTGTCCTCGACCCAGACTCTTTGGTGCGACGATACGATTCACTGAGCAGAGCGGCGTCGACCTTGTGCTCACTCACCGTCTGCTCAAACTGGGCTTGTGCAGCTGCGCAGTGATTGAGGTTAAACTGGAGTAACTTCATTCCGTGCGTTTTGACTCCTTTACTGCTTGCTTATAGGACAGGCATGTTTTGCATCCTGTCGAGCAGAGTGCACAGGTTGGGCTTTTGCTACACCCGCTGGCGTTGTGACCTCCTGCACCACATCTGTAGCATCGATTGCGCCAGTCCTCATTGCTGCTGCACTTTTTGGCAATATGCCCCAACTCCATGCACTTGTAGGAACGTGGAGGTATTAACTGTTCACGCACCCGGCAAGAAGTCCATCCGACTCTCAGTTTTCCGCCCAGTAGTGCCGCGACTGCCAGAGGGGGCATACTGATGGTTGCCGATTGCGTTCCACCGTACGCTTTCCGAAGGGACCCAATCGACCTCATGGAGAGCTTTCGTGAATCTCCGCTACTGTGGAAATCTCGTCCAAATCCTTTATTTCCAGCAGCGTCTCCTGAGTGAGTTGACGTACCTCCATGCTAGTCCCCAGTGTGTTTGCTGCCGCTTCCCGCAGAGTGACCATCTTCAGATCCGCTGTCGTGGCTAATTCGAGTGTCTCACCTTTCGCGGTCTTTTTTTCTTTACCCTTTCTCCCAAATCCCCAAGGCGCGGCTCCGTCGTTATCCTCAGCAAGATCTCCGCGTAGGTTGTCACCCCCATTCCCTTGATGACAATCGCATCAGGTCTGCTCAGCTTCGCTTTAGCGAGTGTCTTCTGCTTTGCCTGTGGGCGAGCACGAACCACCGTCTACTGTGGCTTTTGCATCAGTGCATCGGGTTTACCCACTTCTGACTTGGTGGTATTCTTAGCTGCGGCAGCCTTCACCATGGACGCCCTTGTCGTCTGCGTTTTCGCAGTGACGCTTTGTAACAGAAGCCGCATAGCTCCTTGCCACTGGTGATGCGCTGGCTTGGACCTCCTTGTCCCCCTGCGCCTTGCAGGTTTGCACCTAATTGTCGGCCCGCTGCAGTAGTGGTGGTTGAACCGTTAATATACCATCGGCATCCTGTTCTTGTGCCACTTCTAGGCACGGATCTTCGCCGCCTTTCGTTCAATGTCCGAATGGACAATATATCGCTCCGCAATGTAGCAGATGAGTTCCTCGACAATGGGGCTGCGGCCGGACTACGCCAAAGGGTCATATCCTCATGGACGCACTCGCAACACTTGACGCGAGATGACTTTTGCCAGAGGAGGTGCCAGTTCTGCGATAGACCTAACCTTTGTGAGTAGCAGGCTGGTGAGGATTGAAAAATGGCTGATGAGTGACATATACACTCACACCGACCACCAAGCTATAATCTGCGAACTGGAGAAGCCCTGGAAACGGCAGCGGATAGGTCCACATTGAAAGGCTGAAGGGCAAAGCCTCGATGCGTCCTAGCAATGATGCTTTGGTACTGGAAGACAATGCAGAAGAAATGGCGGACTAGCTGGCAACGACTGGTCCTGGCGCTGAAAGCCAACAAACCATCAGAGGAGCCTTCAGCGCACCGCCCACTCTGCAGGTTAGAAACGGCGGAAAAAATTCTGGGAATAAGGAAAAGGGGAGGAAAGCAGACTAACGATCGGAAGCGTATGGCATACGTTGGAGAGTGGCAATCAAACATCAAAGAAGCTGGACACATCAGGAGAGTCTATTGTAATTTTTAATCAATTTGTATTGAATCATTAAGTGAGATGGAATAAAATATTGGGAGGGTAAAAAGGTCCAGAGGTTGATTTCAAACTTCAGGAAGGACCGGAAGGATGTCAAAAACGTGAAGTACTATCACAGACGCATCACAGAGTTGCGATGTTTGGTGGAAATATTGCACAGGAACCACGCAAAATTGCTGCCGCTCAAGGATGTCTGTAGGGACGACGAGTACTTTGCGATGGGTTTTCAAGGATATGTGGCTTAAAGTATTCGAGACGGAATGGGCAACGATTGAGGCACCGAGTGGGTCTCCGGTAAAGAGAAAGGAAGGAGCACAGGATGAGTTAAGAGCAGTAAGAACAGAGGTGAATCTTTTCACCGAGAGGGTATTCGAGCAGTTCGAAGCAAGTACGAGCAGGGAAGAAGCTCAGGAATTGTGGAAACAGGCGAACGCCAGAGAGGCTGTGTCACCATTAGAAGTAGCGGATAAAGCCTTAACGGCAATCCAAAAAGGGACAGAAGAAAAGTTGTTCGAATTCTATAAGCAAACAAAAGATTTGAGAGCACAAAAGGAGTATCTTGAGAATAAGGTAAAGGAACTTTCTCAGAGATTGACGGAAACAGAGGAAGCAGCAGCGCTGTTGGAAAAGGAGTGTGCAGAATTAAAAAGAGGACGGGCGACCAATAGGACCTCACCGAAAACGGAGAGATCAAAATCAGCATCGGCTGGATTTACACAGACAGTATTGACATTGCCTCCGGAAGTTCGCTGGCCGGAATATTTAACACCAGAAGGGATAAGCCACATGGTAAAGCCAAGATTAGTTTTTAGTGAAGAAAAAGCGTAATTTTTGTTAGACGCATTCGAGATTGGTGTCGAGTCTTTTTCGCCGGGAAGTCCGTTACACAATAAAGACCAGGTATATCCGCCAAAAGAGCCAGAACCAGTAACAGTGCAGCAAACCCCCAATACGGTGGACAGTATTTCGCCTTTGCGAGCAAACGGTCATTCTGCAGACTGCACTGTAATGGGGTTATTTGGTATTTTTTTCACTAGTTTATGTTTATAAAAGAAAACAATTCAAATGGACAGACTGGGTTAAGTAACAATATATATTTAAATATTCGAAGTGTATAAACTGCACAACCGAACTTCTTGAGTGTTAATGACTCACTTCTATTTTTACTTCGTCTTCGAGAGCATCGTGTCCATGTCGGTGCGTTGTCACCTCTCTCTCTCTCTCTCTCTCTCTCTCTTCTTTTTCGAAACCGTACATACCGCCCCCATGCTGGGAACCAGATTGCTGACGAAATCTGGAATAGTGTGTTCAATTTCCTTTAGCGAAGATCATATCAAACGTAACTTGTGCAACGGGACCAAAAGTCGTTGGGAAAGGATAATAAAGTAAAGTATGCTAAGTGCTATTTGATGTTTGAGTTATAAGTAAGGTTAATTTTCTTGAGTGTATAAGGAAATCGGTAGAGAACAGAGCTTTGTTATTGAGCATTTATAGGTGCCGTGTTGGGTACGGATGGTCACCACTCGGACTAAGTTGTCCAGCCCACGATGCAATTCGATGACGCGCGCCATGATCCACTCATGGGGTGATAATCTATCATCCTTTACGATAACTAAATCATTCAGCTGCAGGTTCGGTTTACGCTGACACCATTTTGGCCGTGTTTGAAGGTGGGACAACCAGTCTGATGTCCACTGCTTCCAGAATTGCTGTAGCATTCGTTGTGTTTGAATGAACTGTTGGCTTAGCGATGCGTTAGCAGCTGGTGCTGCTGCCGGTGCTGAAAGCAATGAGGCTCCCATGAGGAAATGCCCGGGCATAAGCACCAGTAAGTCCTCCGGATCTGACGTTAAAGGACATAGAAGCCTGGAGTTTAAACATGACTCGATGCGCACAAGAAGAGTTGAGAGAGCTTCGTGAGTCGTGTACCACTGGTTACTCGTTTTAGATGGTATTTAACGGATTTCACATTGGCTTCCACAAACCACCAAAGTTGGGTGAGTGAAGAGGGTTGAAGCGCCATTGAATTCCTTGGATTGCCAATTTCGGCACGATTTCTTGTTCTACTACCTCAGCGAATTCACGTTGACTTGCTTGTAGTACCTTTTCTGCGCCTATGAAATTTGTTCCGCAATCGCTATAAATGTCCCGGCAGATTCCTCGACGTCCGATGAACCTTTGAAGAGCCCACAAAAAGTTTTCCGTTGACATTCCTGTAACAGCTTCCAGATGAATGCACTTGGTCGCTAAACAAATAGCGATGTAACCTTTGTAGGTCGTGTTCCCACGGAATCTCGAAGATTTTATTTCAATTGCGCCTGTGTAATCGACACCAGTCGATGGACGCTGTGGTGGATTAACTCGATGGAATGGGAGGTCCCCCATAAGTTGATACGCAACTTCTGGTTTGTTGCGAAAACATTTGATACATTTTCGAAGATGTTGTTGAACAGCACGCTTTGCATTAATAATCCAAACTGTTGCCGTAAGTATGATAAGGTTAATTTGGCACCGCCATGTAATGTTGTTGCATGTGCATTGTCAATTACCAGCGTAGTCAAATGGTGACTGTTCGGCAAGATTATTCGGTGTTTATGATCAAATGATAGATTTCAATGTTGAATTCGGCCACCCACTCTCAGAGTTTGTTGGTCGTCAAGAAAGGGGTTTAAGATTGTCAATTTACTGCCGTTTGGTACTGGTCTATCATTTCCAACCCAGTAAATTTCTTTGGAAAATGCTTCCTGTTGCACTAGAGCGACTATTTTCATTAAGCTCTGCTTTAACTCTGTTGTAATAAGATGCCCACATCAACGGGACCGACCTTGGGCACGGCTGCTGTGAGCGAAACGAAAAATGTAGGCGCAGACGCGTCACGTTTGATTAAGCGAAAAGTATTTGAAAATTGCAGAGTCTTGGCAAATTAAAACGTGTACTTGCAACTGCTTGGGTTTGATTTCATTCACAAGTAATTTTTTAGCGTAAAATCTTGGCCAATCTTTTTCTGACTGCAACAACCACCCTGGACCATTCCACCATAGTTTAAATGTGGATAAAGTCGTTGGTGTGGCACAGTCGGAGGGATTTTGAAGTGTGTCAACATGACTCCACTGTGACGGAGACGATGCTCGTAAAATTTTACCAATGCGGGTTGCCACCCATGTCTGCCAGCGGCTCAGGTCGCCATTTACCCAGTATTATACAATAGTTGCATCTGTCCAATAGTATATGTCTAAATTCGCGTTGGGTACTGACAATGATTGCTTGATCCAATCAATTAATTCGGTTGCTAGAACTGCTCCACATAGCTCGACGCGCGGGATCGTAAGAGGTTTCGCTGGAGTGACTCTACTTTTTGCGATTAGTAGATTTGTGAACACTCTACCATCAGTCCATTTTACGCGTAGATAAACGCATGCTGCGTACGCAGACGAGGAGCCGTCGCAAAAGGCGTGAAGTTGTAGAGATTCCACGGATGTTGGTTCGTATTGCAGCCATCTTGGCACCGTGATGCAATGCAGCGTGGATAATGCCTTTAGAAATTGTTGCCATCGCTCATTCAAATCCGGAGGTAACAACTCATCCCATCCTAAAGATGTGCACCTCTGGTCGTAGCGCTGTATTTTTTGGGACCACGCTGATTTGAGGATAATTTTGGCTGCTACCACTGTAATTATATTTGTAATTATTCTAAAACTTTTGTAATTATATTTGTAATTATTTGTTAACAAGATTAAAAATTATTAATTCAAATTTCAATTATATTTGTGGTGTGGTTGGTTTAAATTTCAGTGCCAGCTTCTTGGTTGTTTAGAATTTGCTGCTTTCTTCCCGGCTGCTCTTCTGCTACTCACTCGTTCATTAAAAATTACCGGGCGAGTTTGTACTTCGCCGAGACATTTTACGGCGAAGACCGTAGCTTTTAGTGCGACATCCCACCTCCCGGTGGATTCATACTGGGATCCACGAAACTTAAAGCGGCTAGCTTAGATGCAGGTCGACGGATAATACCGCGGCTGGTGCGTACCGCGGCACTCCGGACTTGGCCGTCCTTGGCAGTGAAGACTGCAATTATTCGCCCTTTGACCCATTGGCTTCTAGGTAAGACAGGATCGCATACAACAACCAGTTGGTCTACTCTTAGTGGTGAGGCTGTACTCCTCCATTTTTGTCGATGCAAAAGTTGTGGCAAGTACTCCACAATCCACCTTTTCCACAGACGATCCTTCAGATTCTGCGCAATTCTCCATTGTTTGCGCAGACAGATTTTCTCATCTTCCGGTGCAGGTGTTTGAGTGGAATTGAGGCAGCTACTCAAGAAGTGGTTCGGAGTAAGTGGTTCCCCTTCTTCATGGGTTATAGGAAGTTCTGTAAGTGGACGGCTGTTTATTATATTTTCCGCCTCAATCAGTGCGCTGCGGAAGGTCTCCAAGCGTGGTGCCTCATCCTTCAGGGTTCTCTGTAGCAGGCGTTTCACGCATTGGACAAGCCGCTCCCAAAAACCTCCAGCGCTAGGATTGGCTGGGCAATTAAAAATCCACTCTATATTTTTTCCCTTGACATTGCCCGTTGAACCCAATCTACGTCAAATAAGCGGTTCTCCTGGCGAAACTCCTTTTGCGCACCTATAAAGTTGGTGCCATTGTCGCTACGAATTCTAATCGGTACACCGCGACGGTTCACAAAATTCCTGAAATAAATTAAAAATGCATCGGTGGACAGATCTTCTGCCACCTCGAAATGTAGGGCTCGAGTGGTGAGGCAAGTGAATAACGCCACCCAAAGTTTCTCTCGTCTGCGACCGATAGCAACGCAGAATGGTCCACAGTAGTCCACCCCTGAGTAGGTAAAAGGTCGGACGTACGGTGTTAGGCGGTCTGTAGGTAACTGTCCCATAAGTGGCACAGATGGCTTGGCTCGAGCGGTAATACAAATGACACAATCCCTCTTGATCCTTTTTAATAATGTCCGAGCATGAGGCACCCAGAACTTTTGCCGCATTTCATTTATTGTTAGGCAGTCGTTCTGGTGATGTCTCTTTTGGTGGTAATGCTTCATTATCAGCTGCGACACGCGATGTTTCTGGGGTAATATTATCGGGCGTCGGGCTGATTCAGGGATGTAATTAGCGGCGTCGATTCTTCCGTTGACTCTTATCAGACCATCAGGATACAGCATCGGCGTGAGCTTAAATATGGCACTGGTCTTTGGAATTCCTGTACTTGCGCGTAGGGCTGACATTTCATCTGCAAATGACTCCTCTTGTACGCGACAGCATACAAATTTTTCAGCATCAGAAACTTCAGCTGCTGTGAGCTCTCCAAAGTGACGGGATCTAGATTTGGCGTTGCGAATGAACCGAAATATCCATGCTGTCACCCTCAACGTCTTCATGTAGGATGAAAACTTGATCAAACTATCAAGAATATTTTCTGTGTTTATTATGTGTAACACCTGATTAACAGCTTCTTCAGATACACAGTGCTCTGAGTGAAGCATCCCAGCTTCTTGAGGCCAGTGTATTTCTTCTTGGCACAAGAAATCTGGACCCAATATCCAACGGCTGTCTTGCTCTACATACTGTGGCAACTTGGCTCTAGTTGCATCGTCGGCGACGTTCATCGATGTTAGTATCCAGCGCCATTCCATCGGCGTGGAAGTGGCAAGTATCTCAGCAATACGGTAGGCAACGAATTGCTTATACTTACGGGTTGTGGAACGAAGCCAAAGCAGAATTGTCTTGGAATCGCTCCAAAATGTCGTAGCGTTGATCTTGAAATCATGACAGTCTTCAATCGAAGTCTTCAGAAGGCTTCCTAGTACGGCCGCTTGCAATTCCAGGCGCGGTACGGTCATACCCTTTGCAGGTGCACATCTCGTTTTGGCAGCAACGAATGCGACTTCTACCTCGTTTGCTTTGCAAACACGCAAAAATGCGACTGCTGTAAATGCACTTTCACTAGCATCAACGAATATTGCAGCTGTATATCATCGGCATTCGGCAACAAATACGACAAGCAACGCGGGACTGAAAAGTTATCCACGCCCTGAAAACGTTCCACCATGCAAACCACTGTTTCTCCAAATCTGATGGCAGCTGCTCATCCCACTGGATTTTCCGCTACCACAGTGACTGCAGAAGTAGCTTGGCGAAAATAGTGATGTTGGCTAGGAGGCCAAAGGGGTCGTAGCCATAACGACTCTCTCTTAGTCGGTGTTCTCCTGTACTCCAGCACCTGGCGTGGAATTCTATGGAACTTAAAGTGGAATTCAAACCTGTCGACTCCAGGGTTCCAAAACATACCCAGCACCTTCTCTGTTGTTGGCTGCAGTTCAGTGTTGACAACTTCTTGTTGCTTGACTTGGCTACCATTCAGTTTGACCTGTAGCTTCTTGCAGTTTGATACGAAATTTCTGAGCGTGAATCCTGCGGCAGCGTTTATCTTCCGGGCCTCAAACATTACCTTCTCGGCCCCCTGTATGTCATCAAAACTTATGACCAGGTCATCCACATAGGTGTTTTCAATGATAGCTTTTGCGCCACCTGGCATGTGAGGCAAAAACTGTGCTGCGTTCACGTTTTTTATGTATTCTTCACAACACGGCGAACAAATCGCTCCGAAGATCATCGACATCATTGAATAGACACGGATTGGCTCGGCTGAATTTCCGTCTCTCCAAAGAAAGCGCTGTGAGTCCTGGTCTTCAGCTCGTATGCGGACTTGTGAGAACATTTCTTGAATATCTCCTGCAACAGCGATGCCTCCTTTTCGAAATTTGTGCATGATGGCCAAAAGTGGCTGCGCATGCTCAGGACTCTTTAATAATACTGAGTGGAGCGATACGTTAGAAATAGCAGCTGCAGCATCAAAGACGATACGAAGCTTATCCGGCTGAGGAAGGTACCTGGTTGTAGGACTATGCCTCTCAGCAACCTCTGGTGATAACAATTTGGCGTATCCCTTGTCAATGTATTTGGCGACTTCCGTTTTATATCTGGCTGCATATGCGGCATCCCGGGACATCTTCCCCTCAATTTTTAAAATGCGCTGCTTGGCCATAACATAGCTCTGCGGCGACAATATTTCGGACGCGGTTTGAGAATTCCAACACTTGCTGAAGTCGATTCTCATAAATCGGTGGGAACTGCTGAACCTTTTGCAGCTGCGAGCGGATCAATAAGTCAGAGAGTCCAAAATTGAACTCTAACTCGTGCATGACTTTGGTCACGTCGTCAGGATATATGAGTAGTGACGTCACAGCGCGCTTCGCATTCCATTAAACGCATAAGGTTCTTGCGATTATTATAACCAAATTCATTGGTCGTGTCTCTGAAGTTTGCTAAAAACAGGGGCCAATCTTCAGGGTTTCCATCGAAGGATGGCAGTGGATATAACTTTCTGCCGGGGCTATCGATAAAAGTCATAACACCATTATACGGCGTCGATGTATTTGGTGGCTGCGATTGCGGTATCTCCTGTGGTTGCTGCGTCGAAGTTTGTGGCAGCGGTGATTGTACACTTTCATGAGAAGAGGATTCATTACACCCAGCACCGGATGCACCTCTTTCCACTCGATTGCGAAGTTGTTGAATCTCTATTTGGCCACGATGCGTCTCTTTACGTAGTTCGTCAACAGATTCGCGCAGTATATTTATACTGCTGAAAAGCTGCGCCAGTTGTTCACTAGTTACAACTGCTTGCGGCTGCGCTTGGCCGTGTGTTCCCTCGTTGGCCATTTCTATTACTCTGCTGTCCAATGAATCCGAGCTTTCCTCTCTGTCGTCTACTTTTGCTGATTCTAATTTTTTTGATTTCGTTCGAGTCAACATTTATTTTTCTTTTATATAAGGTCTGTTCAATTTCAACAGCTGCTTGGTTCGGCACTGCAATACCGATCGAAAATTATTTGCAGCAGTTTGTTCTGGTAGAATCGATTAATTTTGAAATTAATTATTTTTTGAAGAAATGGCTGTTGCAAATTATCAACCCTTGTTGATGACGTCACAAAAATGCTCTCGGAAGCACTAGCGCTCCGAAGGCGAAGTACGGCAGTATTTGTTATGCGATGGCTTTGACGATGCAAACAAATCTTGAAACAACTCGGCGGTGGCTATTCAAGTCTAGCGATCTAGGTGATTTCTTCTTTGATCCTGTAAGTATAATTACCTGAAGCAGTACGGCGGTGACTGCACGGAGTATATTAATTCCTAATAATTATCACAATGGCGGTGAAACTGCTGTGGTGGCAGCGGAAGAAAGCAAATTCTAAAACTTTTGTAATTATATTTGTAATTATTCTAAAACTTTTGTAATTATATTTGTAATTATTTGTTAACAAGATTAAAAATTATTAATTCAAATTTCAATTATATTTGTGGTGTGGTTGGTTTAAATTTCAGTGCCAGCTTCTTGGTTGTTTAGAATTTGCTGCTTTCTTCCCGGCTGCTCTTCTGCTACTCACTCGTTCATTAAAAATTACCGGGCGAGTTTGTACTTCGGCGAGTCATTTTACGGCGAAGACCGTAGCTTTTAGTGCGACAACCACGACTGTTGCAATAAATCCAAGTGGATCGAAGAAACGAGCTATAGTCGATAGCATTGACCGTTTTGTAGCTGAAAAATCAATTTCGAAGTTATTCTTAAATTTGAAAACATCTTTATTGGGATGCCAGCATAAACCGAGCGTTTTTACAGTACCACTTCTATTCAATTCTAAAAGATTGCTATTAGACATATGTTCGGTTGGGATACCATCGAGAAACGCAGATGAATTACTGCTCCATTTCCGAAGCTCCATGCCTGCTGAACGTAGGGCAAGTGTTACTTGTTTTCGAATTGCTGTAGCTGCCTCAATCGAGTAACTACCAGAGAGTACGTCGTCTACATAAATTTCACTTTTGAGAACAGGTGCAGCAAGTGGATACGACGTCCTTTCGTCTTCGGGGAGTTGATGTAGCACTCGTATTGCTGTCTAGGGAGCTGATGCCGTTCCGAATGTAACTGTGGTAAGACAGTATTCTTTGATTTCGTTCATTTCATTCCGCCATAAGATTCGTATATAGTGGCAGTAATCGATATGCATATCTATGCACCGATACATTTTTTGTATATCGACGGTGAATGCCAGTTTATGTTTGCTCCAATTCAAGACAACTGCTGGCAAATCATTCTGCAGAGCCGGCCCTACCCACAATACGTCGTTAAGCGATTTTCCGTTGGTTGTTTTGCCAGACGCGTCAAATACAATACGGAATTTTGTTGTTAGGCTGTCTTCTTTAAGCACAGCGTGGTGCGGTAAAACACATGAGGTGACGTTTGGTTTATCTGCCAACGTTTTAATACAATGTTCGGCCTCCGTTGTCCTTGCAGGAGTGATTTGATTGAGGGAAAAATGTTCATGAATTCCATCCTCGTAGCGGGTGCGTAAATCTTCGTTATGCTGGAGTTTTCGCTCTAAATAATAAAATCGATTTATTGCAATTTGTTTGGACCTCCCGAGTGTTTGAGATTCATCAAATAAACCTTTTAATGGAAAACTCACTAAATGCTTCCCATTTGGCTGACGCACATGCGTTTGTTGAAAACGTGTCTCACACCATGACTCTTCGGCAGTGACAGATCGCTCGATGGGTACTTGATTGAGTTCATAAAATCGTTGAACTCTAATTCAAGTGTGGTGTGATTGCAAATAATTCTGGCAGAATTATTTGTCATGGGTGTAGTATTGCCGGACAAGATCCATCCAAAATATGTGTTTTGGGCAACAGGTTCGTCAAACCTTCCAATACGTGTGTCTGGCAATAAAATGTGGGCATACATGTCTGCCCCTATGAGTAAATCTACTTGGCGAGCCTGATAGTAATTGGGATCTGCCAGCTGCAGTCCTTGAAAGTGTGACCACTGTTGTGGCTCAATAGTTTGACTTGGCAGTTTCGCGGTGAGCGCATTTAAGACGAAGGCGGTGTCGACTACCACATTAAATGTAGGGTTCACACATGAGCGCATGCTGAAGCTGACCGTGTACTTGCATCGATGCGCGGCGTTGCTGCCCACACCTGATATATCTGCCGAAGTACGGTTATGTGTTAAACCAGGCCCGTCCAACATAATTTTGTGAAGGGCCAGGTTTAGCATTTTCATAACCGTAGCGGGCCAAAAAAAAAATAAAATGACCTTCAGTTTTGGTATATTTATTTATTTATAAAAACCAACATCACATAAATCTTAATATATTATTATTAATGTAACTATGGTCTTAGCATATAAAGATATTCTTATTCTTAAAATCTAATTATTGAGATGTCTGACATTTTTTCTGTTTGCACAGCGCATCTATGTCAGCTGGAGTTTTAGAAGTGGCTATGCGCAAAATGCCTTTAAGATGGCTATCTAATAAAGATGATCTGGTTTTTGATTTGTTAAATTTCATGCGAGAAAACAGCTGCTCGCAAACATATGTACTACCAAATAAAGAAATTTGTTGAATAGCCAGCTTAGTAAGGTTTGGGTATTGACTGGGTGTAATATACTTTTTGTAAAATTCAATTAAGTTTGGAAGACAATTATTATATGCTGTTTTTAGATGAGAGCTGCTTTGCAATTCTATTAACTCCAGCTGTAAATTCAGCGCAGCGCCTTCAATTTCAACATCAAATGGATTTTGAAACACTTTCATGCAGGGAGTTTGTGATTTGAAGTCTGCGAATCTGTCGTCAAACTCGTTCCTTAATCTTTGTAACATCAACACGTACTTGTCAAAATCCAAGGTATCTTGCTTTCTTGTAGATAAGGTCTCCCAATGAATCAACTGCTTTTGTTCCAGCTGCTTTTCCAACAACAAAAGCTTTTTTGTGAAAGCTAGAACGTGTTCGTATAACTGTGTGCATAGTTGGTCTTTCCCTTGCAGTTTCAAGTTAAGATCAGAAAGATATTTAGTTATATCAACCAGGAAAGCCAGATCAGCCAACCACTGCTCATCAGTAAGGAAAGTAATTTCTTGGTCTTTGTTGTCAAGAAAAATCTTTAAGTCGTCCAGCAGGGAATAGAATCGTTTTAGTGTAGCTGCTCTGCTGAGCCAGCGAACGCGACTGATCTGAACCGACATCAGCCAGAAAAGCCTGGAACTGTCTGTGGTTAAGCCCTCTTGCGCGTATAAAATTAACTGTCTGCACTACTTTATCCATCACGTGTTTCAGGTCTAGAACTTTTGCACATAGCTGTTCTTGGTGAATAATACAATGATGCTGTATGATTGTATGTGTGATGCTATTACGCATCAAAGCCACAAAGCCGTTTCTCTTCCCTGTCATTGCAGGCGCACCATCTGTTGTTAAGCCGCAAAGATTTTCTGTTTGAAGTTCATATTTTTCTATACAACTTTTAACTTCTTCGTAGATATCTTGTCCAGTGGTTGTATCTTTCATTGAACGCAAATCTAACAATTCCTCGATAACGGTATAGTCTTCGGATACTCCTCTCACGAAAACTGCCAATTGGGCTGTATCTGACATATCAGTACTTTCGTCGAGCGCTAAACTATAGAAAACACATTTCTGCAATTCCGTTTTTAAAGACGACTCAATATCGGTGGCCATGAAATCAATTCTTCTTGTTATGGTTTGATGTGACAAACTTATATTTTTTATTATTTTTTTCTGCTCCGGACAGGCTACTGAAGCGAATATCTCCAAGCATTCCTTGACAAACTCTCCGTCTGATAGAGGTTTGCTTCGCTTGGCAATGACTTCTGCTATCATGAAACTAATTTTTGTAACAGTTTCGGAATTTTCTTTCGGTATTTTGAACATCGCTTGTTTACCGGTCATACTTTTTTTAAACGAATTTACGCGATCAATTCGAATTTGACCTTTGTACTCATCATATTTAGAAGCGTGTTTTGTAGAATAATGGCGCTTTATAT
This sequence comes from Clusia tigrina, assembly GCA_920105625.2. Lineage (NCBI taxonomy): Eukaryota > Metazoa > Arthropoda > Insecta > Diptera > Clusiidae > Clusia > Clusia tigrina. The sequence goes on from OV050030.1 coordinate 75,214,547, forward strand.
TGTATTCCTTGCAAACTGATATTTTTTCGTGACATATGAGGCACAGTATAGTTTCATTTTGTTCTATGACAAAAAAGGCTTCCGTCCAACTATTTTTAAACATTCGACATTCTGCATCAACTTTACGTCTCTTTTCTGATGATGACATATTGATCTGAAAAATTTTAATTGTAGCGCAACTCATAAATTATAACTAAAGAAAAACATCATAACTAAAATAATTACATTTTTGGAGAATTGAATTATTTGCTTACCGTTTTAATATTTCAATGCAATAATTCACGAAATAATATATGTAGTGCCAAAGGCTATAAAAACAGAGGTTTCTTTATTAAAAACACAACTAATTCACAAACTGATTTAACGCAAAACACTGCTCAAATTCACTTTCTTCCTCGCTTATGTATCGCTTGTATCGCTCTGATTTTTCAAACAATTTGTATGTAATTGATATTATATTAATTTGTATGTAATTAATATTATGTATATTAATTTGTACAAAAACAAATGCAAAGGCTTTCCAAAAATGAAATTTGTGGTGCGAGAACAAAAACAATTTGTTTTTTTAACGCTCCCAAATTATCATTTTTTTTGCATAGGATTTCCTATTACTTCTTGGTTAACGGATCATAAGAAAAAATGATGAATGTTGTTGCTATTTTTGCCACAAAATTTGCTGGAGCGAGAATGCGAAAAAACAAATACACAGGTTTTCCCATTAGCTCGTGCTGATGTTTGTGACGAAAATATTTCTCATGAATTTGTTGTTGCGCTATTTGAATCAGTTCGTGCCATATGGCACGCTTCTTTTGTTTTGTTTTCTTTTTGTACATGTACGCGTTTTGCTTGATATACTCATGAGATTTAAACCAATTTGTAGGCACTTGCAAAGTACAGTACTTTATAGGTACTGTTTTTTATCAACTACTTATTTTATTTACTACAGGGAGCACTGTTTTACTTGCAATCGAGTAAGTTTTTTAATTGACACACACACATGTAAACATATAGAAGCAAACCTATACAACTGGGATGCCCAAAGATTCTTAGAGATGGCGGGCCGGATGAAGGGCCTATGCGGGCCGGATGGTGGCCCGGGGGCCGTATGTTGGACAGGCCTGTGTTAAACTAATGGTTTGAAATGATTGTGCATTCGGAACCTTAGTCTAAGAGAGCGCGCACTACTATTTCCTGGCCGGTGACGTTATTCACAAGCGAGACAAGAGCAGTTGCTAACAGCACTCTACGAGGAGCATACTCGCTCGAAATTGCTGAATGTAGTTGAGCAGTATGCGTTGACATTGAAGATACAGGCATTTGATGAGCCGTTATTTGATTTGGTGTGCTCTCACGCCGAGAGGGTGGAGTGAAATGATTTATTTTTGTTTGAGAACTTCCTTGGAGAAGAGCCCATATGTTGATGGAGTGACTTCGTTTTGCGGAGAGGGCCTTGTAGTGGGAAAATGTAAAAGGGTGTGGTGCCGTTGGCCACATTGCAAGCAGTTTTTCGTGCTGGTGCATTGCGACAATGCATGGGACCTGCTCAGGAAATTCAAACAAAGTTTTGGTCTATCAACAATAGACTTTCTCTCAAAGCAATCTTTGGAGAGGAAGGTTGAGCAACGACGCAAGAGATGTGCGTCGCCACATAGGTAACAAGAGTTAGAATATTTCGGTTGTGCAACGACGTGAAAGCTGTTCTTATTTTGACTAAATCCTCTAGCGTTTCGATTGCGGCGTTTGTTCCCTGACGCATGGTCGTTCAAGCTGCTATTTTGTGGGACTAAATGCATGACGCTTGATATATTTCTGTTTCCAATTACATTGATAGTGATGAGACGCTTGTTTCACTATGCTGGCGTCACTACCTAAGTGATGCTCCCACGCTTGATGCGTATCCTTAGGTAATTTTGTCGTCAGACAATACGCAATCCAATGGTTTCACTCGGATACCGCAATCTTCAGACGCTTGAATTCATTTCATGTGATGCATGAAAAGCAAACGGGGGTTATCGTAACGCTTAACAATTAAGTCCCGAGCTGTCGTGTAATTAATTTCCGTTAAAGCCATTTGTTGAACACCGCAATCGTGATCTAAGGGCAGTGCCTTCTTCATAAAATGAAATTTTTGAATCGCATTTAGATCGGTATTTTTATGAATTAGGCGGACAAATGCGTCATTAAAAGCAGGCCATTCGACATATTTTCCGGAAAACGATGGCAACGGCAGTTTGGGCAATTCAATGGATGATGTAGGATGTGAAGCTACCGAAAAACTTCCCTGCATATTTGTTGTAGACGACTCCAAGGAAGTGGATGCTAGTGTTTCGCATACATCCAAAAGTATACACCGAATGTCAAAGTAATGCTCTTCAAATTTCGAAGCGATTTTATCAGTGAAATATTTCAGCTTCTGATCCGCGTCATGATACTCGAGAAGTTTGTGAGTCTCATTGAATTCCTTATTGATGAATTCAATCCTTTCAAGACGAATCTGACAATATGATATTATTTTTTTCGCGGTGGCATCTTTCTTTAAATTTTTAGAAATTTGCTTGATGGCTTCGATACGATCTGCTTGAAGTGTCGCTAAAGCGTCCACATCTGCTTGGCTCTCATTACCTTTGTCCATGTTGTCTATTGCTCTTTCTAACCGATATACCCCACTCAATATATGTAGCGTTTTTTGTTGTTGTTTTGTTTAGAGAATAATTAAGTTTACAATATAGCACTAGCACACTTACCTCGTAGAGCTGAACGGTCGACCGGTTTCTTCTATTCAGAGTTGTTGCTCGTCGTGTTTAGTGCACTATTTGTTGTTGTTTTTTTTTGCAATATGTTGCTACCGCTTTCCTTAATTCTCCTTTGATTGCTGGAATTAACCGCTTCTTTTGGTGCCTTTGATTTCACCTTTGAGCACTGAAGTGGTGTTGTTCTTTTATATATATTATGTGTATAGAGTATATGTATATATATACTCGTATATATATATATATATATATATATATATATATATATATATACATATATATATATATATATATATATATATATATATATATATATATATATATATATATATATATATATATATATATATACATATATATATATATATACATATACATATATATATACATATACATATACATATACATATACATATACATATACATATACATATACATATACATATACATATACATATACATATACATATACATATACATATACATATACATATACATATACATATACATATACATATACATATACATATACATATACATATACATATACATATACATATACATATACATATACATATACATATACATATACATATACATATA